>VZRH01000392.1:1269144-1365083 GCA_013397555.1 Urocynchramus pylzowi | reverse complement strand
CGAAAAACCACGGAATACTTCGGGGCAGCATGGAGGAGAGGGAAGGATGTGTTCTTGCTCACCACAAGTCTAAATCACTCCAGAAGTCTTCAGTCACAATTACTGTACGAACACTAAATTTCAAAACGCAATTCTGAATCAAGCTGTTCTGAAATGGCTAACACTCAGTCCTCACCATCAAAATGTCATGTGTGAGCAGTCCAGAAGAAAGTTATTTTTATGGCTTTAGCCTTGGCCAACCTGCCAACAACCTACCAACCGAGATTTAGTGGACATCTACCCGCTAGAGTTGGTTCTGCTCAGCTGCTTCATGTAAAGCACTGCATCTCCACTCTGCCTCAGTGCTTTCCTGATTATCTTTGATCTGAGAGAGTACAAAAGAGTTACTGGCAGTGGTCAGCATGTAAATCACATGCCTCACTGAGAAACTAAAGACATTTGATTAGGTTTATCTATGACAAAAGTGAGATTCACAAAATACTGCAAGGGTTTGCAGTAGAAGAAAACTGAAATTAAGAGCCATATCCTCAGGGCTGGGGCAAACACCATCTGCAGATGGAGTGTTGGGATGGTGTCTGTGGCTTTGAGCTGACTGTAGGCTGCAGAACACTCCAAAGCATGCACACATCCAGTCAGCCATAAATCCTGGATGTTAGCTCAGGATGCTGGCTGTGCTGCCTAAACTTGCTTTGAAATACCCCATGCACCGTATCATACCTACCCCAGCTATCCTAAGGGGTCAGGTAGATAAATGACAAAACCCAGCCCTTTCTAAGGAAAGTGAGTAACCTTACCAAACCCTCCACAAACAAACCCAGAAAGCCCACCTGGCTGACTAATGGGAATAGCTGTTTGGTTTGTGATTAGAAATAATAACAGGCCACCCAGAAGAAAAAAAAAAAAAAAGCCAAACCAAAACAACAATGAACAAAACACAAAACAAACCGATGAACAATGAAAAAACCAAACCAAAACAATGAACAAACCAATGAACAAACCCCAAAAAACCAACTAGCAGAGTGCTATGCTAGGATAACCTGAATAGGAGTTGCATAAAGTTCCTCTTTGGAAAGACATTGACCCTCTCCTTTGTATACAGTGTGTGGTCACGATCACTGAAAACTGAATAATGCATAACTCTTTTATTTAAAAAAAAAATGAGCCTGTGATACAAGATCAATATAATGAGTACTTAAACACATTCTAGACAGAACTCAGACTGAAGACATAATGAAAAAATACCACCCAGTAGAAGTAATAATACATCCTGTCAGTACTCGTAACAGTCCAAAAGCAATTTATCGACTAGAACCGTGAAGAAAATATTTCTGTTCAGTGGGATCTTCTGTCATTTTGAAATGCATTTGTATTGCAAAATAGCACAAGAGTTGATGTTTCTTGTGAACCTTAAAAATACTTAAAAATGCTCACAAAACTTGTGAAATACCAAAAGGCTGTGTTTTCACAGCCAGAATGAATGTTTTTTGTTTAAAAAGAGAAGAGCATGCTTAAAATGAATATTGAAGCAATATAAGAGAAAATAAAGATCATTTTAGCTTAAAAAGAATGTTACAGTACAAAATTATCAATGGAATGAAATGAAACATCATGAAAATTAAATGTTTTAACTAATTGAGAGAAACAATTCAGTGTTACTTAAATGACATGAACAAACTATTTGCTTCCAATCCCTCCAATCGAAAAAGGCATCAAATTGCATAGGTACCCATGAAGTTTCTGCTTTCTGAAACTGCACTATTCCACTGGTAAACTCTTGTTTTGACGTTTTTCTTATTTGTATTGATAAAATATGGAGTCTATTGCTGCAAAAAAAGGGCTTCACTACTGTGTTCCTGGGTAAGCAAATTGGTGATGACTGCAAGAGCCTCTGGTTTTGCAACTCTTATCTGAACAATGGAAGCTGGTAAATGGTGAAAAACACCTTTTAAAAATGGTTCCTTTTTGCTCAAAATACAAATAGCTGTCATGAGATCCTTAGGTCATTCCTGGGAAATTTCCCTGCTTAGTTGAATTTTGAGAGCTACAGCATTTTTTAATGGGACCAGATGCCACTGGGGTGTGTTGATGGGGATTTAGAAGCAAAAATCCTTCTAAGTGTCACTAGAAGTCTATCACATTGTGACCTTCCCAAATTCAAAATATAACATCATTAGCACAATGCAGCCTATCAAAAGGCTTTTCTACAATCTTGTACTTCATTTTCCAACTCATCAACTCAGGTGAGGCTTTTTGCAACTGTCCAGTGACATTACATGGATAAATCCAGTATCTCACTGATGTTTTCAGATTGCTTTATCCTACAGAGCTTCTGCCCACTTTAACACACGACAAAATGTCCTCTCATTTGCCAAAAGAATTTCATTGTCAGCCAGGGCAGGTGAGGATCTCATTCTAAGCTGAATGAAAAGCTGCCACTGAAGACACCACTGGGAATTTTAAAACCTAGACCATCCCAAGTCTCTTCTACCCACCAAAAGGTTATTATTTAACCTGCAAAACTGTATGTGATTAAAAGGTCAAGCTTCTAAAGGAGTTAATATTCTAATGCTATGAGCAGAGAACCTGTTGAGTTAATGCCCATCTTAGGTCACCAGGTCAAGTGTTCTGCCCTATTAATATGTATAGCCAAGCAACTGAGTGAAGGGATTTGGCACCTACACAGTGCATGCAGGAAATGGCAAATAGCATGACTGTTAATTTACAGGGCAAAAAAACCCCCAAGATGCAGAGGGGACTGGCTGCCACACACTTGTCCAAGATGACTCTGAATCCCATGATGCTGGGAACTTGACTCAGCAATCCTGGTGGCTGCCCCTACCGAGACACAAGCTTTTAGCCAACATGCAGCTCTGACCTGAATGACAAAAAGGAGCTTCTACATCTCCAGGCATGTTTGATAGAAAAGGGATAGGAGAGAGGGATACTACAGCTCGTGGCACCATGGACAGACTGCAGGATAGCAAAGGACAGTCATGCAAGTCATGAAAGCAGACAAACATGATTACTAACATTGATCTCTGTTTTCAGACTTTTTTACACTGTATTTTTAGCCTCAAAAGTTGTGTCTTTAAAAAAAGATGCTAATAATACTTGCATTTTCATTTCTTGTAAAGTTAAGAGTAGAAATGGTTCATTCTGACTGTCATAAAAGTGACTCCAACCCAAAACCTTCAAACTCCAAGTTGCAACTTTTGTGCTCTATGGGTAAATCATTCTTCTACTTTCTGTCTTCCTCTCTTATTGAGTTTGTTTCTATACCATCTTTCACGTTTAAAATTGGATTAATGACTAAAGAACCTTCCCATTTTTTTACCCTCTGTGAGACTTTTCAATGTGTTTGTTGACCTTAATTAATCTTGAGAGGATTTGTTATACATCTATCTTGGGATAATTAAGTTGCATTGTTTTAGGTGCTCTGTCTTAGTAACACTCTCTATAATTACTTCTGGAATCATACATCTCCTGTAAACCTGACTTTTGTTTCAATTTTGTTGCCTGTTTGAAAGCCATTCAAGAAAATCATTGTAAATTGAGAAATGAAATGCTGTTAAATGTGTATTTTACCTCTTCTTGATCAAAACCACGTATTTCTAGAAATGTTCTATATTTTTTTTGCTTTGCAGAAATGTGTTGTGATCTGCTATGATCTGGTACAGTACTAGAATTTTATGCAGACCACATTTCTTACAAAAGGGCTCTAAACAAGTTTATCAGGATCCAATGCAAATACACTACATCAAAGTTGAAAACTCTGAACAGGGGCCTGAGTCACACACAAAGCATTGCTCAATCCCCTCAAAAAGTGTGTGGAGGTATAAAGCAGTGTGATTCTGCCCCAGCTGATCTCTCCTCCAGTCCTTTTTAATTTAGCAAACATGTGGCCCTGCAGCCTTTGCCTGCAGCAGTTCCCTCATTTTGGGCTGATGACCCAGGATGGGGAAATCAAAATTACAGCTTGATTCCCATCTGCTGCAGGGACCCACCTTCTCTCCCAGAAGCTGTCAAGTCTGGTGTTGCATCCTGAAATCCTGTGCTTTGTGAATGACAGTGAGGGATCTATCACTTCTCTGATCAGCTCCCACCTAGAATAATACAATATCATACATCCACATGCACCAAAAAGTCAGATCAAATTAGAAATTAAAAGTGTTCAAGTCCCCCTTTGTATTTCTTGGCCTAGAACTACACAATGTGCTTTGAAGATTGTTGGAATGTGAACTGGAATAAAACTGTGCCCACCAGAGATGAGCTGACCTGACCCCTTTATGAGGCACATACACACAGGTGTATAAATGAGCCATACTCCAGACCCAAACCTCGTTAGCACAGGCTGTATTTGCAGTTAAGGGTTATGAAAAATAAAAAAGAAAGCAAATACCCATTGATAACTTGATCTTTACTTTCACTATTTGAATGCATTCTTTTGTGGCACCTGATCTCCCCAAAGATCCCAAAAGATACTGCCAGGAAATGCCACTTGCAGAGCCCATACAGTGGGACTGCCAAGAGTAAATTAATTTTTCATAAGAGAAGGGCTATCACTGCTGAGGACTGCCTTTGGACACATATAGTGGAAAGAGGAAAGGACTACCCTCAAGCTGACCTGTCACCAGCCCTTGGAGCAAAAGACCAGCAAATTACAGCACAGAACTGCTCCACCCTGCTTTTCATTTATGTTTGCATTTATAGCCTCAGTGGTATCACAGCTCCCATGCAGGATAAAGCAGTAAGTGGAATTTCTTGCAGAGTGCAAGCCAGGAGGTGCAAGTACAGCTCCAGAGCCAGCTATCAATACACATAAGAGCTCCCTGTCCAAAACCTCAGTAATTCCTTATCCAAGAAAGCCTGCTGTATATCTTGTACAAATGCACAAGCATAGACTTCAGGACTGCAGTGTTTCACACAGCTAATGCATATATGCTCTCATTCATTCCAGTCTGATAGTCAGCCCTAAGGCATACTGTCACAATCCTGCCTTTTACAAGTAATTCACATCCAAGTGCTGCCCCTCCAAGAAGAAAATATCAACCAGAAATGCTGCAACTCTGCAGTACACTCTCCTTCTTTTACACTGAGGAAAATCCCCGAGCAGAAACTGAACTCAATGGAATCTTCAAATATTGATGGAACACAGGACAGCAAAGAAAACTAGTTAACCTATTGAGTAACTAGAGGATTCACATGTGTTTGCAGTTCCTTCTCAGGCAAATGCCTTCCCAAAAGTTCTTATGGAGTGAATTAAGAATGACCTGACATGCCAGAGAGAAACAGGCTCTCTCTGTTGCAAGGAATTTTTAATGATGCATTCAAAGTGGAACAGTGCAATCAGAAGGAGGACAGGAAAATGCAACTCAGTTTGAAAGTAGATAGGTCAAGTGCTCTACTGAGGTGCAGAGAACTGAGGCTATCTCACGGCTGAATGATGTTTCCTAGATCTCCTCTACACCCATATCCAGACCACGAAGAATGAAAAGTTCTGGAGTTAGAGGTCTGCAGACACCTGCAGACATGCACATATTCATGCTCTCTCATTTCTTATTTTCACTGTTTTATACATCACAATGCAGTAAATTCATGCTCTTCCCCGTTTTCCTCACCCCAGCATGCCAAGCATGACTCAGGTTTGTTCATCAAGACAAACAATGATCTGTGCTCCAGCTCACATCTACCACACTCCTGCAGCAGATCCCTACTTAGGAGCAACAGCCCAGACAACTGCTATTTGATAGCATCACATGGAAGTTATAGCTGCTCAAAGAAAATAATTCCAAAGATTAATGACACCCAAGTAATTGGAAATGCTTATATGTTTTTGTTCTTATTTTAATTAAATGTGCTCAAGTTTGCAACGCAAATACAAAGGTTCAAAACCTCCATGTTTTAAAGGGTGTAAAGTTAGACTGGATCTAAAGAAGACATTTTTTTTTTTTACAATGTAAGGGAAGAGACTGAAACAGGTTGCCCAGAGAAATTGTAGGTGTCTCATCACTGGAATTGTTCAAAAGTCAAATTGGACATAGCTTTAACTGATGTAGTGAGTGACAGAAGTCTGTGCCCATGGCAGGAAGGTCATAAACTATTCTGCTTCAATTGTATGATTCCTACCAAAAGCAGGAACACATATAGTGAGGTAAATATGTTTTGGTTGCCAGTTTTTAAATGAAAACCCTAAAATTTTATATCCAGAAAGGTAATGAAAATGCAGTTGCAGCATTTCCTACCCAGAAATAAAGAGGTTCCTGCATAGAGATTAAGGTACACCTTTGTCACTGATTCCTCTTAGCTTTCTTATCAGATGAAGGTTTCACTCCAAGTGCTGAGCAGGAAGGAAGATCAACACGCCCTAAGATGATCACTGGAAAAAAAGTGCTTTGACTATCAAGACTTAGCTAAAAGTATTTAAAAAAAAAATCATATTGAAATGTTAAAATTGAAGAAATTTATAGATATTGATTATGTGTCCTGGGCAGGAAAGGAAAGCAAGCAAAAAGAACAAAAATATGATGATTTTATTCCTGGAAGCAGTGCTGATCCATATGATACAAACAAAAATAAAAGAATTTGACATATTCTTCAAGCAGTAATTGATGAACAGATTACTGTATTAATTCTGTCATGGCATTTTCTATCTTCCTGTGTTCAGTTTTCTTTCCCACTAGCTCTCATTTTGCAAAATTATTTCTATTTAATTGAAAAATTTCCTCAGTTACTGTGACGTGAGATGCCACATGCAAACAGACCGTGGGACACACTGAAACATTTCTTGTTGTCAGTGCATTCTTTGAATGGCCAAAGTCCACAGGAGTCACCATGCATGATCCCTGCAGAAACCTGATATACATCTATCAACATTTCAAATTTGCACAAGGATACCTCGCTGACAACATAAGCAGCCTAATTTGCACAAGTGCTTGGGACACACAAGTTGATTTCCATAGGGATTCCTGGAAATCAAGGCTTTTAAAGAGGCCTATCCTTGGGGAAATGTGCTTGACAGTGCTAATTATATGTCTTCAAGTTACTTGGCACTCTTCTCCAATCTCCCTGGCTGCTGCTAGGAGAACACTTTCAAGAATCAAGCCATTTTAATTCCCTAGAGTTAAATATGAAAGTATTTTTAGACACAATACAGAAGGAAAAACTAATATTTAAGGGTAGAAGTCAAAATACAGTGTGCTATTTCAAACCACAGCATTGGTTTGCCATGGACATCACTCCAAGTTCAATTTCCCAGCTAATCAAGGACTAGGGTCTCTTTGGGCTGTTGGATAACTTTGTAGCTACCAAGAACTGATTTGGGGTGTAAAACTTGTTTTTTAACAGACAGCACACAAGATCTAACCCCCATGAGATGCATCACAGCTGTTACTACTTCTCTATCAGCAGCACTGCAGCTGCAAATGGAAATCCATACCACGAATCTCATTAATATCTCACTATTGACCGTCTTTCCCTCTCCACAGTAATTCATAGTTCCCTTTCCCTGCTTTATTGCTCTGCAGGTTCAGGTGACATACTGCACATAGTGACTGTGTGTCTGTTTCATAGATTGTATTCCCCAGAATCATTCCCTCCCAGACCTTTTGCAATGTGTGACACCCTTGGCTGACCATCGTGACATCCACTGATCAGCTACATAGTCAGGACTGAAATTTATTCTGCATGAACTGGCTGGAAATTTTGCTTCTTTCAGTAGAAATTGCAGCTGGTAAAACAGAAGGCCCTGTGGGACCCAGACCCAAACCTTTCCCCTGGCGTAAAATCACATCTGTAACTTAAATCAGTGAAAAAACACTAAAGGACAGCCTTCAGTTTTTGCTGGGGATGAAGTATTTTCACACAGAAGGGACATATACAAAATCTGACACTGGAATTGGAGTATCAAATTGTTCAGTCCCCTCAGTTCCTGGGGATGTGCAGGAATAACAATGCATTTTGAGTAGTGGTGGTCTTTGGTTTTTTTAAACAAAACATAAATCACTGTTTCTGTAGTGTATTGTTATTTAGCAGACAATCACCTCAAACTAATGGGTAAAAGTGGATTTAAAATAAAAATTTTTAACACTGAGCACTTAAGGGTGAGGACATTACTTTTGGAGGTAATCCCCTCTCCAAAGTTCATTACATTTCAAAATAAATTTTCTTAATCTATAGTTAGCATCTGCACTTAGTGCATCTTTTTTCTAAACAAAGATAAAATGCCATGTACAACAAATTAATGGTTTAGAAATAGCTTTGACATTAATCACCCAAGTACCAAATTGGTGCCAATCCATTTATCTTGTCTGTGATATTTTCAGAAGAATGATAGATAAGTCAACTGCTGCAAAATATGGAGGTGCTTAGCTCGAGCAGAATAAATTCCAGTGTTGATTAAAAGGAAAATATGAAAGAGGCCATTAAACACATGCTCGCACAAATTTATTTACATTAAAGAACGAGGGGACCATTTGCTGTAACTAAATGTAAGACAATTAAAAGTGGGAATTACCAATTAGAATCTATAAATTATCAATAAGTACCATTAAAAATACTGCAGTGCTGAATGAGGCACAGACAATATTAGCTCATTTTATTTTTCAGCACTGCCATTTCTAAGAACAGTTCTACACTGAACTTCTAGTGTACAGTTTAGTTTAGTGATTTCTTGTGAGGACAAAGCACCGAATCTCCCCTTGAATTAAATATCCAGTGACAGGCAGCACATATGAAGCAGCCTCCCTTCCAAATGCTGCTTGCTCTCACTCTGCATTGACCTAAACATGCATTCACCTAAATCCAACTTTTATGACAGCTTGCTTAGCTTGACTACAACAATACAGCAATAACCTGTTAAGAAACTACAGAGCACCTGCAGAAACAGCCAGGCCTGATGGTTGCAGGCTGGTGCCCGAAAATCTTGACTCCCTTTGTTTGTCTGTGCTGCTTAGCACAGTATAACCCCTCAAGATGGTTACTCTTTTTCCATGGATCCCTTTCTTGCCCTTAAAATCAGGGGACACTTCCAATGTAAAAAATAAATTTGTTCCTTTGAAACCAAACTTCCTAAAGACCTGTTCGGTCATGCCAGCTCCTGGCACAGGCAGTGCCAGTCCTGAGTTTTAGGTACCACCACCATGAGACTGATAAGGAAATCTGTGTCCCTGTTAAAGGGGAACAAACCTGGGGAGCACCAGGAGCAGGAATGAGATAGGATAAGTGACACATGGGTAACTTGCCATTTTTGACTGAAATGGTGGGATCTGCAAGCAGTTTTTGGGTAGGTAGGAGCCATGGTGGTTCATAAAACTCTGATTCCCTGTAGACCTGTTCTTGAAGGCACTTAATTTCTGCTAGTAACCCAGTTCACTCTTATGACAGCAGGCTTTAGTCCCTGCAAAATAATTATAATAGCCTCATAAATAATAAACAATTATAATAACCTCAAGACTGAGGCTATTGCAGGGTCCATTGCCTGCAGATAAGGAAATATAATCCGTGAAGATCTCCTGGATCACAGTCCCCCTCATGACACAGATGCATATGAAAACAAGCAGGAAACATGCAAAATAGTGTCTTAAAATTTAGATTCTTTCAGAAATGTAATGCCCCCAGAACAGTACCTTAAGGCCTCACAAGAAATCTGTCCTTCAGGCTAAGAGGTTTCTTAACTCCAATGATCTTGTAAGAGTCAAAATTGCAAAATGCTTGGCTGGGGCTGGACAGGCAAGAAGGGAAGTTGCTTCTGCTTTTGGTTATTTTACATTTAGGCTCAAGATGCAAGGTTTGCTGAGTGCAGGTTTCAATACTGGCATTGTCTGCAAAACAGTAAATACCATGTCCTGGTGCTTTCAGACACCTTGGGTAGCCTGGCCATGAGCTCTGTGGGGGGCAATGTTCACAAACAGTAAGATCAGCTGTATTTATCTCATTTAGTGCCATGAATTGCTCTCAAATCAATGGGAATCACAGTTTTAGTTTTAAATTCACCCCTTTTGCTATCTTGGAACCCCTATATACTTTTCAGTATGTTTTGGGGGATCATACTACCTCCATTAATCACTTCATAAAACATTTTTCTGTATAATATTGTCAGGATAAAGGTCTTTTCTAATGCTGACAAGTGTTAAGCTTTCAAATTTCTCCAGGTCCCTTTCTGTGGCCTCATATTTCTTCTCCTTACTTCTGAACTTCATTTATTTCCTCAAAAACCAACTCATGACAACATTTGTCAATGAATTTAATGCTCTAGTTAGCAAGGAAGAAGCTTGTTAGCTAACATTTATTATAAATTCTCTTCACTCAGCAGGCAATGGACTATACAGGCATTTGACTAGGAGATAAATTACAGAAAATAATTTTAGGTATTTTTTTAATCCACTCAAAGTAGTCAATCTGAACTGAATGAAACAGAATGATTTTCACGGCAACAGCTGTAGCAAAAAGGCTCCTATAAAAATTATGCCTGTACATAAAATATAGCCAATAGGAAGTGCTGCCTGTAGATAGAAGGGAATACACAGTATTGTGCATAAATCTCTCATTGTGCCAGGCTAAGGCTGCTGGTCAGTGGGCATATGAATGCAGACCTAGGACCATCTGAAATATTTCAAACAGTGAAGGAAGGAAAAAGAAATCTAGGCAGCTTACAAGGTTATATAGAGTGCTTATAGAAATTTGGCCTCTGATTCATACTTAAATCAAGATGTCAGGCTACTCAAATACTTTTGGAAAAACATATTAGGTTATGTATCTCCTTCTAAAGGGGCCCATATAGGCTGTAGTGTCTGGCCCTCAAGTAGCTCTATTGTGATCCTAAATCCAGCTCCTGATCATCTGAGTATTTCTAAATTTCCATAACACATTTCCTAGAGGAAGCTCTGAGTCAGAACAACTTTTGTTGGAAGCACCAAAAGAAAAACATTACTATGATGCATGGAGCATTAGTCCCACTGCAAAAAGAAACAAAATAATGGAATCTCACTGTAATGATTTTCAAAACTATTAACTTTGTTAATGAGTCATTAAAAATTTACTCCCTGCGCTGATTCAGTGAGAGAACACAGTCATTCATTAAAATCTCATCCAAAAGGTTTTAATCCAGCTGATTCTTCAAATGTGTGGACAATGCATATGTTTGGATTTAAAATACCAAAGTTTGGGCTGCTGAGAAAAACATATTTTGGAAGGAATAATGCAAAAGTTTCCTCAAAGTATTTACTACAGCTTGATTGCAGACGTGTAACTGCAGCTAAAAAACATCAACACAAAAAAAGAGGTGGACTCACACCTGACATACACCAAGTCCTCAGCTATTTATCATTATCAAGCACTTCTATCTCCTGTTAATTATACCTTTAATGCAAAATAATTACATGAGGTCACAGGATAGGAGGTATGTAGTAAAGGACAGTAATATTAAATTACAATTTTTATAGGAACAGTAGTTCAGCTTTAAAGGGTTTTGTTTTCAAGAAGTATGCAAAGGAGAGAAAGCTGGCAGTCCTTCCAGCTCCTATGATTTCATTACAAACCCAGTGACATTTCATGCTCAAGTTGTGGCTCCTGAAGCCCTCTAACATGAAGGAAATTCTCAGCTTTTCTTTTATTCATAAGTGACTTGCTTTTCAGCTGACAGGGGAAAGCTTGAAAAATACAAAGCCTAAAGAAATACCCAAGAGAAATACACACATCCTGGTGTCTCTGGATTTTTAGGCTATCTCTTGACTTATGGAATCTTTTTCACAACTTCTCCACTCTGGCAAATATTGGAGTTTTCTGAAGTGATCTATGAATATGAATACACAATTACAGTATCGGCACCAGGCACTATTGTATTTTAAATTAGAACATTTTCTTTGACGTGTGGTGAACTAACAGACAATGGTGCTGTGAGAAAAGTCACCAGGGAGTAAATAGCAGGCATTTCCCAAGAGGACACTAGAAGGAGGGTGGCCAAGTTTCAGGCTTCCTGTCCTCCATCATGCTGCCAGTTCTGTACCACTACAATTTAGGATCCAAGATCAAAAGTCCTTCCCAAGAGAGAAACAGGAATATCTGCTGGAATTGACTAGTTAGACCAGTTGAAAGAGATAATTTGTAAAGAGGAAGGAATGAAGAAACTTTTCAAGCCAAGTAATGGTAAAGACAAACAAAATCTGAAAGATATCCTTAGTTTATTTTACTGTTTCAGCACAAGCAAGATTGGAGGAATACCCTCTCCAGCATCAGTCTGGAGTCTTAGTACAAAAACCTCAGTACCCTCCACCACTCTGGGAGGCATTTAAACTGGTTCTCTCAGGAGCCTCTATAAGCAAAATTGTGGTTTTCAATAAAACCTCTGAGAGCAGGATCACAAAAGATTTATCTTTAGCTTCAGTAAAGAAAGAGAGAATAAATCGCTAAGAGGCAGGGAAGTTTTATATATTAGTTTCAATAAAAGGGATGTAGATCTGTAGAAAAGCTAATAAACCCACAAGACTGCTCACAATATTCAATATGAATGATCTTGTGGGCCTCAGAAATTCTTCCAATCCTAGTGAGAATGATTCTATGTATTTTCTAGATTAAAAAAAAAAATCATACTAGAAGAACACAAAACATTCAGAAAAATGTAGAGGAAAATATTAGGTGCAAGAGGCTGCACAAATTTCATGCAATAGTAGGGTAGTGTTAAGTGAAAAGAATTCTCCGGTTACCTGAAGGTCAAGCTACACAGCAGAGCTGCTTTAATCATCCTGACAAATGGATAAACTATAATTAATTACCCATCTCACCAACTCAGGCCAAAGATGAAGAAAATAATAAACCTTGCTAAAGACCTTCAGTCAGATCACCAATGAGGTTGATTAAGAAATTCCTCCCCTTGGCCGTACTTAGAAAGGTCTAAGAGCATTTAGAGCAGGAGGGTGAGACATGAGCTCTCCTGCTGCCATTGTCTGTGTAGCCAAGAAAGGGAAGACTTCAGAACCATTTATATGTGCTCATGTCACAGGCCAGAGCATATGACTGCTGTGCCCCTGATCTTCACAATGCATTTACCTCTGCTAAATAGCAGCAAGGCAGAATAAAATCCAACAGCTTAATGGTATTCACTATTTATTTTTTCCTCTGCCATGAGAAACTGCATCTGTGCTAGCTCCCAGTACAGAACCTTTGCTGCTGCAAGAGTTTATAAACAAAAGGCCCTGAAAGCAAATGCAAACATTCCTAAAGTTTGCATTAAAATCAGAGTTTTATTTTCAATTCCCCTTCCTAGGAGTAACTTATTGTGATCAGGAGGACAAGGTTTCCAAGTCTCTTCATGATAATCTCCTCACCAAAGTTCAGAGGGTTTTTCTCCAAGATATTGAGAAAAGCCCTCTGAACACACTTTCCAGTATACCAGCAGTCTCCCAGCTCCTGAACTGTTTTGTGGAGATCTCTCACCATAAACATACACAACATCCAAGGAGACAATTTTCCAAAACAGCAGACAATCATTGGAAACATGGCAGCAACCATGTTAATAAATCACAATTAAAAGGCATCATCTCTAATTAAGAAAGTTTCCAACACATTTTATTTTCCTTTGTTGGTTTTTCAACTCCTTTGTGTTGCTCTCACTGCCAGTGCACAAACTGCTCTTGTCCATGGTGGGCTGATCCTGGAAGATGCTCAGGGCAGCTGTTGAGGTGCTGGGGGTCTCTAGTTTCTACCAACATTGCATGGGAACTGAGCAAGCCAAGCATGATGTAGGATGAGGCCCAAAAAGCACTTTGAAAATAGATTTTTCTCCTCTGGCATCCTGCAGGGACAACACGCCATCGGCTGGCACACTGATAATTATTTTTCCATTACTCTGAGAGCAGTTTCATCCTTCTTTATTTTCTCTTAATTGCCTTGACACTATTTTCTAATCTGATCAGAGTGAAGCAGATTTAAAAATATATGTTTTCTATTCTAAACACGATGTTAATAGTTGACAAGCCTTAAGCAGTTTTGTTATGCCAGAAATGGCTGCTTGTTCTGCACCATTTCAAAATGTGAGAAGCACAATGTTTCCCAACTGCTGTGTTCTGGTTCCTGTGCACATGAAGGATAATACAAGATTAAAGTATCCTACTGGAAATGAAGGTACTAGTGCTTGCCTCAGGGCTGTGCTTGCAACTTCACAGGTAATAAGGAAGTATCTCTTAACTTCTCCCCTATCTTCATCAGTTGAACAAGCAAAAATAAAAAATATTTCCTTTCTCCCAGTATTTTTGTCTTATCTGCTTATTTTAGCACATCTTCTGGGACAGGAATGTCTTGCAGTGTGTGCACAAACACTACAGCATCACACAGGATACCAGATCCTGGCTTGGCTGGAAGCCTCTAGCTGCCACAGTAGTGGAAAGAGCAAGAATTATTGCCCATATCTAAAAGGCATTTGAAAACTGATCCTGCTGTAGCTCTGCTGAAAACACCTACTGCTGCTGCATTAGAATTAGTTAGCTCATCATCAGATATATTCCTCTTGAATTTTTCATCCGAAACTACAATACAAAATAATTTCTTATTGCTTCCTGCTGTGAAGGTCACTACATGAGCCTCATCATGAAAAGCACAAGTAAGCTTTAGCCCATGTCCCCAAAAATATACTCCAGATGGACTCCCATTTTAAACATGAGGAATGGATGTCCATTGAGGTCAAAAGGACAATTACAAAGTCACTTGGAAGTGGAAGCAAAGAGTGGTTGCTTTGGTCTGAGCTGAGCAGCATAACATTGCCTGTTCTCCCTTCCTGTCCCTGCACACAATATTGTGGCTTGGTTTTGGCATAGTTTCAACCTTCAAAAACAGTAGTATTTTCACATTTCCATAACCTTTATCTCAGGATATGTTTTCTAAACTATCAAAATACTTCCTCTTTGAAAACACCACATTTATTTCAGTATTTTGAAACAAAAGCAAAATGGCAAGGCAGTAACAAATTGTTTGCAGGTTCAGGCTGCATTTGGTAGGTAGTTAAAGCCAACAAAACCCATGATATTTTCATCAGATAAACTATTCTACCAAAGCCCTGTGCACATATCTGCTGTGAAAACTTTATTTGCTGCTTCCTTATTGGGTTTTGGAAAGAGTTATTGAGTTTCCTTATTGATTTTTAGGGGGTGAAACTGTAGTTTTTGTTGGGATCTTGACTGAGCTAATTGATAAACTCTTGCCAATAAACAATAGCAGAGGCAAAAAGGTAAATGAAATACAATCAATGCTAGTCAGAGCAAAAAAATGCCTTTGGAAACTTGCAAAATGATATCATTACAGCTACAAGCCAAGTGTTGCTGCAGAAATGCTTGAGAGCTGTTGGGGTAATGAGTGCTATTGGAAATGTAATGATTGCACACTGAGTAATTATCATGTTACGTGAATTACTGGTACATCTAAGGATGCATGTTTATTTTAGCTTGCTGGGCAAGATTAAGTAAAATAAAGTATTCTATAATGTATGTGGCATGGAGGTTTTATTTCCTACAGCTTGGCTATAACTTAAAATCGAAGTTGTGCTTGCAGACATCCTCTGCATGCACAGTTGAGTCAGTAGGGGTCAACTTAAAAACCATATCAAAGACCACAGCCTGATCTCTCATTGCAAACTATTGATAACTGAGAATTGACCCTTTGTTCAAGCAACTTGTGAAAGGCATAATACAGTATGAGTCCTTTTATTCTGTTGATCCAATGCCTTCTGAGTCACACCTGATACAATCTTTGTCAATTCACCCAACAAGCAAAAAAAACCCAACTCACAGTTTCACAGGAAAGTAGTAACTTTGCCAAGACAATGCAGATACAATGCAGCTGCTCAATCACCTAAAGGAGAGTGCTTGCTTCCCTCCTTTTTCAATACACATGTACTTTTAGATGTTATTAATGGCCATTATGAAATTAGCTACAGGTGACAGTTCAAAGCATTCATTCATATAGCCAAGGAGGCAAGCTTAATGTAGTTAGTGTGGAGCATGTTGGGCAGATGCAGAGTTCACCTCTTCCACACTGCTGGATAATCAGGTTCAATTGTGCAAAGGATGTAGGCAAAGGCTTAGAAAAAATAAAAAATATTTAGAAAATGTAGAAAAGTATTTTTCACAAAAAAAGAGTGGTGTTTCTTTTTTTTTTTTTTCTCCCTTTTCCTTTTTCTTTTTTTATGGAAAGTTGAACACTGTCAGGTGCCACTGATACTTAACTGGGAGTCCCGTTCGTTGTGGCTCCTCATGAGTATTTCTGTGTCAGGGTTTCTCTCCAAGTAGAGGGCTTCTAAGTGGACTACATTTCCCATGAGTTACTGAGAAATTCCTCCTCTGCAAGCTGCTGTGCTCTCAGAACCCTGCAAAGCAATGGTCCAGAGGGGAAATTCTGTGCTTGAGAGGGAAGGAGAGGCTTACTGACTCCATCACAAAAGTCACAGCAAACTGTCTGAAAAAGTCGTTCCCTGCCTCTCTCCAAACCTGTGCACCTTTGCAACAAGGCTTGTCTCAGACCCACTGACATATTTTTCCCCTTTCCAGAGTTTCAAGTTTGCTTGCTGCTTCTGCTCTCCTGGCCTCAATTAAAATATTGAAGTGGTTGCTTCTCCTGAAACCTTGAACTCTTTTTCAGCCTCACCTTAAATGACTCCATAAAAGGAGATGGCAGATGAGCACAAAGACAGTGTGCTTGATAAAAACACCCTTTGCCCATCCCATTAATTGTACTAAGTGCACTTGGAAGTCTGTTTGTGTGAAACCCATTCTTAATTTATCAAGTCAGCTTGCAAAATACAGAGAAGATACATGCAAGAATGCCTGTCAGTCTAGTTGCTGTGCATGCCTGACAATGACATCCTCACATTTTCCATGGAAAAAGACAGACAGTGGATTACAGAGTATTCTGAAACTACCCAAACCACCACACAGATCCTAACAAGCCAGGAAATTGAGACAAAGTGCTTTGGAAAGGAAAATTCATCTTAATACCTGTGAGGCACCTGACTCAGTCAGGTCACCCTGTTTACCACCCAGACAAGAGAGACAAGAGGGGCTTAAAATGGAAAAAGTGGAAAAAGAAGCTATTGTTGCTTGCTAACAGAAAGATGAAGAGGGAAAAAAAAACCCCAAAAGGATACAAATCTTAAGGGCTGGAATATGACCTGGGATTAAAAATGTGATAGTGGGTTAGTAAACATATTCCTTTGAGAACTCAATTCTTAAACTCACAGAACAAGAGTTGAGGCTCTTTAGACAAGAGTGATAAGTGCCCTTGCTCTGGCTCTTAGTCACACCCTGTGCTGTTGTACCCCTGCACTGTTCAGGTAGATCACAGCTTCCTGATGGGAAATGAAAGATGGCTTAAATTTCATGGGTGGCTGGAATCAACGCTCTCATCTAATGGGAAAAAAAAGACATTTCAGCCTTGCCAAGACAAGTCAACTCCAACTCACTCTCATCTCAGTGCCCTGTCCTAACCCAGGCTCCTGATCTGAACAGGTTTGCAAGAATTATACTTATTCCCTTCTCTAGGCAGGATGGCACATGAGAAACTTCTGCTTTACCTCATAGCCTTCCATAGGGCTCAGCCTGCTCAGCACCCACAAAGCTGAAGGAGTCCTTGGGGTGCCAGTGCCTGTATTAAGGAATGCACAGATGTTTTGGTTTTACAGACAATGAGGGCTTCCCCCACAGCTGAAGCAGGATTGGGCATTGTCGGAGAAGGGAGATGCTACACCATATGGTCGTCAGCAGAGCTCGTTTATTGTAACCCAAACACCTAGTTAAATATAGTCTTTAACTAGCTCATACATATTACAAAAGTACAGCTCATCATTAGTTAGTTACTTATCAATTAATACGCCTACTTCTATATTCTTGTGGTTAGTTTATTTAACTTTTCTTCACTCTTCCAATTAAAAAATCCTCTCCCACAACTTGTTGTTNAAACACCTAGTTAAATATAGTCTTTAACTAGCTCATACATATTACAAAAGTACAGCTCATCATTAGTTAGTTACTTATCAATTAATACGCCTACTTCTATATTCTTGTGGTTAGTTTATTTAACTTTTCTTCACTCTTCCAATTAAAAAATCCTCTCCCACAACTTGTTGTTGTACTAAAGACACAATAACCTTACCTATTCAGACACTAGCTGTTGATTTTTATACTTATCTCCTTCTCACTTAACTAACTATATTTTCTCAACTAACTTCACTGTTTACAAAAATCCTCTACAGGGCATGACTATAGGCAGAAGTGGCTTTTAAGGTAGCTGTTCAACTACTTGTACCCTAGGTGAAACTTTCAAGGTTTTGCAAATATTCTTAATGTGATTTGTTGCCTTGCAGGGAGCAGGAGAGTCAGACAGCTGTAACTATGGCAATAAGATCATTACTGCTGCGGAAGATCTGGTCGTTCCCCATGCTTCAGCAGCCTTCATCCATGATGCCAATTAGACAAATTCTTTGTGATTCCTTCAGGCTTCTACAGCACTGGATGCAGAGACTCAGCCTCTAACGAACAAGATTTACTTAAAATTATGTGACATAACCATTGTTGAAAAGTATGTTAAACAAATTTGGCCATTATTTTCCCAGGCTCCATATCCTTTTCCATTTCAGCATCATCTTTAAGGATTGACAGCTAGTTACTGAAGAGTGAGACTACGTGTCTGTGTTGAAGTGGGTCAGGGCATGTTCTGCCAGCTCACCCTGTGCACATCTCTTCATGATGCTAGGGGAATAGATTGTTCCCAAAGACTACCAAGCCACACTACAGAGCTCTTTAAACCATTATCCCTGGTGGATGTGCTAAACACTTCTGAAAATCAGGAACAGGTGATTCACTGGATGGTATTTGTTACACCTAAGCTCATACCTGCCCATTCTTTCTTGCAAAGACTGGGCACTTATTCAATTTTTCTACAGTGAAAGGCTACAATATTCTTTTGACTATTTCTTAGTGTGAAATAAAGAGCATGTGTAAACATCTCAGAGGGCTTAATAACTTGAATTATTAGGGGATTTACACTGGATTGACAGAGGGCTTGACACTGAATAACTGTTTTTCAGCACTCCTGTACCAGTAGAAACAGGTATTGGCCAGAACTGGATGGCTTTGTTGGCCACGTCCCTTTTGACAAAAGATGGTCACTTGCTTTTTCCCTTCCTGGCTGGCTTGTCTTACAAGATCCTCAACAGTTCTCCTGTGTGCTGTTGGATTTCCCAGTTCTCAGCTACATGGAGGACTTTCAAGGACCACACATCTCAGCTGCGGTGCTGCTCATCCAATGCATCTGCTGGCCATGATGGAGCATTCCAAGCCCTTGGCCTCCCACAAGCTGGCTCTGACCTTAGACTCCTCACTGCTTCTCCATCTACACCTCCATTATCAAGCTCTACCATGTTTTCTGCAAACTCTGCTCAGTGCCCAGTTCTTTATTTCCTCCAGAGCTTTATGGACAAAATAAGATGAAGGTGAAAGAGAGGGAGGTCACAAATGCGTGTGAAGCGCTCTTGTATTCCATCCTCCACACCAGCTTCCTCTCACAGTTTTAGCCAGCCATCACTTGGCTTTTCAGTTCTGGCCCAAGCTGTTGTGTCACCTTGCTCTGTGCTGTTAAGAAGTACTTTTCAACTCTGAGCTACGCAAAACCTTTCTCTCTAAATACCTTGAGACTACTGAGAAAGCCAAAGGATCAAGGCTTACAAAATGCTTTGATGCTAATCATCAGATGAAAGATGCCTTCAGAACAGAAATATCTTACGATAAACAAGAAACAACCTTTAAAAATGTTTTATTTTAAATAGTTTCTTCTGAATCTGGGCAGATGGAACTCATGCAAAGGGAAGATACTTTGGATGGGGCAAAGTGAGGCATCACTCCCCTAAGATACAGCAGCACTGTAATGGCAGCTTAAAAATTTATGGACAGATAAAGTGTCAGCCACAAAGGCTGATGTAAACCAACAGCTTATTTGAAAAGCCACTGCCCACACTATTTAACTCTTCTGAAAGAAGAGCACAGCATTCTGTGGAGGAAACATTTTCGAACAAAAGTGGACTAGGAGGATGAAGTGAATGTGATTTAAAATAGAAAGCTAAGTCTCATCAGGCTTGACTTGATTACTGTGCCATCTAAGCCAGTGGAATTACTGTGATAGACTCAGGAGTAAAAAGTGAGAGGAACTTGTAAACATCATGTTATTAAAAAACCCCCTGTATTTACTGCAAATCTCTTTGAAACACCCTCATTATGTGCCTTGCACTGTCTGTTTCTACAGTTCTTATTTACTGTCATCTACATTCCCCTTTTAAAGCAGATTATTATTCTTGCTGATCAGCTCTTGTTATTGTGTGAAAGTGTCCTGATGCAGGCAGAATATTAGGTGTTTTTTTTGTAAAGGTTGTCTTTTTGTAACTGTTCAACAAGCAGATGTTCATAATTCCACAGCTTAACAATTACACTAATTTTTAAACTAAAGGCTGGAGCCATAAATTTTCTCCAGTATTTCCTGCAGCTAAAGAAACATAGTGATCAATAAAAAGAAAGCACTAATAATATTTCATGACTTCTTTATTTTCTTGTCACACATGCTGCAATAACTTATGGAGATAAACAAGTGCCTGTTTTACTGATTTCATTTTGAACACAGAAATCACTGTAGGGCACACAATAAAACTTGATTTTTGGCTTATGCTCCACAATCAACAGCTAATCGTCAGCTGAACATGTAATACAAGGTGCTCTGCTTAACCTTTTGTCTGCTGTCTCCCTCACCTTTTTGCCTGCTCTTTGATTTCAATTAAGCTGTGACTGAATATATCACCTCTGGGTATTATCTTTCCTTAAATTAAACAGCACTTTGCCTTGAGATCTTAATCAGAAGCTCCTTGAGGGGGAGTCTCTGCTGTTACAACTGTGCATCAAGTCCTGCCCTCCCCAGGGTCTCCGAGTAGAGCAGTGTTTGTGGCAGACCACAAAAAGAGGAGGAATGGGGCTGCCACACAGAGAGAAAGTGATCAGACATTGATGATAACACCGATTTTGATGCCAGAAATAACAACCTGTTCCAGGGAAGGGCGGTAAAAATGCAACTTTTCAACAAGCACAGTACAAATAAATGTAATTCAAAAGCTCAGTTGAGATAAATTTGATTGTCTGTCTATCTTCTCTGGCCCAAGCTTTCTTTAGGGTCACCCAAAAATTTTCATAGGCCAAGGTCAAATTATCCACTTGGTGTGTCTAATATTTTGATTAAGTTAATGCTAGGTAAAGCATGTGAATTTTTCACCATAGTGGAAAATTATCTTCCTTGTGCCAGTATTGGTATTTCTGTGATCCTGAAAAATTACTTTTTTATGGACTGGGAAGTATCTGTGTGAGGCTGCCTATGAAGCAGAGGGATACTGCTGCTGATACTGCTGTCACTTAAAATAAGTGACCACTTATTTTAAACAGTTCCTTGGATATTTTCTTCTAATGGAACCTGCTGCAGACCCACAGCTCAGACGGAAAGGTCAGCCAGCCCTAATGAAAGCTCCCGATGTTTTCATTACACCCACTGTCATATTTCTTGTTCTGACCTGGTGCAGTGCAAACAGCTTCACAGAGCAGACAACCAGTGAGACAGACATCCCCAAACTACCACCACAACTGTCCTCTATATCTACATAAAACTACAATGTATTTAAGTCAACGTACTCAGAGACGCTCCCAGCCTGAATTCCACTGGGTCCTTGCTAAAGATTCCTCTCAAAATGTCATTGTTAAGTAAACATGTGACTTTAAGAAAGCCTTACAAGCTATGACAAGGGGCAGCAAAAGGCTATTCAGATAGCCTGCATTAAGCAGCTTCCTTCTCATGCTCAGCCAGGAGCCTGGGCTCTGCAGGCTCTCTTAACATCAAAGGAGGGAAGCTCAGAGGCAGTGACAGTGCCATGGCTGTGACACTTCATTTTATGTGTGTAGATTCAGACGCCATAGCAGGTGACTAAGAAAAACACCAAAGGAGAAAAACAACCCTAAAATCAATGTCACCTTATGTACAATCATTAGAACTCCACAGACCAAATTGCAACGTGTAAAAATCACATCAAGTGTGTTGAAAGCTGTTACTGCAGTGCAGAAAAAGTTGCCAATTAGGAAACACGCTCTGATTTGGGAATATATATTCATTTTATGATTGATTTTATCCTTTTTGGTCAAACTATGATCAAAAGGTTTTAGCTAACTACTACATGAGAAAGTGAATACTTCCTCCTCTGCCAGAGGGACCCCATGATCTCGAGCTAATAATTATTAGTGAGTTGCTGTAAGGGAATGCTTCCAAACACTGCAATCTCCACAGAAAAGGTGGTGATGCTACAGACATGCAGCACTGCTATGAACACACAGTTTTGGCTTTTCTGTTGTCCATTTCTCTGCTTGCACAAGATAAATGAACCCTGCTCCCTGCAAAAAAAACAAACCTGCAACAAACTCTAAACCAAATCTGAACCCAAAACCCAAGCCAAGCCCCCCAAAAGGCTTCCCTACCACTAAAAAAAGGTTTGATGATCACTAAGGGGATGTGAGAGGTGTATGCTGTGTGTTTATCTACCTGTCAAGTCATCATCCTTTCCATGCTCCTTACAGATCAGTAGGGGAAGATCACTTTCCTTCTAAAACAAGTATTTTAGATCTCCTGTATCCTTAAGGATCTGACATTTCAGGGTCTCTGTGGGGATGTGTGATGGTGAACTTGTAAGTCAGTGCCCTTTTTGAGGCATCATGGGATGTTCCCTCTACAAATTCTGCCTCTGTACATAGAGAGCCTCATTCCTTAATGCCACATGGAAAATGTGCACACAAGCACATGGAAGGATTATATCTTATGCTCTGAAGCAGAAGTGGGGCTGCTCAGCAGCAAAGGAAGCCAAGGGATCCCCATGGGTTGTGATGCTTTTTTTTTGTGTATCCTTTCAGCCTGTCCTGAGAAGTCTGTGCTCCCCAGATCGATATCTGGCCTTCTTATACCACAATCCCCCATTGCACCTGAATGTGAACACAAACATGTGCAAGTGTGATTGCTCTCTTGTGTCCTCTGGGCTTGTTTCTTTCTATAAATGCCAGAAAAGTTCACTTCCATTTCATGAGTGGAATAGAAAACACTGAACAGCTTTGCTCCCCAACAAGACTGTTTGTTTGTTCTTGGGAAAATATTATCTTGCAGATGCTATCCTTCACACATGCATTCAGCATCCACTTAAAGGTGCAAGTGGCTGAAGTGGGGGAATAGTTTTATCACATGGTCTTTGCTTAATCATTTTGCACATCTCCCTTCTCTGGAGCACACCATTTACATTAACTGCCTAGCAGTAAACTACCAAAAAAAACTGCACATTTGTTTCAGTTAGGCTCAGTCTTAAGCAATTTATCACATTTTGCCTATGTGTGCATGTTCTTGTTTTTGGTAGCAGAGATTAAATCTCCCTTCTGATACAACCACTGTGTAACCTTGGTCATATCTGGTGATTTTTGTACCAATTCCTGGTAAGAGGGATGAACATTTCCTGGCCACAGTCTATCATGACTGTACACAGCTTAGGAAAAGGCTGTATTTTATTATTAATGAACTCTGTGCTTCCCACATGGAGAAACAGTTCTCATTTAAGATCTTAAGGATTATTATAAACAGATGAGACAGGGAAACACTCTGTGCTGCTTAAAACTGGTTAAAAGGTTCCAAATGCTGTGGTTTTTTATATTCTCCTGTATTAAGACTTGTGACAGGAAGAAGATGATATTTCTGCCTGGAACAGTCTTCTGCCTCGAGTTCGAAGTGACGAAGCATTAATGTATGCAAAATATGCAGCCTACAGCTTGTTCATTAGGAAAAGGGAGAAGTAGAGGAGAGTATGTAGATTAAATGTCACCAAGGCATATAAAACTCTTTGTGGCTATATAAAACTCTTCCCCATACATGGGAAAGTGCAATGTATAAAAAGGAGAGAATATGGAACTGCTCCACTGCCAAATGCCTAGCGATGGGTAAGTGCAACATAAGCCAGAAGCACATGGAGACCATAAACCTCAGTGAAGGCACCTCTGTAGCAAATTTGAATCTTAAGGATTAAAATTGCCTGCAAGATATGCTGGTTTTACTCAGGCTCTTGACTCATAAGTTCATTCTTACCTGGCTGTATTTGCTGCACTTCACAATGCCCTGACTCACCCTTCTCCATTCTTCCTCTGTGTAGCTTCAGGTTTGCTCACTGCTTGCAGCACTAAGAGCATTGGGGATGTTGCTATAAAGTAGAGACAGGTTGTGCCAAAGGACAAAGGCAGCACAAGAAATAATGAATTCCAGTCTTGGATTACTGTTTCTATACCACAGTGTTGGGCCTCACTTCTTCTCTCAGCAAGTATCTCCTGAAGGAGTTGGGTTTGGCTTTCCTCTCATCAGACTAGGTCACAATCTCTTCCTCCTCCTCCTCCTCAGCACCTTAAGTGTAAGGTTTTCCATTTTCATGGTCACATGCAATACACAAAACAAGAACTGAAAGCTGAATGATGATCCACCAATTCTTCTAATTGCTAAAAGGGGATGAAGAATTATATGTCAGACACATTATTAAAATTTAAAGACATGTTTCTGAGCCTATCCAAACAGTCACTGAGTTTTAGTCAGCTTTAGAAGACAGTGGCAGGCAGAGGGAAATCAAGTTGATTAATTTTAACATTTTTAAAACAAAATTTTTCAATTTAGAATTCATTTAAATTACACGAGCTAGCCCAGAGTTTCAGTAGTGCTGTTGTATCAATTCACAATGGAAAAACAGCACAAGAGTTAATTTTCAGCTGACCTTATGCATGCCTATACTAATTCTCACTGCCCTACTTCCAGGCCCTCATGTTCATGCAAAATCAGAGACAGAACAGCTCACTGCCACAAGCAATTTTATTTTTCACCAAAAAGATTTTTCATCCACTTACATCACTTATTTTACTGAAAATGTGAAGCCTGGCCTATTGTTTGAACAGAACAGTTTATTTTTATTTTTAGCATCGCCCTAATTTTTTTGTTTTATAAACACATGACCAAAATCAAAACAAAAACTCTGCCAGATTTAGCACTAAGTGTTGATGAAAAATTAATTTCAGAATTCTTTTTTTGTTATCCCCCTTGGAATAAAAATATTTTCTTACTACAAATCAGCTACAAAACAGAAAATCTAGGCCCAATGCCTTTCTAATATAGGCAGAGAAAAAGCAATGAAGGAAGAAAATACCTTCTCTTAGCACTGACTTTTATCAAAATATGTTATTAGTGAAGAATTAGCTGTACCAGTCCATGAGTATTTCTGGTTTTAGAGCTGGCTAGAAGCTTTGTTCCAGGGGTCACATGACAAGAGCTATAAATCAGGAAGACATTGCAACCCAGATATAATATTTGACCTTTCTCATAAAGCTTTACCTTCTGCTCTCAAGAGATGGAGGTAAGGTATAAGGAAATTTTTCTCTTTTTCCTAAATAGTTTTTTAGCTCATGACTGAAGAAAAAGCCCCCTGATCTCTTAAGGCATTAAGTTCAGAAAAACAACCCTCCTTAAAGAAAGGAATCAAAAGATAAGGGCTTTCTCTGTTCTAGATAAAATCTATCTCGAGGGAGCTAACACTTATCTGTGTGCTTAGTTCTATGCTTATGTTTTTTCCCTAGACAAAATGCAAAATCACTGACAAGACCTATTTCAGCAGTTTTGTCTTGCCAATCACAGAGCCACCAGATGGAGCTGAGGTTCTGCTTTTAGTAAGGAGGAGCACAATTAATTTCTGGAAGTATTTCAGTGAACATTATGTATGTGTATAACAGACAAATACGTGTAGACACACTGCTCTCTGTATAAATTACGTGCATTTCATGTTTAAACAAATAATTTGAATGAACTATAGGAAGTAGTAAATCAGGTTCACAAGAGTTTCTTCTGTATTCTCTTCCTGCTAACAAAGGGTTGGATTTCCTTGACTGTGGCTCCTCTATGAACCACTAATCCTTAAAAACTTGTAGGAGTGCAGTCCCTCTGACACCTCAGCTTCTCTTCAAAATATAATTGAAATTGGCCACCAGCTTCAAAACCTGTTAGACAGACGACTGTACATGTCCAGACAGCAGAATTATTTAAGCCTTACTACCTACCATAGCAACCAAGATGTAAAATACCTGAAAGACTTCAGCATTAAAAATTGGGTTTGTGCTCCATAATACTTTGCATATGAAAAAAATACAAAATTTTCTCAATAGATTAAAAAATATAAATAAATAAATAAAAATAAATACAAACACAGAGGGAGCAGTACTGCAAAGATAACAGCCAAACCACCTTTAGGAGTCTAAGGGAACTCTACCACTTCCTCCTTACATTCACACAGTGTGCCAGAAAACCCAGACTGAATTACTGGGACAACAGTAAGTGATTCAAGTCAAAAGGTGTATATATGCCAACACCATTTAAAATGACTTGCTAACGTTTTCTTCCACCGTTTTAATGAAGTTGGCTTGAATCCCTGGAGTTTAAGGTTTTTAGAACTCAAATGTGTCAAACTTATTATATATACAGTTGTTGTTAATGCCTGTTACAAGATACGTGGCCTGAATTCGTACTGCAGTAGACCCTGGAAAACTCGATGACAATTACTACTCCTTTCCACTTCACAGTTTACATAAGAAAAAGCCTTTCTTTTCTGAAGTGATTTCACCCCAACCAGTGAAGATTCAGGGTAGGAGGAAGACACTGCAGTCTGTGCTATGTAGTGACTCTACCACAGCCAAATGTAGAGCACCTGAACAGAGCTGTCCAAAAAAATGATGAACATTTGGTTTCATCAACAGCTTTGAGATTTCCAATTCTAAATTCATTAACAGGCAAAATTAAATGTGACATTTTAGGAGAAAAATAATTGCTTTGGACTGATCTAACATTGTGCTATGAAATAAATTAGATTGCATTTATACATTGCATTATAACGATGATACCATTAAAAAATCAGAAAAAAACCCCCAATAAAAACCAACAAACAAAAAAACCTCCACCCAAATGGAGTCTGCAGATTCAAAATGGGATGTTTTGACATTAGTCAAGATTTTTCTCCCCCACTGCTTCCAAAATAGCAGCCCAGAAATCAATTCACTTTCAGGAACTATTTGGACTGTGATGAAATCAAAATGAGTATATCAGTTTCACATAGGTTTCTCCAAATCACTCAATCCTATGGTCCAATTCAGCCCTTGAATCTTCAAAATTCATTAAAATGTAGTAATTATTATATTTTACTAGTGTTGGGGTCTTCCCTGCTGGAGATGACCCCAGATGTTGGTGGAAGCTGCTTTTCCCAACCCAGCTGTCCAAGAAGGAGTCAGGAGTCTTCTGCTCGTGTTCTCAGTGATGTTTATTGTCTCTTATCTAAAATATTTTCTGTCTGACCCCCGAGCTCTGGCCAGCAGGTCAGTCCAAGGCTCACACCTCCCACGGGGCTGGTGCTGTCTTTTATACCATGAACTACCTATTAGATATTTACAATTGTGTGCCAATCCCTAACACCTGTGTTAGACAGTGACTTTCTACTCTGAACCAATCTAAAAATGCCAGCATCACCTAAAAGATGGATGTTAGGAAGAAGAAGGAAGGATAGGGCACGCCCCTATCCCTCCATCTTAGGGTTTTAAACCACCCTGTACCAAATCCCAGATTTTCTCCTTTCACCCTCTAACTACTGCTACTGTGTTGTCTAAACTTTTGTGACTTGTGACTCCTCATATAAGGTTGGTAATTTGTTCCATGGGCTGAAATCAAAGCCCCAGGTGTTTTTGGCTTCCTGCCAGGGCCGCCCAGACCCCTGTCCGGGGTTTGGGGCACGGAGAGGAATGTCTTGGATTCCGACAACCAGGACTGAAAAAATGGCCCAGATATCCCAAAGCCTACTTGCCTGCTCCTGGCACAAACTCCAGGACATTTAAAACATTTGGTCACAGAGGGCTCATCACCCACACCTCCCAGCCACCTTCAAGAGCTCTCTTTGCTAAACTTCCTCATGGCCTATGCTTCCTTTGCAATAAAAGACTTTTTTATTGACCCCTTTGCCTGAAAAGCATTTCCTCATCATTCACCCAGAGCTTCACATCCAGCCAGACCTCCTCCCTCCCACAGCTGGTGCTCAGGTAACAACACAAGTGCTGCTGATTGCAAAGGAGGGACCAGACTGCGGCCTGTGGCTGGGAAAACATAAAACAGCCAGCAGGGAACAGCATCTCCTGGGAAATTTTTCTTTCATTAAGCAAGAAGGTCATGCCTTTATTAGCCTCCAAAGCTGATGTGCAATTCCCCTTCTAGGCTGGAGGCTCACGTCCATGCAGCTGTGGCCTTTTGCTGCACAGCAGAACCTGCTATTGAAGTGAGTTCTTCCTCTGTACTAATGTACTCATGCTCCACATAAAAGGTATATAAGGATGTGCCTCCAGGAGAAAATATGCCTTTTTTTTTTTAAGCTATTTTCCCCATAACCAGTACTGTAGATAAGCTTTGTCTTTTCCTGACATGGGAGAGAACTCTTGGTGAAAGGCACTTCTGCAACTTGCATGATCTGAAGCTGCTTCTGGCTGGCAGATGTCTGAGCTGCTGAGATAGAAGAGTTTTCCCCTCCTCTCTATTTCCTCAGCCCAGTGCCTCAGCTACAGTGGGCTTCCCACACCATTCCAGATAGTTTGTTAAATGCAGCAGTGGGGCCAAGAAGTGTCTACCACTCAACCTTCTGATACTGCCTATGAAAAGAAAATGCCTTCCCTACAAAACTGGGTTTGTGTCCTCCTGCCCCTGAGCAGCAGCAGCATCTGTTTGCTCTGCAGTTCTGACAGCTTGTGAGAAGAGAGGCCCTGCTGCTGAAGGAGTCTAGTCAAGTTAGGGGGACTTTTTATCCCAGGCTCAGGAACAATGAGAATAGCAGCCAAGACAGAGGCTGCATTCCTAAAAATCCCATGATTTGACCAGAGTCAAGCTAATATTTCCAAGGACTTCAGCAAATCCATACTCTACACTTTGATGGCTCAGCTCTAAATTACGTGTGGAAGATCCTATGCACCAATGTCACCCATCTTTGGGGACAACACAGTGGCCTGAGAGTGAAGAAGCATCCTAGTCTCAACATGGGATTCTAAGAGATGGATTCTCTTTTCCAACACCTTGAGCATGAGAGGGACAAGGATTGCAGACCTGTAGACCCTTCACCTGCTTTGCCTTCTTCATGTAAGATTTCATCAGCTCCTGTACAAAGCAGTTTTCCCATCTTCATTGGGGCTTTAATGTGAAGATCCTCCATTATAATCACGTAATCACCACTCAGTAAACCATGACATCGGTGGTGCACACTCCACTTGTACGAACAGGCAAAAGAGTAACACAAGAAGTTGAGGATATGAGTCAGAATAGAGGGTAACATGGTGGTGCATGTATTCCAAAGTCACAAGTCAGCAGCTTTGGTGCCCGGTCCAGTTCCGGATCCATACGGAACATAGAACTGGTCTAGAAATGTCAGTGCCAGCTGAATTTTGAAGCCCCATCAGCACATTTAGATATGCCAAACCCAGATGGGACTAAACTACTTTGAAACAGCTTCCCACTGAAACAGTTCCCATCCCAAGGAATGCATGAACCATAACAGAACAGAGACTGAAGTCACTGGAATACAATTCTACATTAAAACAGTTTCCTCGGCAACCAAAAGTCAAAGCAGCCTTCAAACAATTCAGAACACAAACCTTGCACTCCTAACAACTTTTTCAATTGAAGAGGAACAAACATACATTTAAATTATGAAATGGTAAAAGCTTTCTAAAGAGCCCAGTGCAGTGTAGCAAGCTCTCATAGCAATATTTCAGTTAGATAACAACACCTCCTGCAAGGTTTCAAGGACAACCATAAGACATAGAGCAAAAAGAAAAGGATTAACACAATAACTTTCACACTGCTCTCAGTGCAAGCGTCATCAGGTCTCAGTTTCTGAGTGCATTCCACAAGATCACAGTTTGGACACACTGTGTGGGATGCAGTGACAGTTCAGACCTTTACTGTTGATGTGAAATCCAAGATCCACTGCCTTTAGACAGATTCCAGTCTGACAATGGCCATGGCAGTAGCTCTAGAGCTATAGCCCCTGTATCCCTATAATGCAGTGGCAGAGCCAAGGTCCCCAAAGGCAGACAAGAACTTGTGCTAAGCCTGTGCAGCAGCAGTGCGTGAGGCAGAGATCAGTTCATTGCTTGTAGCAGGGCCCAAGCCAGCTGGGTGTTGCTTTGGGATGGAAGCATTAAGTAGCAATGCTGTCTGCCACCACTGGAACAAAGACTCATTCCTTGATTTCACAGTGCCTGCAGAACCATGGATTAGAAGGAAGCACACTGCTGACAAAAAGCTGCTGTGGCAAGACAAGAAGTTGCCTTGGATTCAGCATTCAGGCTGGGAAACCTGAAACTCAAGGGAGAGGAAAGGCAGAGTTATGGTTGATGACATGGTATGAAATGATAATAGGTGAATTCCCTGATGCCAGAAAAGTTATGCATCTTCACAGAAGGAGGAGATGGAACAAATGTCTCTGAACCACTGTTACTTTACATTGCCAAAGACACCTTGAAATCGAGTCCTTCTCCTCAGATGACAGTGTGGGGTACACAATTCTGTGTGCTGTGTCCTGCTACTGCAGAAGATGAGACTTGAAGCTACGCAGATGAGTTTTCTCCAGGTGCATACTCTTACCTCTCAAGCCTGGTGAATAAAATGGGTGGGAATGCAGGCATTCATCCATGTAATAAATACAGGTGCATTGCTAACAATGGGTCTGAAAATACCCAGCTTCAGGCAGAGAACAACATTTCAGGTAGATATTTAAAGTCTATCATTAAGAAACTGAGAGAGATTAGTGCATTATCATGTGTAATAGCAGGCATTCTTTAAGCTTAAGGCTCACCACCAGGATCAGGCATTTGCCTGATTCCATGAAGATCTGAAGTCCTCTGTATGTCTGAATGTGCACTGTACATTCTCATTTTTATGGAAGATCACCTGTCTTTCTCTTCCTTAGGATTTCATGTCTTTATGTACGTTCTTGCTATATTGAGAATCCCACAATAATGTTACCAATGAAATTGTCTATGAATAAAACATTACTGCATCACATAAAATAGTCAATGATTTCTTGAGGGATAATGAAAACTACTAGTTCCTACTGGGTGTTCAGGCCAGGCAGTACATTGCTTACTAATTTATTTTAATCTTTGTTAAATAAAATATTCAATTAATTAATCTCTAGTGTCATACATCATACAGAACCAGAGCAAAGGAGCACCTGGAATGTGTTCATAGCCCACAGCTCAGCTCTGCTGCAGCACAATTACAAGGGGATGCTGAGGACACTTTGGAATTCTAAGCTGGAAGGCAGGCATCACTGCTCACCTTTCAGCCTGACACTCATAAAACCTGACCTTCATGAGCAGTGCAGAGCCTACAATAGCCACTGTTGTGCCCACAGTCAAAGAAAATAAGAGAACAGGCCCAGCCAGCCAGATCTTCACAGTGGGGTGTGTTCAAAGTGGGGTATGCCCAAGGTGATTCTGAGCAAAGTGGTGGTAGCCAGCTCTGGATCCCACTCCAAGTTTTCCAGGATTCTTCTTCCACCTCAGCCACTTGCTATGACAAGATGTGTCAGTGAAAGACTGCACTGAACACTTGAATATTTCGTGTTCAGTCTGTTTATGCTCAAGCACCTAACCCATCAGCCTCTGCAAACCAGGAAAATCTCACTGTCTAGTGAGTGCATCAAGCCAGACTGGCAAAGAGTGAAGTGCATTTCCAAAATACAGTTCTCATTTAAGCAATGATACTGCAAGGTGCAAGAAGAATAGCTGAGAAGAAATCAACAAAATAAGTCTGGTTTGGACAGTTTATTATTGTTTTCAAAAATAAGTACATACAGGAAAACTTACTCCTGACCTGCTGATAGCACAACAATAGAGATATAAAATCCTCAGTATTTGACTGCTAGCTATCAGAAAATATAGAGAATTTTCCACTTGGGAAACAAAATGCTACCAAACCAAATAATCCCAGCTTACTCCTCCAGGAAAAACTGACACACTGATATAATAGTCCAATGATTACCAGACTGAAAACTGGCAAGACTTGTCCACACTCTTCACATGCTATTTTATTTGCTTACAAAGCATCAGCTTGGTTTGTTATAAAATATTAAATTTTAAGCAATGTTACCTTGTCTCAAACATATCCCGATGACACACTTTTGCTTATACCCTCATCAACAGTAGAGATGGCTAGAAAGGCAAAACCTTCTGACAACCAAAGTAAATTATATGCTGATAAAAATCAGAGAGGAAAATTCAGGTTTTAGGCTTTGCAGGGTTTTTTTTCCCTGCTCTCTCCTTTTCATCATTACAAAAGTGGATTGAGATAAGAGATAAAAACTAGAAACAAGGCACAAGTCTTACGGGGAAAAAACCCCAAAATGTTTCATCCTGTTCTAAATTAAAATGTTGCATTTCTGCTTAATTCTAAACTAATAGTTTTCCATTCATTTTGTCAAAGAAACAGGAATAAAGCGTGACAAAAACTAAAACTCTTTTTTTCATAGTCCTCATATTTTTTTTCCCCATGACAGCTCAACCCACTTTTTCAGGAGACCCTAGTAAGAGCTGCATTTACCTTTTTTGAAACGGAATCATTTAATGCAGTGCTGTCAGCTCCTTCAAACACCCTCATGTGAACCATCTACAAAATGTGCTTACTGAGGACCTAGAAATGAATGCTTGGAGCTGGTCCTGGAGTGTCTCTCTGGATTCCACCTGGCCTCCACACACAGAGAAATGGCTCAGGAGTGGGATCCACTTCAAAGTGGACTTTTAGAGAATCTGGTAACTCAAAGGCAGAGCTGGACTGCACAGACTAAGGCATTTCATGGGAAACTCATATGGGAAAGAGGAAGGGATATAATTTGGTTAGTCAAACAGTAAAGGGTTGTCTCCTTAAGAACAAAGGGGAAGCAGGAAGGGAAATACACATCCAAAAGGATGGTATGCAGGCACCTGAGGCGTGGCACTGTTAGGTTAATAGCTGGATTCAATCTAAGAAATGTTTTCCAACTTAAATGATTCTATGATTTTGAAGATATAAGAATTGCTTGCAAATGTATTTTGCAGTAGTTCAAAACAAAACCCATAAACCACACAGACAAAACCATTAAGTAGAACAGAAAATTAATCCCTCAAATAATGAACTCTGAAGCAGCAGTGAGTTCAGCAGCAGCGAGGTGATATACAGGATTTCATACATATGAGGAATGATGATGATCTTCTTTAAAAAAATGCAAAAGACAACCTCTAAGTTAGCAACTTGTAAGGACTGTCTGCCAGGGAGAATAACAGAAACCACTTCTAACATTTTTTTTTCTGCAGACAGACTCTGTGATTCAGGGGAGGAAGGGAAGATCAGCAAGCAGAAAGCCTTCACGCTCATCTACTCTATTTCCATTTCACATTATTATTCCTTTTTTGTATTGCGGTGCACATGCAATCTCATTCCCTGGGAATATGAAATCTGCACTCACTATTTCTTAAGAGACAAGTTTCTAAACAGTCCAATCTCACTGCCTTTCTTTATGGATATAATCTCCATTTCTCTAGGTATTGTCTATCTTCCCAAAATCTCATCTGTACTCTTAAATCCCAACAGGTTTTGTCACAAAGTTGCGAGTTTACCAAAACTTTCTGCTTCCTGTGATAATCTCTTGGACAACTGGCCACTGTGCAAGTCCAAACCCAGCTATCCCTAGTACATTAAGAAGGACTTCCTGTGGCTGGTGACACTAATGTTGAAAAATAAATGCTGGTGGTTTGCATCAGACTGTTATCTACAAATCCCACAACTTCGCTCAGAAATTTGGTCCTTCCTGTGTAAGCCTGGAGCTTGGCATAGCCACTGATACATCATGAGAACAGAAAAGTATCTATAATCTATCAGGGTCTTAAACACTGGTATCTAAATCAGATGTTTTGAACTCAAGTTTAACAACTGTAGCAGCAGCAATGAGCTCACTGTTTCATCCTTTCCTCCTCAGACACTTTTTCAGAACCCCGACTAAAAAGATTCAATGGTCCTTCCATGCAGGTGGAGAAACTGAATTGAAGTGCCTTACCCCTGACCAATGGACAAATGGAGTTAAGCTGAGATCAGCACGGGGTGTCCTGGGCTCCAGCCTAGTCTGCCACCTCAGGCAGACTGCTCTAACACACCAGAGAAATGTAAAGGTACATTTAATCCAGTAAATCTTTCCAGAGTGGCACTGTGGAAGTGCACTGATGGGAGCCCACTGGACAGATCAGTGCTTCCTGAAGGAAGCTTTTTTTTGCCTGATACAGCTCCTCAGGAATACATATCCATGAGAAATTGATTTGAATGCTTTCCAAGGAAGTGTGACACTGCCTGGATATACACATTTCAGCATGGCCCTTTTGCTGTCATCTTCTAAATCAATTTCTTTCACTTGGTGCCAATGCAGCATATTAGTTTTTAAGTTGCCTTCTCACTGAATAAGATATGGCAAACCTGTGAATTTTATTGGTTATAAGAAAGCTTTGAGAGGGAGAAGAGTAGAGAGAAATATCAAAGCTAGACTCCAGACCGTATATTGCTTTTTCTATCAAAAGCAAAGGGGAAGAATTCATTCTTTATCCTGTAATGTGATTCGTGGCTCTTTCTATAAGGCATTGATAATGTAATTCATTAATTTGGCATTGGTAGTCTTCACCATTTTCTTTGTGTATATTTCACTTGTATGAGCCTGTCCACACTTGAAAAGGTGTCCTGCCTTGAATATGTCAGCACAAGAGCAAACCTAAAGCAGCTGCATAGAATATGGGTGTTTTTTGAGGGAAAATTGCCTGGCATTAGCAGATAAAGTTATCCAGAAATCCGGGGAGATGAATTCAGAGGTTTGGGGTAAATTATTAACTCACTGCTTTCTTCTTATGAAACCTCAGTTTTCAAGGAAAAAAGTGACTGCTCCAATAGTTTCTTTTCTAGCCCCCAAAGCACTAAGTTTGCATGGATTGTGTTACAGAAATTAGATTCTGAGACAGCAAGCAAAAAGAAAATTATTAACTAATAGACCACATCTCAGAGCACTTTATGGAGGAGGCCAAAATCATTGCTTTCTTTTTGAACCACAGCCAGGTACAAAAAGTCCAAGTACAAAAAAAAGAGTCACTTGCAGCTGTCTAACAGCTAAGGCAGACCACACATTTCAGTGCTGTGCCCGCTGGACTTAAGATACATTCTTTGGAGGTATAAAATTGCTATCAAAATAAAAATTAGGAAGCATCAGACTTACACTTATCCTACAGGAAATGTTAAAATATTAACTGATAGAACACCTGAATGAAGCAGCTTATCACCATGAACTCAAGCTGATCTACAGTGGTGGAGGATCATATCAGCCTATAAAATTGTCCTATAGAAAATAACACGTTCAAACAACGTGCCCACGACCCTACAAGTTTAACTGATCATGATTCCTAAAATGAAGTATCTAGGTTGGATTTTCAAAGGGTGGAAGACATTCAGGTATGCATTTTCAATCAACTTTCAATGGGAAGAATTTGACCCAGTTCTGCTTTGATTCTGCTTTAAATAAAAACTACACTTCACATTTTGGGTGGTCAGGCTTGAGTCTTGATACAACAGTCAGCCTTGATACCCTGAGCACAAATAACCCTAGAGACCTATAAATGTCATTTGATGAGATTTTTTCCATTTATGTGGTAAACAAGAATTTAAACACAGGCAGGGAAATGTTTGTCCTGCCTTGCCTTCTTTACTGACTGGTGACTCATGGCTGATATTAACTGTGGTGGATCATAATCTAAACTTTTGTATTTTTAAATGCTTTGAATATGCACAATGGTTTGTAAATGCCAAAAACCATTGTTCTGTTTTAACATTACTGAGCCGTATTCATGCACAACTGAATCAATGTATAATAATTTGGAATCAATCTATAATAATTTGGACAGAAGAGCACTCTGTACTGCAAGAAACAAAAGGGAGCAGCTAAACAGCAGTTTTCACCATAATTTCCCTAATTTCTAGCTAATTTTAGCAGATTGCTTTACCTCTTACTTGTAAAACAATTCATGCCTGACAGATAAACAAAACCCTCTCTCACATAAATTTATTGAGAAAATGTAGTGTAACAAATACACTGTAATATCTAATGGCAGGTATTCAAGGCTTACCTTTATCTGGCAGGATTATCATCAGCATATATCCAATATCCACACAGTGTTTCTAAGCACTGCAGTTTCTGTATAGTGTGTCTTAAACTTTGAGTTATTCATAATGGATCAAGTAAATGTTATAGGACATAAAACAGCCCCCAAAGCAAATAGTATTTTGGGAGAGGTAACTTCCTTGTCATTCTTAAGTAACCTATGTTCACTGCACTGAAAAAACACTGCCATCAGGTACCAGTTATGGTGTTGACTGATGTGGATTTAACTTCTCCATGTTTTTGCAACTGCCTGTGCTACATTCCCTGCTGTTCTGCATTTTCCCCCACACTGCATCACCTGCTTGCTCACCTGCCACACACTGCTGGGATCCTAGACCAGGAGGAGGGGAATGCTTTTCCCCTGCATGGCTCCAGCTGCTCTGTAACCCTGGCACCTGCTGGGGCTCCTTGAGAGGCTGCAGCACCCACAGAGTGTAGTTGGCAACAGCACTGCCACCTCCCATCTTGGCACTGAGAGCAGCTCAAACTAAATCCATGAGGTACAACAGGGCTGCTCTGTGAACACCAATTAAAACAACTGCAGGATCTTTGTTTTTGCTTCCCTATGAGGCCTCCAGACTGAGGCAACTAGCAGCAGGTTTTAGTGACATGAAGCATCAATGTAAAGCTCTTCTTCAGTCTTGTAATCAGGACAAGCTAAGTTACTCTGAATTGTACATATACTACTAATTCTGCAGAGACTGTACCAGACCAGTACTAGCATTCACTTCCACCTTTATTAAGTTCACATTTTCTAAGTCTCCTTATATTTGTTTTTTTTTCCCCCTACCTTATTTAACTCACTTCTGAGCTGTACTGTGCAAGCAGCCCTGAGCCCTGCAGGTACTGGGGGCACCTGGTTTGCAATCAGTTTCATACTGTCTTTATCTGAGCTATGGAGGGTATGAACATCCCTAAAAGGGAAGAGAAAGCAGCTCACAATTTTACATTACTGCAGCTTGTTCTGAGCCTGCACAGGTGTCTGGCCCATGTAGATGTACCCTGGGGGAGGTTACTTGGTTAATGCTACTTATATATGAGAAGGTTTCCTGTTCCTACAGGCAGCTTCTGTCAAGGATTCTCCTTGCTGCAAAGATTCATAATTTAAACAGAGAAGGCTCTAAATAATTTCTGAAGGTGATGCTTATGAAGTCAAACCATTTTTCACAGCAGAGCCCCAAACAAATGATTATCCGTCAATAAATCTATCATGCATGACATCCGTGCTCCCATGGGGTTGGCCCCACAGTAAACAAACAAAAGGCTCTTTTAATGATTCACCATTGCCTAAAGGGAAGGAGAAAAGAAAGCATCAATTTTTCTTGAAATGCAGGTTGACAGACCTACACTGATGAGACATTTACATCCAGAGGATATTTTCCCTATGCAGGGACACAGCTTGTTTCTAACATTCTCCTTCTATTGGCAAGTAGCAGGCAACAACCTAAATCAAAATCAAGTGCTCCAAAGTCGTGGAACATAAATCACTGATTTTCCTTAACTTTAAAGCTAAAGAACAACATTCCTCAGTAATCTGTGACACCTGATAATCTAAAACTGTAGAGTCATTTAAAAAGCCCAAAAGTGACAGTTTCCCATCAAGGAGGTTTCAAATGGAACTTGAAACTTGTTATCCCCCTTCTGTGGCTACTTTCTAGCAGACAAAAGAATGCACAAGTTGTTTCACAGCCAGTGCCAGAATCTGACAGAAGCCCAAAGTGGGTCCAAGTTCCTGTGCAGCTGAGTGACCTGAGCTGGAGCTCACATGCACTGTGGCTGTGTTCCAGTAATGAGAATTCACCATAACAGCTTGGAAAGTGCTTGGGGATTCAGAATTTGATGTTCCATTCTGTCACACCTCCTCTCCATCACTCCTCCACCAGTGGTCATACCAGCATACATGGGGAAAATGCAGCAGAGGACACGGTCTGCAATGCTCTACAGATGGTATTTCATGAACCCAGCCAGGGTTTATCATGTGGAAATACACTCACATCTAAACATACAGCTTTCAGAATATATTACAACTGGAAAAACATACACATTACAACCGAAGTAAAGCAAAACAAAAAAATAAATATCCCCCATTCCAGTCTAGCAGGCCCCACTGGTGAATAATGCTGAGCACAAGTTTCACTGCTGAAGATAAATGAGCTAGATTTCCTAGGGAACATCTCATCCAGCTGAGCAAAGGGTGCTAAATGCTGTATGAATATGCATAAAGCCAAGTGACAGAAGTACATACTCATTTTTGAAAAAGGAAAAAGTAATAGAATAATGTTATACCCAGGCTTTCTAACACAGCTCAAATTAAGGGTGGAATTTCAGTCTATCATTATTTCCATTATACTCTTTTATTTGGAAGGGTTAAGAACTCAGCTATTAAAATGCACTCTTGGATGAAATTTCACAGGTAGAGCATTCCAGCATGAAAAATCAGCATTATATATCAGGAAGAGAAATTGTTTGTAATTTTTACATAAGAGTTGAGCACAAAACAATTTTCAAACTTTTCCATTTCTTTCAATTAAAGTGTCAGATGTCTGTGTTTGTAATAAAGCTCTTAATGAATAAGCTATCAGCATATAATGAAGCACACACCAGGGCAGACACTGCAATTATCACGCATGTAAAAAATATTCTTTCTCCTCTACTACTCATATTTCTTAGTTCTTCCAAGTTACAGGAGGCAAGACGGAAAATGAAAAAACAAAAAAAAACAAACAAAGAACCCAAACCACAGAAGATATAAAGATGTGTTCTCTGGCCTGCAGATGAAAATTATGGCATCTGTTTTTTTGCTCCTGACAGAACCTGGGCACTAGGGAAAGTCTGAAGACAGGAAGAAGTTGGAAGAGCTCTACACCTTATCTATTTAAAGCCAGGTACCATCACTCACTTCCCTTCTAGCACAAGGATATTGCTACAGTTTCAGACTTCACATAAGTGTTCAAATTTCCTCACAGCGACAGCTACTGCTGAACTTCCAACAAACCCTCAGCCTGCACAGCCCTGGCTGCTCATCAGAGCTGCAGGCAGGGTGCTGACACCTGCAGAGAAAGTGCCCACCATGAGGAAGTGACAAAGTGTGGGGACTCCCTGGAAAGCTTGTTTTGAAATATTGGATCAGCTTTAAAAGATGATCCTTGATGATTTGACCTAGTACAATGTTGGTTTTTTAGTTAAACAGTGGGAAATATTATTAAATACTTCTGCTATATCTTAAGATTAGAAAGTCCTTTGGTCTGCTTATACTGCTATATTCCAGACTATTCAAGTGAGGGCAATAAAGACAAATTTCATTTCAGCAGGATCTCTTTAATTAGTCTGCAATGAGATTTGCCCTGTTAGAGGTTTATAGCAAATTTTGTGGAAAATCTTCTATGCAATTCTATTTAGTCTTACTCCATCCCATACAAATACCCCATAAAATATTTTAAAAGCCTACCATAATAGGAATGTGCTGCTTGGTGAGACATAATACTGGGCTGGTAGTGTTTTCACTTAGGAGAAATGCTGCCCAAACCAACATCATTTGTAATTTACAGAGGAAGGAAAAGGCATGCCTCCATCAGCAAGGTGCAATCTGTTAATTTAATGTGAGCTCATCCAGTTGAGCCCATTTGACCAGTCCTGCAGGTTGCAGGAGGTCCTGATGCCCAGCTTCTTTGCAGAGTGTCCAAAGATCACACTGGGAGCCCCTTGCAGGTGGGGGAAACAAAGCAAGGAGAGGTGAAATGGGATGTCAAAGGAACCCAGCTTGTTTTTGTGGTAGATTCTGGAGCCTCAAGTCTAGCAGCACAATCAACAAGATGAGCTTTCTCTAATTAAAGGCTTCTGTGGGAATGGTAGGAGCAGCAAAACACAGGCTGAGTTCTTAAATCTAAGGATGCTTTGTGTTATGGCTATTGCTGTGGCTTCATGCTGGTTTAGCCTCCAGTCTAACAGTGAGTGGTGTGGGATCTGTCCAGTTCATTGGTGGGAAGCTAGTACCATGTGGATGGTGAAGAGCAGCAGAGACAGCAGCAGGAAAGAGTAAGACATTCAAAAAGCAATGTATGTTGTAACATATGTGAAATTCAAGCCATTTATTTCAAAATATAATCTCCCCAATAGACATTCTCTGCTTCTTGAAAAGCAAAGTGACTGTCAAGTCTCACAGTGGTTATTTAGTTTTCTTGCAGTCTTACCTTAAACTAGAGCAGTAAGAACTGCCAATTCATAATTCTTGAGCCACTGAGTTATGCTAAACTCTGCTTTGTGTTGCCAGGCAGGACAGGCCCATTCTCCAGTGGAAACAGCACTTAAACATCTGAGGATCTAATTTGGCTCCATAGATATATGTTTGCTTCAAAGCAGAAATATTTATTTCTCAATTTTTATGGTCATTTGAAATGACGTCTCTAGCACTCAGGAGATGTCTCTAGCACTCACTTACACTGTAAGTGTATCTGGATCTTACCTCCTAAAAATAAAGTCCTTTCTATATGCATCCTGATACTTAGCACAGAGATAAAATGAGCCATTCCCAGAAACAGCACTGTAGGATGAGCTGCACCAGGAAACTTAGCACAGAAGGGTGCCTACATATCGCAGCCTGGGGTACAGGAAAAGACAAATCCCAACAGGGGAAAAAAGCATGGGAAAGGTGATGTCAAAGGCTTCACAGAAGTGCTTTATTCTTCCTTTCAAAATGAGATAAGCAACTACTTGACACTCAAATGCTGATGTCCATCAAAATAATAACTATGTGTAGTACTTGGTTTCAAACAGCCACCTGAAAATAATTTTATTTTCTGAAAATAAAATCAGGACACAACTGGAAATCTACTTCATTATGCCAAATTAAAGCAGTAAATGGAAAGAGAGGTAAAATAGTAAACCTCAATGCATGAAGGAAGCCCTGGAGAACACATGAATTAGTCATTGTAGAAACAGAAGTAAAGGAGGTAGGCTGAACAAACTCGGAGAGAAGTGACTATCCAGGAAACATACCACCTTCTTGACACTAAATGTAGATCCTGAAAATGAATCCTGAAGCCTAGATATTGTTCATTCCCTTTTAGAGCATGAATCCATGTCAGTAATCAATTTGGAGAAAAGGTCACTTAAAATTAGTTCCAAGGTACAGAAAGTATTTAAGGCTATCAAAACTGATGTGAGATTTGAATCTGAAGTTCAGCAAAACTGTCCTAAAGAGCATAAGGACTAGTCACACAGTAACATTTAAAAGAACCTACTGATATGCCCTTCTCTGAGGAAATCAGCTCCAGTGCTACATAAAAACTCTGCTGCACGTGGGCTGCAATCTTTATTACACAGGTGAGATGAATTTTTTCATCATCTGAATATAGCACAGTGTCTCCAAACAGATGGCACACTCAGTCACTGTTAATAAATGATATTAAAGAAGGTGGTTTGGCAGGAGCTACTTCCTTTAAAGGATAGCTGAAAAATATATTTATCTGCATTGCAATTTCTCAACAGTCATAAACCAAACAAAAAGACATAACACAGCAAACCAGCCAGATTTAAAGGCCTCTATTTTAAAATGTTGTTGTTTTTTAACACTGCTATACTGCGAAGGTTGTCAAGGAGATAACAAAACCTCAAAAAGAAAAAATCTAATCCAAAAGGTAGCCGATTAAAGAAATATATTGGGGGTCACCTGAAGACTGGCAAAGACTGGCTTTGACGGAAAAGATTCCGGAGAGAAGTCAAACTGTCTTATTTAAAGGCACAAGCATGTTGTAAATCACTTTCTTGAAAGTAGTGGCGAGTATTTGGCCTTAAGCCATTGCAGAAGAACTACATTACAGCTCTTGTGAAACGCACAGAATTCATTGCAGAGCTCCTAACTCTGAAACAAATAGTTTTTTAAGCCACAGCTCCTTCAAAATTATCTTTTCTATTACTTTGGACTCTCTTCAAAAGAATTTTAGACTTAAGCTTTTCATGCCCAAAATTTTGAGCAGAATCAAATGGAGTTTTCTGTCTCACCATAAATCTTCCTGAAGCACAGATTTCAAAGGAAAAATTCTGCAGCTTTATTACTAATCTGTCAGAACCGCAGTGCCCAATACAAATGATCCTCCTTTTTAAAAGAACTGCAGTTTGTTCTCTTTCAAAGAAGAAAAATACTCCCTTTTATGAATCTGCTCTCTTTTGCTATTGTTAGTACTCTGCAAAATCATAACAGATACCGAGAATGTTTACACTTTTTTGCAAGTGACAGTTTTTCAAAGTAGTGCTGACTATAACTCTATTTTTTAAAAAGACCTTCCTCTTCCTTCCATTTCTTCCTGTAAAAAATAAAAAAAACAATACTTAGGAAAATAGAAGGGCAAGGAAATTGGCAAAAACTTAATGTCGTATACATAATCAGTGCATATAATGAAGAAACTCACCAAATGATCTGGGAGAGCAATGCTGAAGCAATGTTTTTCAAAATATGATACCTAAGAAAGTCAACCTGATATTTAGAAAGACTTTTGCATTCAATTCTCTGTGGCATTTCTGGAAATCTAAGAGATTTCAGAAATCAAGATTTATGAATATTGAGGAAAATCACTTAGTTGCCCGAAGATTTACTTAATGACTGAAGTGTGGATACTCTTCCTGCAAGACTGATTCAGTGCTGGAAATGTGAATGACTCAAGAACCACCTAAGCTGGAGTGCCTTAAAGAACCCCAGTATTTCCCAAGCACACCAAGTTAAGCTGTATGGACTGTAAACCAGTTGCATTATCTCAAGGTGAATAATTAACCAGTTGTTTATAAACATTTTTCTTTAATTGGGAACCTCCATAAACAGCATTTAAAAATTGCTATGTGCACCATAAAATCTAGATTAAGCCCTGCAAGCATAAAGATTTTAGAACTTTGTCTATAAGATGATGTGTGCTACTCTAGCACCAAGCACAGAGCTTTCCACCACTCTCAGGCAGCCTATAAACACATAATAAGGAACAGTGAGCCAAAAGGCAAAGTGTGAGAAGAGGAAATGTGACATGCAGGTATTTTTTTTATAGCTAGAGAGCAGGAACTGAGCAGAGAGCTGTGTTGGTAAAGTGCTTCCAGCACTTCTTTCTCAAGGCTCCAGCCCTTCACAGCCGTGCTGCTCAACCAAGTCTGTCCAAAACAAGGGCTGCAGTATTTTGGATACTGAAAACTGAGTGCCACATGACAGCAGGTGACAGATTTAGGAAGGTAACATAAGCAACTGGAGTTCCTGCCAAGATGAATATTTGTTGCTTAAGCATTAACATGCATAGATGCAATTTTCTTTCTCAACAGCATTGCACTTCCGCTTGGTTTTTCTCAAAGTGATTTAACAACTTAGCTGTTTACATGGCTGAAAAGAATTTCCCAAACTAATGATAGAGAGTAAAATCAATGTGGATTAAAATCAATGCTAAGAAAAGCATAGATCCAGAATTACCTGTAAGTGAGGCAAAATTACTTCCTCAAGATTCTCTGCAAGATCATGTCAGAATTGGAGTTAAAACTCAGCTCCCTTTGGCTGCACTTCCCTCTATGACTTCCCAGTTTAACTGTGTCCCTGAATGGTTTCCCATCCAGTGATCCCAGGCAAACAGGGGGGCTGCACACTATTGAAAACTGCTGATACCTAAAGTAGGTCTCGGGCCCTAATTCATATCCATCCACACTGTTGGAATAATGCACTGTATTTGAAGTTCATTCACTGCCATTTTCTTCCCAAATAAATTTTCTTCCATTTTTCTTCAGTGCAGGTGGAGACCCAGCTGGGCACTGGGATATTTCAGGCAGGTGAAGAAGAGGAGTAGCCTCCGTGGCATCAAAGACACAACTTGATGTAATAAAGAGCAATGCTTGTAAATTTGTGTGCAACTGCATATGCTCATTGACTTTGTAATGAATTGTTGGCAGAAAGCAGCTCTCATCTTTGTGCAAACTGACATGCAGGTATCTTTCTGTGCCATGGCCTTAGCAGTATCATTTGTCACATCACCAGAAGATGTACAGCAATGAAAAGAGCAGATGTCGCTGGACAGCTGCAACATCATTAATGGCATAAATTTCTTTTGTGTGATGCTCTTGCACATTGCTGCCACCTCAGGTTAACAGAAAAAGAATCTAACACTCATACAGCTACATTTGGGTACCGATATATGGGGAAGATCTATTTATTTTAGATAATTAAAATAAATAAAATAATTAGATAAATAAAATAATTATCTAAAATAAAATATTAATTATTTTAGATAATTAAATAGTCTTTATGACTATTTGAAATCAGCAGAAAACCACTGTTTGGGAAGGCCTTATATCAAGTAACAGATGCAAACCTCCAGTTACTTGTAACATACCTATGCCCCAGTGCTGTGGAGAGAGAATTTATGTGCCCACACTTGAAAATATAAAGCAATTTTTTTTTTTAGTTTGTTTTGTTTAGCTTCTCTAATGTGACTTTTTCACCTCATGTCTGCTGAGAAAGGTCGATGCCAGTCCCCAACCCCCTGGTGAAAACAGATGAGAGTTGAACTACAGCCAAGAGCTAAGTACAGATATCCAGATATTCTGCTCTTCCCGTAATGAGATCTCCTTTTCCATGTAAATACCACAAGAATTCCTTGTTGCCTGATCAAGAAATGCAGCAAGCAGTGGGAGGCTGAGGTGCCCATGGCCTCTGAGACCTTCTAGTGACCTAGAGCTTGAAAGCCTGCAATGTGTGCAGAGACCAGAGCAATTCCTAGATCCTATAAAGCACATATCTGCACTAAGGGATATTCAGGGCAGACAGATTGAGGCACACAAGTGGTGGTGGTTATCTGCAGGAGCCTTCTCTCTAGGCAAGGGATGAAAACAAGTTGTCGAGCATATTTGTAGCTAAATATTTATAAGTTAAGAGCAGAGAGATTTGTAAAGAAGTGAGATACAGAGAAAACAACACCCTCTTTTTCCAGGGCTGCCCTGTTTCTTCCCTGCCTTGGAAAGAAACAAATCTGATGTGGAAACATTTTAAACTAGAAAAAGGCCTGAAGTAAAAGTTAGCATCAAAACACCACATCTAGACTAAGCACCTTAGTTCAAAAGCCACTAGATATTAATCTCTGTATCCAGGTTCACTCTCCTCCAAAATTCCAGAATTTGGATTTGACCTAAAGCAGAGAAAAGTTCAGGACAGAAACTTGGATCTAAATTCAGGAACCCATCTAGGAACTTGTTCCTTATACTTTGAAAACTGAGGAAGAAATTTGAGCTGTGTGGTAAAAGAGCAATGCAATCCTCTTCCACCATGCTCTTTTTCTCCATTTCATCTTTTGAACTTTATGTGGTAACTCTTGAATTGTACAACAGAGGAGAAAGAAATTCTCCTTCATGTTAACACCTAGTTAAACACTACTTATTGTAATTGCTTGGCAGTAGACCAAAGTATCTCCCTTAAAGTAATAATTTATGCTAATAGCTGTTGCTATTCAATATCCAAACACCACTTCAGGTATGGGAGACGGTTCAAATAGCTTACCACAGCCTCAGCAGCCCTGCAGAGCCCCTCTGAAGCATTGCTTTCTCTACCCTGAACCCTCACCAGCTGAAATCTAGGGTCCCCATGATGAAGGGAACAGTCACAGCATTATCCTCCCAGTGTAAGCACATGCACAGTAATCCTAGGCATGCCAGGACAATGTTGGATGTACATGCACTCACACTGTGTTCAGCCAACACACGAGTGGGTGAAGACACCCACATGGGTGAAGACCTGTGTGTGTCAAGGCTGAGATCATCAGCATTCAAGATGACCAGCAGTCCAGCACTTCCACAAATCAAATCACCATGTAATGCTGGGATCCACCCAGGATACAGCTATGTTTTGGGGCTTAATGGAGCTCAGGCTGGACCCAGAACTTTTGTAGCATGTGTGAGGTACATTAATGCTATTGACAGAGCTAGACTTTTGTGTCTCATCAGATGCTGCATTCAAAATGTTTTGAATCACTTAGCACACCAAATGATTAGTCCCTCAAAAACTTTAAACAGTAGCCAGGCTTCAAAACTGATGTGCACATCTAGGAATAAGAGAAACTACTTGCTCCTTAACTTTCCTGAGAATTATGTTCTTAAATACTCTGTGTTCTTCTAAATATTTGTCCACTGGTATTTCTGTTGCAGACACATCCTAAAAACCCCACACATTATGAACATTATGACTGAGTTTAATGGAAATTCCTTTTTTTTTCCACCTGCCACAGAGCATTGATCCCAATTCATCAACAAGGCACAAGAGTCTAGACAGTAGAGAGCCAAGGAAAGGAGACTGCAGTGCTTCTAACTCATTATTCTTGGACTATACTAAATTTCCAAATTAACCACAGTGGTTTTCTCACCCACTTTGAACCGACTCCCTGCTTCTAGAATAAGCTGCTCTTCAGTAATTCTAAGAGCAGGGAAGACTGCTCTTCTGCAGACTCTCAAAGATTTAAGAAGCATTTCTGCTTAGATCTAAAAGACATGAATACAAACTGCCTCAAACCCAAAGTGTATTCTCCCCAGACAGTTTGCAAAAATTTCCACTTTCCACTGTGTCATCAAGCAGTGATCCTATTTCTTGACTGGCAAAAAGGTGGTTTTGCTTGTGCAGATATATATTTTTGTAGCTGAAATAAAAAAGCAAAAATAGTTCTAAAAAATAGCTCCATCAAAAATGGCTATGGGAGTGTTAACATATATGAGAAGAGTACCAGAAACCTGAGCCAGTCACATGCATCAAGGGAAAGCCTCACATTTTTTCACTGGCTGACTTTAGTGGGTTTTAGGGTTTTAGATTGGAACAATTTGCTTCTCTATCAGATAAAACGGAATCTCTCCAAGCAAAGGGCAAAGAGCTGCCTGTAGCTGCATTTCTTTCCAATGCTTATGAATGTCTCTCTTCACTAGCCACTGATTCTACAGGGTCATAATTTTAATAGAAACACATATTTACTCAACTATGGCCCTTGTGCTTTCATGTCTGAGCATATTTCCCTTTCCTCTTTCTAGTCAATATTTCTAAACTATGCTATTAACAAGAGCAGAAAATCGAGCAGGTACCCATTTTGTTTTCTTTAATAATAGATGATATCTATTTCAAAAAGATAAAGATATTTCTTTGCTCTGGGATGTGTTCTTTTCCTTCCAGATAAGCCACTTTTTTGCACATTGCATTTGCTGCCTTCCAGAAACAGCAGATAACACTGAACAGATTTAATTAATATGTACCACAGCATGACCTCAATGGATAGAACATCTACCCTAAAGGAGCAGAGCTGTAGGAGGTAATTAGAGCACACCATGACATTTATTACTAATGCTCTTCCATTGACATTTGCTGTTGACAGCCTGCATATAAAGTTTTCCTCTGTTTGCACTGCCTTACAAATGATTTAAACCTCCCAACACATGTAAGTGGGAATGCTTTTGCTGTTTACAGTAAATTAAAGCATAAGAGACAGAACAAAATCTTGGCCTTTTGAGAGCAACGAGCTAAACTCCCACCAACTTTCTGGGCCCAAATTTCTTCTCTGCAGAGTGCATTATGTATAAGTGCTGTTAGTATGAAATAAATCCTTTCAGAAGGGGAGAAGTCCCCATGTTCCTTTCCCTAGTCTCTTCTGCTGTATAGATTTAAGAAAATAATAACTGTTGAGTGTAAAACGGATAAACAGAGACATAAAGAATCTAAAGAATCTGGATCATGAATCCACTTCTTCCAATCCCTCTCTAGGCCTACAAAACCTCTCTGTTACTGAGTTGCATTACAGAGGGGATGTCTGAGTCTTTATTAGCATATGCATTTAGATAATGAAATTATCATTTCAGGGCTTAAAACATACCTCAAAATTAGTAAAATTTGGCAAAAAAAAAAGAGAATAACTGGAAGGCAAGCTCTACTGATGTCAGTAGAAGTATCTAGAAATACTGTGAACGCCCTAGTAAAAATTTGACAGAGGTTACAACATATGAACCACTCAGTGCAGTAGAATGAAGCTGGAAGAATTTATTTTTTAAAAAGTCGTTTCACCTGGGATGAAGAAGCCTGAATAACTCAGCTAATCTAATTCAAAAACATTCTTCTTCCCTTCCCTCTTGCAGCACACTAGAGCTGACAATAATAAAAAAATCCGTTTTGTTAGAACGAACACGCTCTGTTTTGGAGCAGCCTGTTCTCACCAGTAGACAATTATTATACCTGTAGCTGTTGGAAGACAGCTCTGTCACCCAAAGAAAGACTGAAAATTTTAATTTGTTACAGTGTTATGAGGAAAGAAAAGTAAGAAAAGTGGGTACTTTTAACACTGGAGGCAGCGCAGGTCAGGTACATATTCCAAATATCTCAGAAACTGCAGGAATTACTCACTACCACGAATAATATCTCATGCACACAATACCACAGCCTATCCTTGTGAAGTCTTTCACAGTTAGAAAGTGGTTTATGTTACTGACTAATGGGAATGTAATGAGAGTTGTTACATCCCCCTTAAATTATGTTCTTTCTCAGAATATAATCTATATGTGTTTCAAATTTAGTGGATAAAAAAAGATTTAGCAACCTCATTCCCACATAATATTTATGCCTATGAAGACATCCTGGGTATTCTTAGTCGAATTATTTCCAGGCATCCCAGTGATTTAAAAAATACACTCATAGAAAGCAGCAAGGAGAGTACACACAAGTACATTGTAATTAGAGATTATTTACTTAGAGTGAAGAAAAAACAAACACTTTCAGACAAAAAAATCAAAATAAAGCCATGTTTCTACTTAGGCACTTGCCACAGTTTTTTCACATGAAAGGAAAAAATGCATTAAACCTCTTGGCATAAGCACCTGCTATGATTTGGCCAGAATTTATTGTGCTAATTGCATTGACCTCGTTAGCAGACTGTGCACTGCTTACTGCCCACCCTGTAGTACTCTCCCACTCTTACTTATCTCACATTACAGTTACAGGGTTTGGGTCTTGTATACTTTTTGCTTGGACTGGTTACACAAGACCTTATTCCCACAGCACAGAAATAACAAGAATAACCAACAATCAATTGCAATTAATTTTACTTTTGGTTAAATTGAGCAAAAATTAACTACTGTGCCTATTTGAGAAGGTTTTTGGGTTTGTTTTTTCTTTTCCTTCAAAACCACAAATGATTCAAAAAACCTGGAATCTCAGAATCTCATTTCAGGGTACAGAAAAGAGTTGCCTACAACTTACTGTGCTCTTCCCTACTACCTGAAGTGACAGACTGCTGTGAAAGATGTCCAGCAGGCAGAGGGCTTGTGAGATCTGTGTGACCTGGGAAATTCAGGTAATTGAATTAAAGAGGCTGAATGAGGCTTGTTAGCTTGGGTGCAGTCTTAGTCCAAAACTTGTTAATCTCCATCCAGGTTGGAAAAAAAGCAGAGTGAACTCCAGTCTGCCAGCACACGTCCCTGTCACTGTGCTTTCCTTGTTTGCCCATGACAAATGGCTGTACACAGAGCCACTCCTTTCCTGTAGCCAGGCATGGCCATGGGCTGCTAAACTAGTCCCTTAACATGCAAAAATGGTACTCTGATGTGATTCATATTCTACATTTTTTATACCCATTTTCTCTACATGCCGTTCCAGCGTGGTGCATAAAATATGGGAAGCTTAATTCAAAATTGTGCAGCACCTCATGGTTAAAAGCTGCACAGTGGGTGGCTGTGCAGACATTCTCAACTGTAGAACATTAAAGCACTCATTGATGTCGTAATCTGAAATCACCAAAAAGCCAAAAGCTGCATTCTGAGCATATTCATTTCTTATTCAGTGACATAACTACAGGAGTCAAGACCCAGCAAAAGTAGATATTTTCCTAGGTTTCTTAAAAAGGCATGTGAGGAGTAGGCTTATTACTCTTCTCCCCAACTAGAAACATTTTTGAAGCACTTTGCTTAAACTATATATATATGTATATATAATCAGGACACCTGATGTACTCTAACAACCTTAAGACCATGAATATTACTGTCTTGGAGGATAGTAGGGTTAAACTATAATGGAAAAATTAGAATTGTATCCTGATACACATTCACCTCACCACATTTTGTCTGAAAAAATGAAAAAATGGTCACACATGCACTTCCCAGGAGTTTAACTCTGTAAGAGCTTGGCAATATATTGCAATAAGACTCTAAGAAAAGAGATATCTTATTAAATATCCTATTTGAGCAACACATTATAAGCCCTTGTAATAGGTCCTTGATGGACTATTTTGCAATCCCTTCACATACATATGTATATAGAGACCTTTCCTTCTCCAATTTTACCTCCCTTATTTCAGATTATGAATACATTTTGCAATTCATGTGTAAAACTACTACCAAAAATAAAGAATTTGTAGGCAGTGAGAAATCCTTTGAGTATTCTTAAGCTGGTTTCTGTTTATAGTCATGTCCTCTAATTCTGTCAGAAAGATCTGCAATGGTAAAAGACTTAAAAAAGGCACTGCTTCATGGGAATACTCAGTTAAGTCAGATCAGCTGAAGCTCTAAAGACAACACACATAACTTACAGCATGTTAAACCCAAGTGGTTAATATCCTGCTTTCAAAAGAGCAGTAACTCCATGAACATGACACTATGCAATCATTTCTAACGTAGCCCATGTGGAAATGTGGATCAAATGCTGAGCACTTAAGAAAAATTTGAAGTCCAGTCCTACATCAGCTTCAGTGAAAATGTTTTGAGATTTTATCTCTATGATTTTTAACATTAGCCTTAAAAAAACCCAAACAGGTACACACACACACACACACCACAAAATGTCATTTTATGCCTCTTACACAGGGGAAAAGGTGGATTTCCCTTCTAAATTAAGCAAACAGTGTAGAAGCTGAATGAAAAGCAAGATATCATAATTTCTATTTTAAATGAGTATAAATGGCAAAAAATTCACAACCAAGCCACAAAACAGACTCCATGCCTCCAGTGTTTCACTCTCTCTTCCAGCTTTCTCACAGAAGCTCTGCGGGACCCCCAGTATGTTCGTCCTGGAAATACAAAGCTAATGCTTGTTCTGAAAATTCAGAATCTAGCTGATTATAGGTGGCTTGTCACAGTTTTTCTTCTTATTAGATTTCAACTAAATTCAATTACACAGTGTTCTCCTTGCTGCCATGAGATGAATGGCAGGACGAAGATGAATGAACAGAACTGCTGAAACTGATTGATCCTAACACGCAGGCAGGTTGATTAAAGTGTCCAGAAGTAAAATGAGGAATAGTATTCATCTGTAACTACTGGCTGGGTCTTCAATTAAATGCTGTTTTCACCAAATGCCAAGAAACAGTGTGATTCCTGTTGATTTAGCAGGAGCATGAGTGCAGCCCCCAAACTAAAGCTTAATGAAACGAAAGAAAAATTATTTTTTCATCAGTCCATCTCTATAGCTTTCTTTTCAGTGGCTACTTAGCTGCCACAAACATATATTTGGAAAGACTAAACAACCAAAGAAGCATGTTAATATAAGGTAAAGTTGAATTAGAAACATACTGATAGACAAGCAGCTCACAGGTGAACAGACAGGAGTTTGTTGACTGTTCCATGTTTGCACAACATTCCTCTCTCACCTATCATGGTAAAACAGGGACATGTGAAAATACTCAGTCACACATTCCTGAGGGGTTAGCTGCCTCTGGAAATATTTCCTATTCTGGAAATACTGTGTCTTGGCAGTATTGATGGAGGCATTGATTAATGAGGAAAAAAATCAGATACATTCTGCATGTGTGGCAAGAGCTGCTATAATCACTCTGAGCCAAAGGTTGACAATTCAAATGCATCTTGATCCCCAGGTAGATTTGCTCAGACTCTGGCAGAGTGCAGAAAAGTTGATGAAAGGTATCTGTGCACATCCTCCAGAGGACAGATATGTAAATCTCTACTCTACTCTTGCAAAAGCAGCATTTTCCATATACAACCAAGGACTTGTTTTGTTTCTTACCCAGTGGGTGATCCATTCTCAGATGCTTTTACAAACTGTATCTATGTCACCTTGTTAGCTACACATTTGGTTCAAGTATTTCTAAAGCAAAGGCCAGATTCCAGCTGCCATCCTGGACTTTTAACTATTTTCTCTCAACCATCTGTGGTTTCTTCTGCAATGCTAACATGGTTTCTGGCACCATGTCGCCTTCTGAACCTGTGTCCAACTTCAAACTAATAAGAGTCCCTTTACTTTCAGGCTGACAGGCCATTTGTCTTGTCCTGGCACTCCATCCTGTTTGCTGAATAATACTTCAAATGTAGTGGTATCTTCTCCCTGGATCTATGCATTGCACTAATGCTTGCACAGAGCAGGGCCATCTGTGCAGGGCTTGAGCCGACTCAGATTCTTCCAATACTAGATTTTGCTAGGTTTTGTAGACTTAGCTTCAATAATTTGCCAGGATCCATCTTCTGCATTTCCCCTGCCTTATGAAATCTCTAAAGCCAGTCTTAACTGCTCAGATCCATGTTGCACCTGCAGAGACAAACTCTGGCCAAACTAACTGAAATCTTTTCAGGCCTTCGACTTCTTCAGAGCTTGTCTTTCTCTTAACTTATATTTGCTCTCTGCAGTTAGGGGGTAAACTGTAGATGACATGTTCTCTTACACTTTGGATTTTCAATGAATTTTAATAGAGGTAAGGTTTTCTAAGCACATTGTATTTCCAAGCATTCCTTCCACTGCCACTCTGATTTGCTGTACAGAACTCACTGAGAGCCAAAGTCTCAAAGAAAGAATTTCTTCAGTGTGTGGCTCATTAATGACTTGCTCTGCGTCACATAAGTGCATTCCAAAGACAAAAAGCAGCCCCAAAAAGCTCCTAGGAAAGTTTATATTCAAAAGTTACCATTCATTTCAAGAAACTTTGTGACACAATCTACTTTGTGACACAGACTAACTCTGCAAACCCACAGAAGTAGTTATTAACCATCTTTACCTGTTTCGCCCAAAATCTTGATGCTCAATCCCCTCATCTCCCTGTGTTACTCCCCACCAGTTGGCCCTTGCAGCTCTTTTCTTATTTCATTGATGCCTCCCAGCTGCCTTATTCTCCCTAACTCTGTACAAGATTAGGTTCTCAGCAGGCTGAGAGTCTGACATAGCCAGCAGTTGTGATGGTCCTTGGAAAGCTGCTTTCAAGTGAAGCTCTGAGTCAGAAGAGGCTGGTGAGTCCAGCATCCAGTGATCTCCACAACTCTCTAGTGGGCCAGTGCCCTTCCACAACAGGGTGGTGGGACTTCCAGGAAGCTGGTGTTATGGATATCCCACCCAGCAACTAGATGTACAGCTTCTTTTCCAACTCACACCAGAGATAAACTGAATGAATCTCAGGGACACAAAGACTTTGCCTTGTGCCTTAGGAGTTCTGGGAAGTTGGTCGCCCCCAGACTTTCTCATCTGTGAGTCAAACAACAGACTTTTGGCTTCAGCTAATGGAAACATTCCAGTCTTGATGAATTTCAAGAAATGAGGTCTGAAACAGAACAGATGTAGATACAGCCCAACGTCCCACTTCATGCAAGGGCACCATCCTGTCCCTTCCATCTCCTGCACCTGTAAGGCATCATGGTGTCTGCTCATTGCCCAAACTACAATTCTCTCAAATTACAATTTGCCTCTGCAAATAAGGAAATCACTCACAAAAAAGGCAAGTAAGTGCTGGTTGACATAGAACAAGTCCACTGATTTCCCCACACACATTCATGTGCTCTGCCTGACGAAAAGAAGCACAGCATTAACAAAAATGATGTCTAAGTCAAACCACATATTCTATGAAAAGCAACAAGGGAGACATTTCCCTCCTCTTAGGGACTCTTTGCTCTACATGGGTAGTCAAGAAGGGTATGGCCAAAGGACTAAGAAGCTTTTGCAAGAAGCATGCCATTAAAACCCCAGGATCACTTCCTGTAACCAGTAGCTGTACTGCCACCAGGATCAGAGTCAAGCTCATGAGCCACAGGTCTCGGTGAAGTACAAACTGTTTTCCACATCCACCATCTGAGGCCAGAAGCAAGAAGCAAACACCACTGACACAGAAATGGCTACATATGGTGCTGAAGAAATAATTAGTGACTGTGCACTGAACTCCCACAGAACAGATGCAAGATGTTACTGGATACAGCAGGCATCAGCTAGGTGCAAATGATGACAGCTGGGGACTTTGTGCATGATGAGACAGCAGCACATGCAGATCTGGCCTCCTGGAGACCAAGGCAACAGGGCACATGCTGAGCACTTCCACTATTCACATGAGATGTAATTTCATGAGATGTGAGGGTGGGTGCCCCTTCTTTTACAGCTGAGAGGATTGGCTTAAGACCAACCAGGAGAATCAAATACACGAAAAAATGATGGTCAGTCTTCTGGGAAAGTGGTAATGGGTGCCTGACCCTGCTCTTCTGGCATGAGGAAGAGAAGCTAGGACATTGTCCTCTCTCATTTCAATCAGTGCTTGCACTTGAGCCTTCAGGAGAAACTCCCTGAAAAAGCAGTTTGAGATGACAGAAAAGCTAAATGGAAGGAACATTGAATATGCAGGTGATATTTTGCTGATGCAGTAAGATCCTTAAGTCTCAGTTCCCTCCTTTATTGGACCTTGCAGCACAGACTTACCAAATCTCTGGTTTTAAGACAAAGCAGAAGGAAAATAAGTTTTAACTGTGTGAAGACACTTTTCAGCAAGGACCGAACATCAACACATCATACACATTTTAGTATTCATACCAACTCTGGGTGAGACAAACTAATAAATGTGTTAAAAAAGGCAGGTTATTTTTTTTTAAAGGATAAATTGAGTCACCAAAACTTTTCATTATGGAGTAGATAAGGCTTTGTCAATATACTTCGCTGGAGAAAAGAAATTACATTCTGCATTTGTTTGGAGGAAAAAAAATATTATATTCTGTATTTGTTTGCTCTGGAGATATCCAAAATATATCTTTCCAAGCATGACTCAGTTTGTGAAAGTGATCTTTTGGGAAAAGAAGAAAATTGCAATATCCTTATATATCAGAAATTATAGGACTCTCTGTAAAAAAAAATGAGACTGGCATTGTTTCCAAATTTGTGACTGTATGCAAGAATGAGCACAGTTCTGTAGCAAATACATTTGCACAGTCAGTTGTTAGTGTCTTACTTGGGCAGAACTGGAACACACCCACCCTTTGTGCCCTGCAGCACAGCAGTAACTTGAAGGCAACAGCAGCTATGAAAGCCCTCACAAAATATGAGTGAAAAAGACAAAATACAGACCTCCAGTTCAAATTGGTGTGGTCTCATTCAACACAGCCCCCAATGAAACACACGTAGAGAAGATTCATGATATGGGGATCAATGAAATGAAAAGATGACGTTTTATATACTTTGAGTCTAAGGAATTGATCAGCTTTCAAGAGCTGGAAAAAATCAGTTAATAAGTTTAACTTGCTGAACAAATATTTCCAGAGAGGTAGATGTAGAAGAAATATCTGTGGATTAGACAGCCTGTCATATCAGTAGGTCAAATGCAGCTGAAAGAACCAAAGGGATTTACCTGGTTGAGAGGCTGATTAGAGTTTTCTGACGCCTAGCATATTAACAGAGAACATGAGGTTGATCTCCCTGAGTTCAGGACTAAAGTCTAGCTCAAGTCAGAAGTTTTTGGCCGTGTTTTAAAATACAGCTATTGACTTTTCCTTTCAAAATGGCATCTTCTATTTCCCATCCCCAAATCAAACAGTTAAAATTTCATTCAAAATGAAAGAAATTATTTCTGACTTGCTGAGAAAGCAGAACATAGAATTTGAAGTTGGTGCTAATTATTTTTGAAATTTATATTGTTTTGCAAATATTCAATTCTCTCCCCACAAAACCAAGAAGAAAATCTTCCTCACAGGATAATAATTAAAATTTTTTTTACCAAATATGTCTGTTGAAAACATGGAAACCCCAAGTCTTCATGAAAAATGAAGCCCAACAGATTTCATCCAGAGAAGACCTAGTTAAAAATAGTAAATGTCTAATGGCTGGCAGTCCCACTGAATTATGAACCCTAACACTGAGTAACCAGCATTTATTATAGAAAACTTGCATACATTGCCACAGCAGTAATCCAAGCTAAGTACACTGTTAAATGCTGAATCTAATTAATTAAATTCAGCAAAATGTCAAAGGTCAACCACAAAATTTCCATATCCATTCAGTTTGACAAAGAGGTAATTAAATAATTTCCAGTTGTAACTTCACTACCGGTGCAAGGTATAAACCCAAGATAATTTTGACAGGTTTCTCTGGAAGTCACACGTATAGTGTGTTCACCTTGGTCCCTGAGTAGCAGATAACAGTGGCATTTTCACACATTAAATTATTTGTTCTTATTGTGAACAGTGTGAAATTTTATTCACCATTCCTCAGCCATTAGGAAAAATGAAAAGATTATATACCAAATTATGCAAATTGACATTGCTGATCTTTTAAAATATTGCTGGAGGTATTTGAGATATATTACCAGGATAACCTCTGTACATCAGAAAAACACCGCAATGCTGGCTATCTCATTTCCATTTTATAGCCTATGTTACAGACACAGGTACATTATATTTCAGAGATATATAGCAAGGAGGCTTATAATTTATCCTTATCTGTAGAATATGAAGTAGGGTTTTAGAAACTCCTGCTTAAGGCTATTCTGCAGTGCAACTTTGATAAAATTGACAACCTATCTTTTTAGTCAAAGATTTATAGGACACGACTGCTTCCAATTTGCTTTTCAACAAGAAAGAGCATTTCGTGTAGAAGGCTCCCCCAGCAGACTTTAGGTGCAAGCATTACTGTTGACAGGAAAGGGAAATGGCTTTTGCTGACATGAATTGATTTTTATTACCCAGGTGAACCTCTCAGTCCCTGGGGCTGGCCAGTGAAGGACCAGGGTGTCCAGGCCCCCAACTAAATTACGGTCAGGGAAGCTCAGGGGAAGGAATGTGCTTCTCACCATGAGCAAACGAGACCTGCAGGGGCATGAGTTGCACTAAATTTGGAATATTTGATGTCACAGAAAAGGGTACCACTACATTATCATAAACCTTAAGGGCTCTAAGACAGAGATCACTGCCTCCATCCACTGTCCACAGTGACCCTGTTCTTCTGGGACACATCTCACTTAGGCTAGCTCAGCTCTGCAGCCAGAGCCTCTATATTCCTCCAAGTAAATTACTGGAAATTGGAGAACCTAAATGCCTGAAATCCTCTGACATATTCCCGATACAACACACATGTGGGACATAACTGGGCCCTCAGGTGCAAGCACAGAGTCCTGCAATTTATGCCCACTACAACTGTACCTGCTCAACAAGGGGGCTATGATGATTAATTAATTCATCTTTGCAAAGCACTTTGAAAGATTAAAAGCGGCAATTAAAGTGTTTGGCTTGTACAAAGCTGAGACAACAAAATACTTTGGAAGAAAACAATAACTGATAACTTTGAATATTAATACTGCCACTTAGAAAGAATGCACAGACAGTAGTAAATTAATGAACAGAATTTTAATGAATAGTATGACCTGAAGGGATGGAAAAATTGCAAAGATGTGCTAAAATATTTTGAATCGCTTAACAACCCTGGATAATATCCAGAGGCTATACCTGGATATGCACAAAGGATGAGGTAGTGGGTTTTGCTAACTAAGTCTAGCAAAGTTTCTGATATCTTAGCATGCAACAAACTTAAATTGTAAAGCAGATACTATGCTCTCCATCATGAAAAAGCTGTAATGGAGTAGAAAAAGCTGCTCTACCTAAGAATTGGTTAAAACAATTGATGTAACTTCAGTTTCATACTCTAAACCCTGATCAGCGTACAGCACAGAAAAAGCCATCTTTTCACCTGCCAACAGTAATGCAACTCCTGTTCTTTAATTTGTACTTGGAAAGAAAACAGATTTGTTCTCTTCAGGAAGAAAAATTCCCTACAGTGAAAAGGCCCTTGAGTAATTTGTTTTGCTAGCAAAACAGGTTGGTATTGTGAACCTTGAATTCCACAGTATCTTTAAAAGTAAAAAAAATGCAACTGTAAATATATGTGTAAATATACTCAGACAGTGTTTTACTTCTTTCCTTCCTGCGAAAGAATGCAGAAATTGTGTATCTTTAAGATTAATGGAAACTCAGCACTGAAATGAGCTGTACTGACTTGCATCTTTCATTCCTCAGGGTGCCCAATTTCAGCCAGACTTATATGTGGGTATGACTCAGCATTAGAATTTCAATTCAATTCAATCTGAAATTCATCCAAGGTAACTATGAAGAAACTTGCTACACCTCATAACACTATGGTGTTTCTTATCGTCCTGGGGTGACTTTTATATTTTGGGTTGGATCCTTCCCTGTTGTCAGCTAGTCTGCTGCTATGAAAGCAAAAGAATACTGTGCTGCTACAGCACTAAGAGATCCAGAAACAGGTGAACAGCAGGAGATGGAACAACATGAGTAGCAGAAATAGCAGTGGTCCTCTCTGAAATGCCCATACCACACTAATGACAAACCAATAGAAAAGCAGAGCCTGGACAGATGGGCAGTCACATCTCTACACATAGAAATGCACCTGAACCACAGATAAATAGCACTGTCCAAAGTCATAACTATTATAAAACTGTTACACATATATTTCATCATGTTAGGTGATATTTAAAAAAAGCTGTATGTGTGATTATTAGTTATTTGTAAAGCACAAATCATCCATACTATGTGGGATCCAAACATTGCTCAATGCCAGAGCGTTCACTGCCTGATTTTATAGCCCAAATTTATTGTTTACTATTTGGCTGTTAGATTTATATGGACATGCAGTCAACTACAATCATATATCAGCTAGAGCTGAGGAGTCATAGCTGCTTCTTGTTCTTAATTAATCATAGATTAAGACTGAATTTCTCCAAGGGTTGCAGGAGCAGCTACCACAAAACCTCCTTGGTGTCTCCAAGGTTTTTACAGCATGACCATTCCTGGCTACAGTACAAATATACAAGGGGTGCCAAAGCCAGCAAGTTCCAGTTTGCTCAGATGACTGTGTAATTGCCTGCTCTTACAAAGGAACATGGGCCTGGTGCCTACCCCACTCATCCATCTCATGATCAGATTTTCAGTTCAGGGAAGCACTGAAACCAAACACCTCCATGGCCTTAATGTCAACAGTCCCCAGCAAATACTCTCCCAAGAGGTTTTCCATTGGCTTGCTTCTTACCTTCCCCATCATCCACATGGTTAAACCACAGTCTCAGAGCCAGCATTTCCCCTTCTCTTCCAAAATAATGTGCACACTTTCACAGAAAAGCAGGAAATCTTGACCCAGAGTTTCAACTTCCTGCTCATTTCCTCACAGCTCTGGTGATTCTACAATGGGTGTTGTTATCCAGCAAAGACGGCAATAACTCCATTGCCACACACAATTCAAACCTTATTTCAGAACAGCTGCACACCCTTCACATTTTTATTGACAGAGCTATCACAGGCTAATAAAGTTTCATCACCTGTACTTAAAGACATTATTATCATCTTGTGTGTTTATATAATACAGAAATAAATCTGAAAGTAATCCTGCATCATTTTCATCCATAAATGTGGCCATATAAGGCAAGTATGCCATATATTGCACAAAATGCAAAATTCCCTATACTTTCCCCATTATAAGATATCAATAGGGACCATTCCTACCTTAGGGATGAATTGCTTCTCCATTCTTGATCTCTCATTGGCTATATTTGAGAATGCCAAGAAGTCATCAGTGATAATGGCTTCTGATCTACATCCCTGAATGCCTAGCAAAAGTCCTCAGATGTGCAGGAATTCGCACCATTCATGAACTAAATTCAGCAACTGAATAAATTGCCAACTGTCAAAATACCCCTAAAGTACATATTTGTGCAAATATTTCATTTAATAAATGAAAACTGAACATGTTTAAAAATATCATGTTCTAATTCCTCATCTAAATTTCAAAGTAAAAAAAAATCAAAAAGCTATCTTTTAATGAGGTAAAAGGCTACTTCACTTTGATTTCTTTTATAAATGTAGTTTGATTGAAGTCAGTATGCTCCATAAAATGTTTTGATCTTGTTGAATAAGCAGTTTCTGTTGGAAAATTGTATTTTCATCATTTCTTGGAGAAATTGGTATTGCTGTATTAACTGCAGTGATTTACAGCAAGTGAGGACCTGGATTGTAACAGCAGCAATCTTTGTTGGTATCTTGCAGGCACTTTTAAACAGCGAAGGTATTGTACAATGACAGAGCATGCATTTTTGAAAGATTGAGAATAGTGGTGGTGCAGTAAATTACTTTATATTAATAAGCTTAGTTTCAATGTGATTCTTGGCAAGCAGAGCAGAAGATGAGCAAAGAACCATTTCAATATATGCCCACAAATGTCTTCTGTGCTGTTCACTTTAAAAAACAGATTTCAAAATACTGCCTAAAGCCAGCCAGAGGGATCAAGCAGGGTCACAGCAAGACAAGCTACAGCTGCTTGAGAGAAAAAGCTGTACTTCTGTAAGGGAGGGCTGACAGCCTTATGAACCACTAGGCAGTGGGGACAGAAACCAAGGGCTTCTGTTTATGCCGATTTAGCATGCATATAAGCAAATAAATATATGTATATAAAATATAATATGTCTGTACCAAAGCAATCCTTAATTACAACAAACCTCCCACTAGCTTGCTGATGTCCTCAGGTGACTCATTCCACTGTGACAATATGGCAGAGGTTTATGAAAATGTCCTGGAGACTCTCATTTCAGAGTGTCATATCTTTAAGGTACGCTGTGGTCCTTTGTATTCACTTGCCCACCTTCATCTTTCATCCTTTCCTTGGTCAAAAGGAATGTTTTAATTCTTTCTCTCTGTGCAGGTAAGTACACTAAATGTTCTGTGACATCAGTGTCATTAGGAATAGCAAAAATTAATTGCTCTGTCAGTCCTATTTAAGACCTATGAGCAGGTCTGAGCTGCTTCAGTAGCATTTTTATTTTGCAGTTATTAAGAAGCATTTCTGTGGAAGCATAAGGACTGACAGGCATGGGAAAAAGAGGGACATAAAAATAATAATTAAAAAAATTACCTCCCAACCCATTTGTATCTGAGTTGCACAATTTCAAATAGGTGCAACATTCACCTAGAGAGAAAAAGAAACAGGTAACCCCATCCTTAGAGTTACATGCTTTTGTACTTATTCATCACAGGGTTTGACTAAGGACAGTAGTTTCATCAACTACCTGAATGATTCAGTAGTGACAAACACCACTGAGGAGCATATAGAACTAGCAGGGACATAATCCAAATTGTAAAACTGCATTTAAGTCCAAATGATCCTGACAAATCGAACATACTAGGTGGGAAAAAACCCAAAGGAGCAGCTAGACAAAATCCAGATGGGAACATTATGAATATTTCAGAGATTAGAAATGTCTAGAAAACAGCACCTACCAACAAGACATAATGAGTTCAGAGGAAAACCTAAAAGGAAAGGTCTTGAGGGGAAGTGTGATAGCTTTAAAAGTAAAACATCCACATGTAAAACATGCCAAGGTTTTCCTTGTCTTCCATATCTTTAAAGATGCAGACAAGCCATGGGAGTAAGCTGCAGTAAAACAGTTTCAAGATAAATATAGAAAAGGATTTCTACACGATTCTATGAAAAAGTTGACTGGAAAAGTTGAATAATCCTGACTGCTGAAGGCTGTGAAAAGAAGGATAGAAAAATATCCTCTGTCACAAACAGCATGTCCCAGATCTCTTCAGTGCCAGATGATTTCTCTGTGTAAAATTTGGCCGAGAATTCAGATTCAGAGAATCTTTGAATCATAATTGATCCCACTGACCTCACTGCAAGCCACTACCAAAATAAGGAAACCTCTCTAAAAGGATGGAAAGATACAACACCAGTTCCAATAATATTCACAGGAGTGTTGGTCACCAAGTGTGAACAGTGTATTTGCTTTAAAGTATGGTGCAATAAAGTGAATTCCTACGTGAAAGCAAATTATATAGCACCAGTTTATATAACTTTACTCCAACAGAGAGATTATTTTCTTTTAGAATAAAATACAGCATCACAGGGATCAAAATTGAAAATTATTTAGATGGGTTACACAAGACAAGACATCATCTTGTAGACCATCACAAATCCAAAGGCTGCACTGACACAGAAATAACACAGTAATAACAAATTTGATTCAGAGCAAATTACAGTCTATTACAAGAACATGAGACATCTTTGAAATACATCAGTGTTGTATTGCCATGGCAGATATTTGAGAAAAATGCCCAGAAGACTACCAGCTTCACTCCTTTGAGACCTTCATTCAGTAAGAAACTTATAAGGAAAACAAGCATGGTCTTCCTCATGGGAAAAAAAGAATAGCAATTTTTTTCCCCCCAATTACAACTTTCTTAGGAATTCAAGTGAAAACTAAAGCTTTCAAATCTACTGTGCACCTAAAAGTAATTTTTCCTCTTTCTGAACTGGAAAGAAATCTGCTCACCAAATTACTAATGAGAAAGAACTCCTGACTCCTGCACTAGGATTATTTTCCATTTTGAACTCCCATTAAGGAAAAACCCAACCAACCAACCAACCACCAACCACAACCACACTTTCCTTGCTCTGGTTGCTTCAGCAACTGAGAAATTTAATGCCTGAGAAATAAATGATTTCTCTCAGTAGCTAGAAACCAAAATCTTATCTTGTTGCTACATAGAACTCAGTTTGAATTAACAAATTTACAGGTCACATTGGTAAGGTCAAATATACATGGATCAGAATACACTATTCCATTCCAGCTGCAACAGTGCAAAACCCTTCCTTCCTCTCATTTTAATTCCTTACTCCCAACCTCCTGCCAATGCTTGTGCCCTGGAAAACAGTCCACAAAAAAGAAGTCCAGGCCTTAATTTCTAAAACAGGAGTAATTTAAGGCAAATCAATGTGCCATTAACATTGATTAAATAATTGGCAGGGTGAAAAACTGTCAACTCCAGCACAAAGCAGTCACTTCATATTGGCAAACACAGCATGAGCAAGTCACTTCAGGAGTGTTAACAGTCTCTCTGTGAAATGCAAACCTCAGTGTGGGAGATGTGCCATGCACAGGTCCTTACCTTCATCACAGAGATCAGCCTAACAACCGAGAAAGCACACACAGAGAGGAAAACAAAACAAAAATGTGAACAAGTATGTCTCTAACAGAGTTATACTAATAAAGAGACAAATGCTGATAAAGATTACACCTTATGGTTCAACAAAAACCATATTCTCTGGATTACATTGCGGAGATTTATTGTAGAGGGGTTACAGTGATTCATTTTGCTAAAGTAATTAAATTTCTGTTGACACAAAAATCTCATAACTCAAGAGGTTCAGCAATCCCTTGAGTTACTTTGAAGAGAAAATGAAATTAAGGTATGTTGGATATAGACAAAGCGAAGAGAGCAGGCTCATAAAAGTAAGCTAATCGAAAAATTCTGTGCCATAGACAGTCCCACATTCAACTAGTTCTGTAGCCTCTTGATTATTCTAATGTCCTTCTTTTTATAGCTCACACCAGCATTAATTTATGGTCTGTTGCACCAAAATGTCAACTGTATCCAATGTAAAATTTTATAGTGGAATAAGAAAGCATGATTGCACTCCTCCACTCAAATGGAGGTGTTGCGTCATCTGGTCTCCAAAGTAAAGATCACCAACTGAGAATAAACAAGCACTGGAATTTTAAAACTACTTCTACTGTTTCAACAGTCTTTTATCTATCATAGGTGTTACAGCATGCTCCTTCACAAACTCCAGCCTGTTAAAGTGCAGCTGAGATTGTGGCTGGCTAGCAGACTGTGTGTCTGCTACCCTCCAGGAAATCAAAGCACACCCTGAGGGTTAGCAAACAAGAGGTGCCTTGTTGTGCCCTCACTCACAGGAAGAGTAAGGAAGAACCTCGCTCCACAAGTTTCTCAGCTTCCAATAATAAAAGGTAGGTCGTAAAGGAAGGCAGAACAGCTGCACAACTCTCACAAGAACTTCCTCACCAAAGAGACACAGCTGCTGGTAACTAACAAACCTGCCACCCCCCAGCTGCCCCTCTTGCCAACCAATTCCACAAGAATTTTTCTTTTTCAGCAAGCTGGCTAGAGGATGATCCATGTTTCTCTCTGATGTTTGCCTTTGAATCTACATAGCACAAGGCACTAACTTAGAACTCACAAAACTGCAGATCTGACCCAGGAAACCGTGTGTAACCCACTAATTTAACTGTGAATAGAGCTAACATGAAGATCAATGTGTCTGATATCCCCCCCTTCAACTACTGATCAAAGCCCACTAACAATGGAAACTTTACTTTTAACTTCAGTGGATCTGTAACCACACTCAATTATGTTAGCTTAGCACATCAAACTAAAGCTTCCAGAGCTGGCTGGCTGTAGAGGTATTTTTTTGGCTTAAACACTAAAATCTAATATAAACTGCATTGTAAGATGATACCTCCTTTTTATTTCTTCACTCTAGGTACTGTTTTTCCCTATATATTAAAAAAAAAGAGAAATAAGATCAGAATTCTTTGAATACATTGACAAATAATTAAGGAAAATAGTTAAAAATCACTTCCAAATATTTTGAATTCTGGTCATCACTTCATGGGCAGGTTTCTGTCTGATATTAACCAGATGATTACAATCAGATCAGGTCTTCTCGTTTATTTCATGATGAAAATGAAGAACCAAACTCTAGATTTAATAGACACTACGAAATGACAATAACATCAACATCAAACCAAACCAAACCAAACCAAACCAAACAAGAAAACCCCCAAAAAATCAAACAAAAAATCTTATTATCAATATCAAAGACTAACTGCTAAAAATCATACTACATTAAACTCAAGAAGGTAGTTAATTCCTATCATTCCAACCTCAGAATAAAGATTTAAAAATTGTGAAAATTCTCTTCCAAGCCATCTCATGTGCTTTAACTGCAATGGCAGAGCTGCAAGTTTGACTTCCTCTAAAATATGCAAGATTTTAAAAAAAAATTCTCAAGGTAATCAGAAATAAATAATTTTGAATTGCACCACCCAGAAGTCAAGGTAAATCCACAGCTAGTATAAATCCATAGTAACAGGAACAAATCTGATTTATCCCAGCTGACTAATAGTCTCATGTGTTTACTTTCTTTAAGAAAAAAAAAATTACATGGCAATACTGCATAACTAATATGATCTTCCAGCTTGATTTGTTCCCTAATTAGTTTTCAAAGTGACGTAGTTGCTAGTCCTGAATGTCATTATGTCTTCACTCTACATTCTTAAATTATATTTAAGATGAAGATGAGCTTTAATCCAAATCCACTTAAACACTCCAAGAAAAAAAAAAATTGATTCAGCTTTGACATGTTCAAAAAGCTCCCCCTCAATATTAAAAAGCCACAATACTCAAAATATTTTTACAAAACAAGCTCCTTTTTGGAGCACCTCCTTTTTGGAGACAGAATTTTAGTTCAGAGCATTTTGAATGTTTATAGACTTTACTCCATAACAAGAGCTCCAAGGCCCCTACCAAATTAAAATATAGGTCTTAAATCTACTGTTTAAAGTGTCTCCCTAAAATTATATGGGCTAGTGAGAAATACTAGTACCTAACAAGGAGAAGCCAGACAAAACCTGATAGCAATCTGAGCAATTAAAGCTAACTCTAACCCCTATACAGTGTGCAGTGCTTTCTCAGTCCTGACTTCATGTTCTGGCATAGGCTGTCCCTCTCAAATTAAGATATTACTGTGGGTAACTACAGAGCAGGAAGCATCTTCCTAGCTATTCTCACAAAATGGGAGGAGATCTCAAGGTGTGAGAGAGTGTATCCATCAGCTAAGGTGGTCTCTGTCAGGCTTCTGAGACACAAACGGCTCCATCTGGGAGATATTCAGGATGTGCCTCCTGGTACTTGGAACTGTGGTATTTTGCCCTGACACAGTGTGTCAGGAATCCCACAGACTCCAGGAGGAACAGAAAGGCATGAGGAAAAGGAAAATTCATCCTACTCACAGTAGGAAGAGAACAAGGAGTAAAGACTATGTGCAACACTGCTCCAACATCACCGGTGTTCATGTGCAATGAAAGCCTAAACCAAGCTCATCCCATGGGAAATGCATTTTGCCTGTGAGGCTCTGGTCTGTCCATTCTCTTGGTGAACTGAAGGGAGAAATTCAAACAAATATCAACTTTAATTAGGCAATTTAGATTCTTGATATAGAGCAATTTATGGAAGGAAACAAGACCAACCTCAACTCCACCAGAACAAACAGCTTCAAACAAATGACTGATGTACATGAATGGCTGCTTTCTTTTGCTTATGCAAAATATTCACAATGTCCAAATGAAATGTAAAGAAAACTAAACAGTATGCCTCTCTAAAACTTCAAAAAATGAATACATTAAAAAAAACCCAACAACCTGCACAAAAGATTTGAGCACAGTCTTCCTGGTGTCTGGCACAGTCCCAAAAGAAGCATTTTTACCTAACCAGCCAGAAGCTACAACTTTTCTGATGCTTGAACATCCCTTTGCTAGTGGGAACCTGAATGCCCCACTTACTGATACATCTGAGAGAAGGCTGTTTGTTCCAAGTGTTTTTCTGAATCATTCATTTTCAGAAGAGCCTGTGTCCCCTTTAAAATCCTTTTGCTGAAGTCTTTAAGGAGTGTTTGAGAGTTAGACATACCATTTTTTTTTCAGAGAGTAGTGCCAAGAGCTGTCTCAGCTAATGCATTACTGTTTCTACATTGCTGCTACTGGGGGGAGAGCTGATGTCTCTCCCTGGGGCACTCCCCACATCCACCCCATATCTATTGAATATATACACTCAATCCCCTGAAGGTCCAAGTCCTGTTGCCTGCATCAAATTTGGGAATTTAGAAGTCCCCAAGCAGTAGATTTGGGCCCTTTTTGTTCACGCAGCCCTGAGTTTCCTCGGCAAATCAAAGGTTTGTGTGCACAGCCTGCTGAATCAAACAGCCAGCAATCCATATCATTCAATTTGCCACGCTGGGTGGAAAAAACCTGAAAACTGAAAAACTTATTCTTGCAAGAAACAGAAATCAAAGAGCAGGAGAAAAACAAAGAAGCTCAGCTCAGTCTCAAAAGACATTCAGTCTCAAAAGGCACTCAATCCCAAGAAAAGGAGAAAAAACAAAATGTCAGTGCTCAGTGTAAGGAAGTTTCCCTAAACATGTAGCTGGCTCCTTTTGGCTCAGTGAGGTGTCCACAAATTCCTTCTCTAAAGTGCCAGCATCGTTGCATGGAATCCATGCCAGAAACAGGTGAGTGCTCTTTTCTGAAAGTTATTGCACATTACCACAGCTGACTTCAACAATAGCTTCTAAATGAAATGTAGATAAGCCCTCTTAATTCCAATTACCCTTTATTTTAAAGCTTAATTACAGTAGTACAATACTGTCATGGAATGATAATTACAATTTATTTAAACATCGATAAGTAAACATTAGGTTTTATTTTCCTACTGTGAAATGTATCTAACCTAATGGGCTGATAATTCCATTTAATTGTGTGCAAAGAAACTGGGTAATTTCTGTCAGGTATCATAAAATGGCAATGACTTCTTTATCACAAGATATTAACATTTTCCAAAAGCAACTGTTCTTTTAATGAATCAGCAGTTCCATTCAGCTTTATTTAGTTCTCAATAAAAGGACAAAGGAAAAAGTTGGAGACTTGTGCAGTCAGAGAACAAGGTCTACTTTGGGCGTCATCAGTAAAATGTAAATTAAACTGTGGCAGAAGTAATCTTGCATCATTCAGGCTTCAGGAGACACACAGTGAGTGCCACAAGGCTGTAAAAGCCCTGCCTTGAGACCCAAGCTACCTACAAGGCACAAATCAGTAATGTGCTTTACATGAGATAAGATCTTGCTGCGGCCTCAGTCCTGATCAGGCAGATACAAGTCAGAGACACCCTGCTGGAATTCAGGAGTCAGGATTTACAAACATTCCCAGGATGAGAGTTGTCCTAAGAGGGCTCTGTTTTCCAAACATCCCAAATGTATTCCAGCAGTATTTTACTGATTACTGAAACGAAATAAAAGAATCGGTGGCAGATTTGCCTGCTTAATACCTATAACCAGGTGCTGCAGACAGCAAGAAGGCTCAGATAAGACTTCAGGGCTTCATCAAAAGGTAACTGAACAGCTGGATCAAACCCTTGGGCACTTTTATTTCCACTCCAGAAAAATTAATAAGAGAGACTTTCTCTGAATCCCACCTACCAGATGGTGGTTCTCCTTTTGCAAACACTCTTGGGTCTATTTCAGGATATGAAAGAACAACTTTTTAATAGGGAAGAGGTGGAAGGGTGGAAGATATGATGGCACAGGTACTGGAACTAAGGATTCAAACAAAGCATATCAAAACTTTTTTCTCCATTCAAAACTTTTCCTGCAAAGCCCAGAAGAATTTTTATAGCTGCAAGTCCACACATCCAGAGAGAGTCTCCATTCAAGGCAGCTGCATGCAGAGTCACTCACCACATAAAATCATCTTTCCCAATCTTCCCAGAGCTGCACAGTGTAAACCCTGACTGCTAGGAGATTGGCTTATTTTAACACCAAAGAATCCAATGTCTACCTGGACAAACAACTTTAGTGACTCAGTATAACACCTACTCTGCTCTTAACCACTCAGCTCAAATGGAGCTCAGCTCAACTGCTTTTTCCCATGCCAGGAGGGAAACAAAGCAAACCAGCAGTTGTGGGAAATAGTCTGCTTCTTGAGAAGATGGGCTTTGCCTTCTGAGTCCCCAAAATTCCTCATCCGCCTTTCAAAATGCAACATCAGCAGAATGACCCAATTCCATTCCTCAGGCCTTCCCAGAAGGAATGCAGTTTTTGCAAAGGGAAAAATACAGCATGATGACAATTTCCTCTGTAATAGTGACTTGGCCACACTGATGTACAAAGTCCAGCATTGGTCTGTAGCCAACCCAGACACCATCACCTCAGTTTTTGCTTTCCCACTGGACCTTCCTGTGATTGGATTGTGCCCAGGATCCATCTATCAGAGGCCTGGGCTACACAACACTACATCCATCAACCACTTGCTGCTCTTCAGGGCAGCTCTTCCCTCAAGTTGGGAACCCTTTCCAAGTGCTCTGCTCAGATTTAGTCAAGTAACTCATTGAGATGTGTGCAAGCAGCCCAGAACAGCATTTGAATGCTAACTAACATCAGTTCCTCTTCACAAGCCCATATTTTTATGAGGAAGCTGAAACATCTGAACATTTTACAGACAGAAAAACCAATTTGTAATGCTCCCATTACAAGAACCTTCATTTTTCAGAGACAGAATTTTCTGTGTCTCTGAACTAAATGTTTCTCAATGATTCAAACAGGTACTCTGAATATTGTTGGACCTAGCACATAAATTTAAAAAAAAAGGGAAAAGTTGGGAATAGGAGACTCCTGCCCTCAAAATGTGGTGCCATTTTTATTAATAGACACAAGTCTATGCAGTTTTTACATGAGGTCTAACTAAGCTGGCAACAGTCTAGCAACACAATTGTCACAGAACTGTGCTGATAATTTTCAGATTTTTTTCTGTATCAGTAATACTTATACTTCTGAAGAGGAGAAAACATGAGAAAGGGGAAAAACATCAAACACAAATAACTACATTTTTATTATGGCTGCATCTAAAATCATTCCGTTTACAACACTACTGGGTGCAGAGGCCTCTGCATGCAAATTATCCTGATATCTAGGTCACAAGATGCTTCAATGTGATTTCTAATTAACAAGCACAAATTACCATTCCAATCAAATCTTTCATAAAAACGCTGATAGTGAACTTAGCTAACCTTTATCAATATTATAAGCAATTCCAGAGATAAAACCTGGATGTTTATGATGTCCACAAGCTGTGCTAGCAAGAGATATCAATTCTAACACCCACCATGCTCACAGACTCCCTCAGTTGCAGCTCTTTGGCTCAATGAGGCTTTTAATTGTCATGCAGGACGAGATCAGGTTCAAGTAAGCAGGCTATTTTGATTAGATACATTTTTATAACATTGCAGCAACTGCATGGAAAAAAAAGATATTCTCACCAAGCAAGAGCCAACTCTTACTTCCTAACATGTAGATATAAGGCAAGAACCACAAAAAAATTTATTGATGCAACAGGACACATCTTTGTGTGGCCTAAATTATGTCCAGCTACACCAAAACATTTTTTAGATTGTTTTTTTCCTATAAAATTAGATGGTGTATTTTACCCTGCTCTCTTCCAAGTCAATTGTTTATAGATTGTTTGCCTGACTCAAATAGATTTTTTACTATGCCATGAATGTGCCCACCCTTCCTTTCCCCCCCTCTTTAATTTCTAAAGATAGCCTTACTATGAGGCAGATTTCTTTCTCTTTGAGAGCCATGGAGTTTCCACCAATTACTCAATTCGCAATATTGCTGATTTTACATTATAATCTCCATAAATTAGAGATATTACAATCAAGTACAAAAGTGGCACACATTATTTGGTGTGCATGTGAAATTAGCATAAATGAATCATTTAATTTACTTAGCTCTACCATATCTCTGCAAATTAAAACAAGGCATCAGCTAGTCTTTTCATCCATATCTTGTTTATGAGCCTTCCTCTGTGGCTTAGAGTCACTCACAGGCAATGGAATCATGTACCATGAACAGTGCCAGTTAAGCAAAATGCATCCCTTTCATTAAGATAAGTGATAACCCCAAAGTCAGGAAAAAACTGTCAGCATGGTCTAACTTGAGCCAGGTATAAACACTGCCAAACAAAGCTAAGAGCATCAACATAATATTCTTCAATGCTAGAGTCAAGAGATTGCTGCCTTGACAGCAAAATTAGGGGAGAAGTTCTCTCCATGTTGAAGACAATAGAACATGGATTTAGATGTTACTCAAAATACCAACTCAATATTGCAACACACAAGTAAAGAAATAACAACAGCAAGGGGGTAGAAGTATTCAGAGAATAGTAGCATGAAGGCAGACAGTGAATAACTGCATTTTGGCTCCTTTTCACTCACTCCAGGAAGCAGTTTTTTCCCAGTACCCCTCTCTCTATTTGAACACATGCATGATACATTTTATACTAAGATAAGGTGAGGTGGGCCCCTTATTTCCCCTGTAATCACACTAAAATAAACAGCACAGCAAAATCAGCCTCCTGGTTCTCTGAATGCATATTCTGCACAGCCATCAGACACTTCAGAAGGAAAAAAAAAAAAAAAATTAGTAAACCCAACCTTTTCCTCATCTTCTTTCCATACTTGAAAAGCCCTTGGTCTCAGATCATCCCTGAACCAATTAACTGGCATACCACAGTGAGAAATCTTCCTACATTGCCAACACTTTGACATTTCCATCACTGCTAGCAATAAATAACTAAGCTGTGAAACGTCTACAAAGAAAAATCACCCCAGAAACTTGGTAACTCACCCTGGGTTTCATGATGCATCTGAAAAGATAGTGAAGCCTGAAAACTGAAAACAGCACCCCAGTGGTGGCTGGGCTAGAAGGTCGACCTAGAGACAGCCCTGCAGCTCACTCAGTGATGCTCTTGTGCCAAGAGGTGCATGTGCTCCCTACAAGTGCACTTAAAGCATCAGTTTTGCATCCTCAGAGATCACACACTTTCCAATGCTCTACAGGAAATGCTATTAAATATGGCATAGAAATATAACATATATGCTACAGTTGGAGTTGTGGTGGGCTTCAATAAACTGCTCCTCCCAGGAAAGCTGATGAAGAACCTCATTCTGGAGGCCATCTCTGTTCACACAGATGGCAAGAAGGTGATTAGGAGCAGCAAACAAATTTATGAAAGGTAAATCATGCTTGACCAACTTGATTGCCTGCTATGACAAAACAACTGCCTGGGTGGATGAGGGGAGAGTGGTGGATGTTGTCTATTTCAATGCCAGCAAGGTTTTTACACACACACACCCTCCAGGCTTTTCTCTGACATCCTCAGGGAAACTTGGGAAGCATGGAATGGATGAGTGGACAGTGAGGTGGAACTGTCTGAATAGCAGATCCCAGAGGCTTGCAATCAGTGGAACAGGGTCCAGTTGGAGGCCTGTCACTAGTGGTGTCCCCCAGGGGTGAATACTGGCCCCAACCCCAATGTTGTTCAAGTTGCTCATCAATGCCTTGGATGAAGGGGCAGAGGCCTCCTCAGAAAGTTCACTGATGATACAAATCTGGGAGGATTGGCTGATGGCCCAGGAGGGATATGCAGCCCTTCTGAGGGTCCTCCATTGGCTGGAGATGAGCAGAGAAGAACCATCTGAAATTCAACAAAGGCAAATGCCTTTGGTCATGTGCCTGGGGAAGAACAACCCCAGGCACCAGCAGAGGCTGGGTGCTGAGCTGCTGGAAAGCAGCTCTGTAGAGAAGGACCTGGAGGTCCTGATGAGCCATCCATGAGCCAGCTGTGCCCTGGTGGCCAAACAAGCCCATGGTATCCTGGGGTGCATTGAAGGGCACTGACAGCAGGTCAAGGGAGGTGATCCTGCCCCTCTGCTCAGCCTTGGTGAGGCCTCACCTGGAATGCTGTGTCCAGTTCTGGCTCCACAGGACAAGAGAGACATGGAGCTCCTGGAATAAGTCCAGTGGAGTGTGACCAAGACGATTAAGAAACTGAAACATCTCTTATGAAGAAGGGCTGAGAGAGTTGGGCCTGTTCAGCCTTGAGATGACTGAGAGGGGACCTCATCAATGTCTATCAGTGTTTGAAGGGAGGGTGATTCTGTTCCCTGAACCACTCCAGAAAGGGATTGCAAACCACAAAAGCGAGAATGAGGCAGAATTTCGAGGAGCAGTCTGAGAGCTTGTACATCTCTGAGATCCCTGGACAGTTAAGTGCTCTTCAGAGAGCAGTTTGCAGCACTCAAGGAAAGCTCCAGTGTACTCCAAATTCCCTTCCTGACAATATGAGGTTGGCTTTGTCACAGAGCTCAGGCAGCTCTTCCTTCTGGCTCCCATGTTTGATGGTGCAAATACGGTTTCCCCTTTGCAGAGAAAGTGTCATACAATACTGAGCCGAGACAAACACACCCTCCCTGTCAAGTTTCACACCCTAAATACCACTCATTGAAACTTTCTCTGCAGATACTGCTTCTGGTATCACTCAGCAGCACAGGCCAGATGCACTTTGAAGGGCTCCAGGATCCATCCCTTCTATTCTTGCCTACTAAGTGCACAACATGATCCAGGGTTTTTCTTGCTTAGCATGTAGAGCATCTTGGTTCAGCAGGAGACACTGCCTTTGTTCCTACTCTGTATACTATCTCCCCATCACCCATCCAGGGCCATATTCAATAATTCATGAATGAAATAACAGTTTTCAGCATTAATAATTTACTGCTACACCAAGGGGATGTGTAAGGTAAAATGTAACTGATATGGGAGTCTGAGCTTTGGCAGCTTTTATAATACTCATTCATCTAGTATTTTCCATCATTAATCCTCATGCTTTGCTGACTAGAACATTTGCTCAATGACAGGCATATTTCCCCACTGACATGGATCTGGTACATAGGTTCAGTACCTGCAAACAGGAAACATATTTTTGTTTGTGGGACTTAATTTATTAAAGTGCTGACATCAGATTTTGCAAAGTCTTACTCTCAGGAGAAGTCACACGGACCTAAGTAGGTCTATTTGCTTAAAAAAGGCCTGCTGATATCAGTGCAAGGTAGTGAGGATGGGTCTCAGGCAAGTATGTAATAATAATGCAATTAATAATGATTAATAATTTATTATCCAGCCTCACAGACAGTCCCACTGCCTTTCTTGTCCGAGAAATGAGAAGGTCTTTCCCTTTGGGGGGACCTGAGCTAATTATATTTACTGAGAGCCTCACCAGAAAGCTCTAATTCACTGCCTGGCAGAACATAGGCATCAAAGTGGTGCAGGTGTAGGGAATTCCCCTGGACAGGCACCAGACACAGGGGTGTTCACTACACTCCTCATTAAGGTAATGGTACATTTGGCATTTCCTTGATCTGACCCCTCTAGCCACCTACGAGATGAAAGGAACAAGATCATTAGCAATGCACCTCTGAATATATCCTATAAAATCAGGCAATTCAAGTGCTCATTTCAAATTAAGCCAAAACTCCAAAGAATAAGGTTCCTTTCCTTGCTATTTCTTCTTCACAAGAAGAAAAACTTGACTATTACACTGACAAACTTAAGCTGCTGCATTGCTTAAGCATCAGTGCAAGACTTGATTTGCAGCTCAACAGAGACACAGCAATTCTGTAACTCAGAGCAAGCATCAGGTTTGAGCTGAGTGGCATGGCATGCTGTCCCACACCTTATCACTGTTAAACCTGATATTCCCCTCCCTTGTTGCATCTAGTTTTAAGCCCTATCAATAACCCCCACTATCCTTTGACTAAAGACTGTCTTTCCCCTTTGACAGAGTGAAATCTGTCTGAACTTAGCAAGCCTGGTGTCATGCAGGCCATCCCTTTATCAAAGAAAACAAAAATTTCGGCATGGAGCCATGTATTAATATAGTAACTGTCCAGGGATCTGAAACCATCTGTTTCTTTCAATGTCACTACCTGCACCTGGAAAAATAGAGGAAATATAATTATGCCCCTCATTCCCTCACCAACTGCCCCAAGGCACCAAAGTCTCTTCAGGAAAAATAGTTATTCCATGTAAATTCAATTACATGGTGATTTATTTATTTAATTTATCAAATGAAGACCTAAATAGCAGAAAACATTTAAAAACCTGGTTCATACTTTTTAGATCTCTGTTTTGAGGTAGCAGCTGTATTATTTGAAAAATGTCAAGTATCGAATTGAACTCATGATTTTTTTTTAATTGAGAGCTGAACGAAGTTCTAACAAGTTTTATTAACTTGGCATACTGAGTACTTTCACAGACTTCCAACATGCCAGAAAACATGTCATGGTTTTCATTCATTTGCTTGCAGGAAAACTCAGCAACAATTTGGCTGAGTTTTCCTGCAAAAACAGTTTTCAACCTCCTGCTTGCTCTGGACTAATTCCTGGATGAAAACTCACAAGTTTGCTCATTCCTCTACCTTGGCCTTGTTTGTTTTACTGGGTCATCTGCAACAGACCACATTCTTGGAAAGCAGAAGTCAGAATGAGAAGCCAGAAGCTCTTTGCTTTCCAAGGCACCTGTACACTAGCCCTGGCTTTGCCAGTTGCCTGTTGCATCAAGCTGGTCAAGTCACTGCTCCAGTTCTGCACCCCTGTGAGGTCACTGGCTGAGGACCAGTCCCTTACAATGCATTGCACAATCAATAACACAACAGGCCCTTGATATTGATTAGAGCTGCCAGCTGCCACACTTAAATACATCTTAACAGCAATAATCAAAACAAATAAGAAATGCTACACGAGGTTTCCAGTGCAGGGAAGGCTTTCTGTACTGCACAGTGTGTCAGCAACAGCAGTGCAGTAACCAACAGCACTTAGAGGCACAGAAGGAACACACTCTTTAACCAGATCCCACTTGCTGCTGCTTTTTACTGTGATCACAATCTAATGATATTGAGGTTTCAAGGGCAGGTTACTGGGAAGAACAAATAACCAAACAACACATAATGCAGCGGTTCTGACTCTCGGTGGAAATCTGCGGCTGTTCCACAACAAAACTGCGCTAATAATGCAGTTGGTTCAATTGCACGTTCCTTGCTGCACTACTGCTGCAGAGTGCTCCTCCCCTGGGGGGTAACTGGATAGTTTCTTGCTGAACTTTATTTACAGCACCCTGCACATTTCCCACTGGTGCAGCTGGGCAGATGCATTTTGCAAAAAGGGGGGAAAAATGTATTCTTTTGCTTAAAGACATGTTAAGGGAACCAGACTTTCAGAGAGCTTGTGATGCATACAGCTTACCACTAAATAAAGCATTTTCTTCCTGCAAACCATTTCCCAGGGAGGGAGAACTGATGTTCCTATTGCTTAAGACATATAAAGAACAAGCCAATAAGCTACACGGAGGGACGTGCACTTTGCTAACTGAGAACTAAGTCATGAAATAGACACCTGGACCCCAATTCAGTCAGACAGTTAAGCTTGACAGTATCAGCACTTATCACCCACAATTTCCTCTTTGACTGGCATGTTAAATGAAGCTGAAAATTGCTTCCTAAACACAACATGCCTAAATAATCAAAACAATCTTAATGTTAGGGACAGACTATTTCCTTTTGTTTCTAGCTAGAAAACCTCTCCTTTTGTACAGTCAATTTTTCTCAAGGCTTCTGATGCAGTCTTTTGGGCAATGCATACAGAAGGATGATTGAGGGAGTGAACACATATTTGCACTAAGCCCTAGATACAAAATTCTTAGCCATAGTCTGCTGTTTCTAATATGTGTTAGCCACCTCAGACCCACATGTCCTTAGGACATGTGTCTCTGTCCTTACATGGCTAATACAAGCACTTGGGACTTTATACCCATCCCAGATCTCAGCACTGGACAGCTACCCAGGCATCAGAAATGAGTTTTCCAGAGCAGATTAAATCCTGTCTTGGATAAAGAACATCAGGGGAGTCTGTGAAGCCAAACAATCTGTTGTGCAGATGTAGGAACACACAAACATTGCCAACAGGGTCTTCATACCAATGTCAGAGTCCCCTTATGCACAGGGTTTGTAAGGATTTTGTATCCACAGTGGAAGCCAAGCAGAAATTTCCAAGATGATACGCCATCTCTTCCCAAACAGTGGGTTCAAAGCAAATTTGAATGTGTCTATATGAGCTCAGAGAACAAGGCAGAACTGGCACACTGAGATGCCAAGGAACTTAGTGGGCCTATGGCAGATGCTCCAGAAAAACACACAAAGTCTCTCAGAAAGAAACCACAAGTAGTTATGGTGGTTCAGGGATGGTTTTCCCATCACTCACACTAACCTTATATGGGACTGCAGTGCTGCTTATCAGCACAAACAACAGAACATGCAAATGCATTACAAAATGTTGCAAGCAGCTGACAAAGTAAGACTTTGCAAAGATTTACCTCAGCATTACAGTCACACATCCTTTTCTTTAATGTAGCCATATTGTTAGGAATGCTGCCTTTATCCTGCTAAGTGCTCACTGCTTACAAACACCTACTCGACAGCTACACCAGAGGCCAAACCTTACTCAAAATTGTCCTTTTAACCCTTGTTGAAGAGGAAATGTCTTCCTCAACTTACTTGCTTGTGGCTTCTGCATTATCCGAGTGGACCCTTTGAGGCTGTGCAAAACCTTTGCCTTAGAAAAGATCCGACTTATCTCAGAGGAGAGCCAGAGTTTTATTTAATCACATTCATCCTTCCTGCATTTTTGCACCTTTACAGCTTTAAGCCTTTCTTGACTTATTTCCTTTGGGAATCATTAATTCATTCACACTTTGATCACCTTCTCCTGCTTGCCTCCCATCTCACGAGCCACGAAAGATGTTATACCTTCCAGCTGAGAGTCTGTACAACAAAGGTCTATCCAGCCCTGCTGTGTGATACAAGGAGTTTTTTGGGACCCAGATATCTTTAATAATGCAGAAAAATATTATCCTTGTAGTGGGAAGAAGGAAAAAAAGAACCCCATCAAGATAAACAGTTTAAAACAAAATGTTATGGTTTAATTTTCTCTGCTTAAAAGATAAATTTAAAAATGAGGTGATCTCCTAGATTCAATCTCACAATCTAAAACTCTGGGATGCTGCAGAGTGCAATATGCACCTACAAGGGATATTTGAAAGATAGCGAAATAAATTCTGCCATCAAGCAAATGTAGACAGACTCCAGGAACCATTAAAAGTTTTGTCAATCCATTCTGCAAATAGATACCCTATATTGGCAGTTCTCTTCATCAAGCACATTTCAGGAATAATAAACTGGTAAAATACCAGATAGTATGTAAAGTGAATTGATCATGATGTCTGTCTTCCTATATTTGCCAATATAGGAAGCAAATAACCTGAACTGGAAGAGTTTTTTAATCCCTCAGGAAAGTCATAGCATCATCTGTAACTGGAACTGAAGGGAGAACAAAGTAAAATAAGTCAATTTTAGGTGCACAGATTTAGCAGATGTGACAATTAATCTTCAGAAACAGCATAGACAAACAATTTGGGTGGTGTTAGAGTTTTGCACAGTCCTAAGCACTGTTGCTCTGCAAGGCAGCAATTAGAAAAGCTTTACACAGCTATGGTAGGACAATGATGGGTGCTCCATGATGGATATCTGTGTGGGACACCAAGTTTGTGACTGACCAGAACAGCCTCTGCAGCTGTGAAACAATTTGGGTTGCAGTTTTTGATAATCTGTTATGGTGGGATTAAGTACCTCACTAAGCCCTGGATCCCCAAAAAGTGTAGCTGACCTCATTCAGATGACAGATTATTCACCTTCTGCTCTTCCTAGCTGTCCCTCCTTCAGCTTCCTTCGTCTCTCTGCAGGGACAACTCCAGTTCTAGAATAACCATGACCAATCCCAACCTGGGGGACTGCTGGTGATTGGGTAACTGCAGTGTGGTGGAGCACCCTGAAAGATGCACCATAAACTCTGCCCAAAAGAGCGCTGCATAATTAGATGAGAGGATTAGGTGCTGCTGGGGGTGGAAATCCCAGGCAGAGAGAGGTTAAAGTAGCTTGCTCAGACTTATGCAACAGAGTAGAACAGTGTAGATTCTACCCAATTCACTAATAGCTTCACTTCTCATCCATAAGAGAAACACATATTGACAAAAGATCCTTTTAATATTATTTTAGTATTAAGTCTGAAATAGGGACAAGAGAAACAGCTGCAGTTCTAACAGTCTATCTCAGCTGAAAATCTGACCTGTTCATCTCCTGTAGCATGGATAGTCAATTTTCTGCACATCAAAATGTGTTGGCAGTTAATAGCAGCAACTCATTTTTTGTTAATTAAGAATGAAGTACACCATAGATCATAATTATTTTTGAAATATGTCAATGTTAATTCAGCATGTCAACAGACAAAACATTTTATCATTATTTTAATAAAAAATACAGGCTGTGTTCTTGTAAAAAAGCATTTTATTTTCTAAGATTTAAGAAAAAAAACTAGAGAAGATCAGATTAAACAACAGTATGGTATTTTAGGAGACATGAGTTAAAGGACCTTTTTTTAAATTCATTAAAATCTGCCCTGTGACCCTACCTCAGCACTCCAAGGCCTGAAGTGCAGAGGTAGTGTAGTAATCGGGTTGTGCGTGCAGCATCTGCTTTTTAATGAATCCATGATGCATGTACTTCACTGCAGATTGTGCTACTTCAACACATTTTGGGTTTTTAACATCATCTAGATATTTACAAAAGTACATAACAAGGTGCTACATTTGCCAGAGGACAAATTAGGTGCAACCTCTGCTGAAATTAAAATTTCATGTTTCTTGTTAAGAGTTTGATTTTTGAGGAAATCTGACAAATACATGAAAAAAGCCTCATCCCTCTCAACCTGCCTCAGCAGAGAATCCGTCCTACCTGCTGCATTAGGAAGGGTGTTTCAACTAGCTGAAACAAATACCTCTTTGTTCATCTGCCTAATCCCCAAGGGCAGCAGCCAGGTCAAGATTAACAGACACTCCCTGCTATTTTTTCCCCCCCATGACCTTTAAAAGCAAACCGACATGACACAGTTCAAATACAGAACAAACTCCGAACACACACACAGAACCAGATCCCATGCTCCCCAGTCCAAGCCCCAACAAAAAATGCCCATATCTCCTTCTGCAGCTTTGCAGACCATTGGAATAACAGCAAGTCCCTCAGACTGCCAGGCAGATGCTCTTATCTGCTCTAACTCCCCCAGGAAAGGACAACCACTAAAATAAGCACCAGGTGGCCAAAAAGCCAACCTGAGAAATGAAGGGAAGGTCTTCTCTGGAAAGTGCTCACACATCTAACACGGGTGACAGGACCTTCTGGATTTCTCCATTTAGTCTGCACTACTAATGACTCCAGCAACACATTTATAGCATTGTAACTTAGGCACCATCCTTCAACTCTGTGCATGAATCTATAGCTTAGTCAGTTCTAGATGTTTGTAACAGTAGATTACCTTTTTATTCCCCTTGCTCTAATTCTTGAGGTGAAAAGTTGTTACAAGAATCACTTGCTAACTAATATAGGTTCATCAACAATTTGCATTTGCTAATGATGTTTAACAGACCACAGTGATTGCTGTCCAGAAGCCTTCTAAGAGGCAAAACAAACATCTAAATTATAACTTTCTAACATCTGCTTCCTCTAGGGGAGGATTTGTATGAGGTTTGACAGATGCAAGAGCTCTGAAGAATGGCTGTTACAAATGAGCCAGATAGCAGAGTCTTGGAAAATGCAGCCAATCTCAGCTTATTGAAATGAGCTCCAACCCGAGGCAGAAATAACACACAGCTGTTCCTTCTGACTGCTGTTCAGGAGAGAGATGGTATCTTGTGATGGTATTAATAGATCTCATTTTCCAGGTGGTATGCAGAGTAAAAGAGAGCTCACCATTTCATCTCATTGGATGTTATTTATATTGTATTAAACACAAAACCCCAGCTCCCCCTGCCCCGCCCCCCATTCTACAAGCTAGCCAGTGTAACAATGATAGGGCTGAGTGAAACAGTCAACAATTACCCAAGTTCATACATTAACATTAACAAAAACATGATTTTGTGCATGCCACATTAGGAGCTTTTAGGGTCATACTGTCTTCAGAGAAGAGAATGACAGTTCTGTGACTATAGCTCTTCAGTTCAATATAACTCTTATTACAATTTACCATGAATTTTATTTACTAAGCCAAACATAAAGAAAATTTTATGTTAATATAGTAGTAACTCCTTTTAATGATAATTTTAAATCTGCCTCTACACCCTATTCCCAAGACACTCCTCTTATTTAAGAAATAGCTTCCTTCTGGAGAAACTGGAAAGAGGAATATCTATGTTTACCACAAGTCCTACAAAAAAAAAAAAAAAAAAAACTAATTATGTACCTTTTTAAAAAATTTGTTGAGGTAGTAATATTGGGGGGTTTTTTTCCTTTTTTAAAAAAGGAATGAGGGAAAAGATGTAACAGGGCTCCTGCTTGTTTGTACATCCTTTCAAACAAACACCATGATCAGAAACAACAGTGCTATAAGGCTTACAGCTGGGAAAGAAAGCAGGAAGTGCAGATACTTTTTATGGCCAAAGAAGTCCCATGAAACCCAGTGACAGACTGTCTGCTGCCATGGACTGGTGGCCTTAATTAGTGCTGTACTGATCCTCTCTCAAACCCGTGCAGTTTCATTACGTTTTGGGCCAAGGGAGGACACACAGCTGGGACTTGGGCTGGTCTCTGGAGGACTGCATCTCCAGGGCCAGCTGCTGATCCTTCCTAAAGAGATGGACAGGGGCTGGGCAAATCTGTTCTACTGGTCTCCTGTCAAAAGGTGAGTTACTGTTCTTGAGCATTGAGGGCACATGCTGGCTGTGTGTTGAGCTGTGTTTTTTTTACACTGCTGCTGCTGCAGGGAAGGCGTGTTTGACCACACAACCACTTCTCCCCTGTGTGGGAGAGCCTGTCCATACAATTGCTTCCCTTCAATTTTGGGTCAAGCTGTGCACAAATCTTGTGCAGGCTGTCCAAATTGCATGCAGGGTATAAAACCACAACCACATCTGTTTCTCATACAGCAGTTCCACACAGTTTTGCACCCCTCTCATAGTCCATAATCTCTATTAAATTCAGTCTGTGTCTGACAGGATAAATTCTCATTAGCACCTTGTGCTTTCCCTTCTGAGACCCCATAGGAATAACACACATTACTTGCCAACCTAAATGGCACTTTTCCTTGGGCCCAGTCTCTGGCACTTAGAAAAATGAAGGCCAACTATCCTGAAAAAGGAAACGCCAACATAACTTGCAGAATTTTATGGCTGCAAGTGGTGAATAACTTCAATCAGTGCCCAATCTGACAAGATGCTTATCAGCTGCCAAACTGAACAAAAGTTAGGTGGGCTCACAGCAACAGTGCAACTTGCTGGGCAATGCTGTTGCTGGTGCTCCCAATAGTAGGAAAAACACATTACCCACAGGAATGTGCATGTATTGCCTACCACCTAGCCAGGAGAGAGAATATAATTTGCAGCTGTATAGAACAGTACATTATCTGTTTTGAATTTCTTTGTTTTATTCAGTTTCCCTTAAGAAACATTCACTAAAGTGTCTCAAAATGAAGGACAAATATTTAAGCCCCTTGTTTCAGAGATACACTGTCATAAAATAACAAAATTTTAATGCAGAAAAACTTACTATGTTGTAAAGGTAACAATGCTATTTAAGAGGCACTGAACATACAATTTGTGTGCCAAGGCTGAAGTATATTATTGCACATCCCCAACAAATTTCCAGTGGATGGACAGAATACATAAAATATAAATGAATAACACACACATGACCCAGCTGATGTGGTACTTCAGGACATGAAGGTGAGCAGTCTAAACACTTTAAGCCTCTTTTTCTAGTCACATTTTAAAACCTGGAGATGTTGAATCAAAAATAGCCTGCTCACTGTAAGAACTGTGTGGAGCTCACATTACTCATCCTTTGGATGAAGACTTTTGACTCAAAGGCTCTGTGCTAAAAGCTGAGTAGAGTAACTGATCCTTACTACTACTGAATGGCACTCCTCAAATATGACCAGACTTGTCAAGTCATAGGTGCCATAAGCCTTCCTAAATAAGCAGTCATAAGAGTGATCAAAGAAAAATAAAAGTACTTTCTCTTAAGAGTATTTTATCTCTCACAAGTTATCAAGCACTGTCTGAGAAAATAAAGGGCAGAAGACGTTCTTGTCTAAGATGCTCACAGACGGCACATTGCAAGCAGGTGCAGACATTTTTATTTTTTCAAAGTACTGTGAGAACTTCTCTAACTCTACACCATGGTAACCCTTCCCCAAAAGAAAGGATTTGTACACCTGTCACTGGAACTGAAATCACCCATGACCAAGGCACCAACTCAGAAGTGAAATCTCTGCTGCAAAACCGTACCACTTGCAAAACTCAGCATTTTACGGCTACTTTAAGGGGTAATGGACTTCCTAAACACAAAATTAAATTCCTAAATTTATTCTTGGGCAGTTTTCCAGAGGAACGAGGGTCAGCACATCCTTGAGGATGTAGAGTAGAGGCAACCCCTCCATTATCTATGCTCTAAAAGAAAGGTATTGTCCTTTATTGGGCCACCTTGAGATAGGCAAAGCCATTTGAAGCTGACTCTGAATTGGGAACACACAAGTGAGAAAGCTGGAAGGGTCATATAAGGCTTGGGAAAATGTGGAATTCCATATAGCATGGACTGGAATGATAGTTTTCTTGCACCATGAACACTTATGAAGCAGAGAGCCACTCTCCCTCCTCTTCCTTCAAACTAGTCCACCAAAAAGCAACATTTTGCTTCTGGGAAGAAGAGTTTAATGTCTGAGCAGAAGATATGAGACTTCTCATTTGATTTTCTTTTTCCAGAGTACAACAAAAATGAAGGGTTTAACAAGAAGAGGAGGAACAGGAGCCCCGTAACAACTGGTTCCCAGTCCTACAGCCTGTCCTCAGATGCAGGAAGCAGAAGCCTCCTGCAGAGATACTAAAGGACCTGTATGTGACTGGTGGCTTTTTGTTTTTCAGTGATTCTATAAATGAGAGGAAAACAAGAATTAAGATGAGAATGTTTTTTTTTCCTGACCACAGTCATATAATCTGTAGGATGGACAATCCTTGCTACCTGCATTTAAGCTGAAGTAGTTTGATCAAAAAGAATTTGATGAGATAGGAAACCTTTCTGTTTCAATTCCTACCCTCCCCCAATTTGATATAAACAGTAACATTAAAGTCTGAGCTAATGATGTTACCTAGAGACAATGCAGTACACTGAACAGAGAGCAACTTCTGCATGATGAACTGAAGATCAGCACTTCAATGAAATAAAATCAGGAGAGGAATTACTTCCAAAATAGCTGTAAAGGGAAAAGAGAGGAGCTGCTAGGAGGGATTGATTAATATTAGCACCCCTAGTGCTGAGAAACTGGGAACATCTTGAAAATATTCACTGAAGATGTAGAACTGTAACACTTCTCAGGTCACGTAGAAAAAGAAGTGAAACTAATAATTCAGAATATATTTGCTCTAGGATGGTGAGGGTTTCAGTTCCATGGATACAAGTCTCAGAGGGATCGAAGAGTTTTTCTCTGTAGTTCAAATCAATGGTTGGGAAACAGTGCTCAGATGTTCTGTGCTCAACAATTAAAGGATTAACAGAGCAGGGCAGCAGCTTTCAACCTCTCAAAAGTTCTGAATTCATGTTTGAACATGCTGCGCTTTTAGGACTGCCCAAGCAGGAGATCATTTGAATGGGATTCTCAAAGGCAGACAGAACATATTTAGCCCCTTTCCATAATATAAAGTGAAAAACACACATTTCCTGAAATTAAATCTTGATCCTCCAATAAACTCAAGGAGAGAACATACTTCTTCACTAATGCAGGGTTCATGCAAGGGCCAGAGCTTATTGGGTAAAGGCTGCAGAACAGGGAGTTCTGAGAAAGCTTTATCATCATCTGCAGGGCCTAAAGATGAGAAATAGGAGTGTCAGGATTCCACCAGCAACCTCTGTTATTAAAGATTTCCTGAATGCTCAGACTTGAAAATAGTCTTAAATAAACAATTGACTGGATTAGATACCAGATTATCAAGTATTTGCAACCCAGTTTTGAAAGAAACACTTTATACTGTGTTTAAAATGCATCTTGAGTAAGCCATCCCTGTTTTGTTGAAACCATAATAATAATGCTCATAACTACTTGACACAGCTTAATTTTCTATATGGCTCACATGCTTTTCAACACAGGAACTGCCAGAATATTTTAAGCTTGTTCTGCACACATCAAGTGTCCTGAATCTGGTCACAGCAGTGCATTTCTGCTTTATAAGTAAAGCACAAACCGAACATGATTGACAACATAGAATAATCCATTTATAGGGGATGCATCTCTGCAGTGCTTTTAGCCAGCCCCCCCTCCCAAAGCTTCACAGTAAGGAACTGCCATATGACAGTAATTTTCTCATTATACATGAAGCTTCCTTGGCTTCATTGTCTGTAGTGCCTAGAATGCTTCCAGTCCCTCAGCTAAGGCACCATCCCTGTTTCCATCCCACCTGCCCAATTTCTGACCTCTTTTCTTCATAGAACTGGGATTTTTGCCTCACAGGCAGACTTGAATTTTATTTTCTACTTTAAATATGAAGTTAATTGGGCAGTGACAGATCAAACCAATCAACTGGCACCTCTTCAGCTAAGCACGTTAACTATGAAGCTCTCTTATTCTTAAGCTCTGTCAACACTTTAGCCAATCTTAAGAACTTGATGCTACCTGGAAATCCTTATAGATGTACATTCTCCTACTAAATTAAGGTATAAGGTTTCTATCCATGTTCTCAAAGTGCTTTAATGCTAATTACTTTATATCAGTTCTTGTTTCTGTCACCATTTGTTCAGCCATTCTCTGGAACAGTCCACTGAGCTTCCTTCAGAAACACATTTCTGCTGGAGGCAAACAAAAATACCTGGCAGCAGTAAGACTTCTCCACTGCTGATGGTCTCCTTGCCAGTTTGGGGTGATGACAGCTAGTAGATAAAGCAGTTGAGTTACAGGAGGAGAGGACAGGCACAGCCACAGAGATGATGGGACCAGCAGGTACCACAGTCAGTGCCACCCTCCTTCCCTGGCATATCAGTCCAGATATCGTGGCAAGAAGGTTGAGCATAGAAGGTTCATAGGGTGGGCCACACACCTATTTCAGAGGAAATAGGGAGACACCACATCACTGCATGGCACAGAGCAGCCCTACACACCTTTTTCATCCCTACAGAGAACAAAGGCAGTGATGTGGAACACAGAGGGAAGGAATAAAACCCTTTTCCCCTACCCCGTAACTCCATATGTGGCAGAGTACAAGAGTGGTTGCAGGCATGCACACACTTTCCCCAGAAATAGGAAAGGTTTAATCCTCCTTAAAAATCCCCCCAGAAATAGATTTAATCCTCCTTAAAAAAAAACCAAAAAAAAAACCCCAAAAAAACCAGGTAGGGGACATGTTTCTGAAGAGATGAAAGCCACAACAAGATATCACATGGAGCAAAAATGTTTTCAATGCTCAGAGCTGTGGCTCCCATTCTTGCATGTTAAACAAATACATCTCTGAGCTTGTGTGCTGTTTGGTTAGCACTGGATCCACAGCAGAGAATTTGAAATTATAGTTTGAGGAGAGAAGAAAAATACTAATTTTGCAAGCTAAAGTTATGCCAGCCATCCAAAGCTGTTAAGCACTGTAGATATCTGAAGAAGTGTTTTTGGCACCAATGCAAATAAATGTAAACTGAGTAAAGACTATATGAAAACAACATGATGAAATTTAAATGCTAGTAAATAATGTTTTTGCTCAAGAGGAATTTAATTTAGAAGACACTGTTTAAGTTACTAACTACTGTACCATTTACAGCTAGACAAAAAAGAAAATCCATAGACATTTTTCTTCATGGGCCAGGATATGTTTATAAGTATAAATACTATTGATATTTTACTGCTACTGAGAATCTGCTATCACCATGTAATCATCAAAATAATACACAAAGCAACATATAACAAGTGCATGATAGTGTGAAGTGTTATCTTCAGCAAGTTGAGAATGGGCTACAAAACCCAGAAATTACAGAAATAATCCACATGACTACAATAAATCTTTCCTACTGTACTGGAGAGTTGCTTATTCTTGACAAATCACACATTATGTTTTTTAACTTTTTTTAAAATCAGACTCAGAGATTTGGACCTTTCCACCTACAAAGCAGTGTGCTCTCAGCCTTTGAGGATGGGCAAGCATTGGTTAAATTAAAACAGCGCTTCTAGGAGAAAATGAACACAAAAATATTTCTATTTGAGCAGTTCATCGTAGTGCCTTTAAAATAAACATTATGCTAAGAAATAACAAGGTGCTGCTTGATGTCATACTAGCAAAGAGGGAAGGACTTGTTGGAGAGGTGAAGGCTGGGGGCAGCCTTGGCTGCAGTGACCATGGGATTGTGGAGCTCAGTATCAAGTCAAGAGGAAACAGGGCAGCAAGTAAGATTACAGCCATGGACCTCAGGAGAGCTAGCGTTAGCCTCTTCAGGGATCTTCTTGGAAGAATCTTTCTGGACAACAAGCTGTCCATGAGCCAGCAGTGCCCTAGTGGCCAAGCAGGCCCACTATGGTATCCTGGGGTGCATTAGGAAGAACATTGCCAGCAGGTTGAGGGAGCTGATCCTGCCCCTCTCCTCAACCTTGGTGAGGTCTCACCTGGAGCATTGTGTCCTGTTCTGGGCTCTTCAGGTCAGGAGAGACATTGAGCTCCTGGAGTGAGTCCAGTGGACAGTGAAAAAGATAATTAAGGGAGCTCTTACATTAATTAAGGACATCTCTCTTATAAGGACATGCTTAGAGAGCTGGGCATGTTCAGCCTTGAGAAGAGATGATTGGGAGGGGACCTCATTAACCTCTATGAGTATCCAAAGGGAGTTGTCAAGGGGATGTTTCCAGGCTCTTCTTGGTGGTGCCAAGCAAAAGGTCGAGGCAATGGGCAGAAACTGAGGCACAGGAAGTTCCACCTGAACATGAGGAAGATCATCTTTGCTGTGCATATAACTGTGCACTGGATCAGGCTGCCAAGAGAGGTGAAGTCCCTTCCAACCTTACCCACTCTGTGATTCTGTGGAATGTTGGGTCAACCCCCTCACAGCACTTACTACCCTTCAGCTCAATTTGCCTTGACTTCAAACCAGACCTCCTGCTCTAAGGACTTTCCCATTGCTAAAGCAAGTCAATTCTCTATTTGTTTTCACCTGCAGAATCTTCAGGCCCCGTGTGGCCAGCTTTTGTTATGTAGCCTGCCCCCCACAAGGCCAGAACTAACACTGCTCTCTGCAGTAGAGGCAGGAGTGGCTGCCTGGCTGTAGCCCTTAAGGGAGCTTTGCAGCCTTTAAGAGTTTAACATGTCTCAGCTTTCCTTCCCCATTGCATGAATAATGCTTTCATTGCCACTCTTTTTGTATTTTATCTGCATATGATAATTTCTTCAAGCTGAATGTTCCCCCAGTAATCACAATATTTCATCCATGCTCACCTGGTAAATGTCTCATTTGCACTAATATAGAAATGTGGCAACATGTTGCCTAGTGACCAGGAGCATTCCCCTCCATCCTTTTCTCTCACAAAGTGAAGCTTTTTCTATAGCAAATAAGTGAGTATTTTAATGTTATGGAATTAAGTTTTATTAGATGTCAGCTTCCTAATAACATTGGCAAGATCTATAAAATAGAACTCCACACATCTGCTTGCCAAACGACTTTCTAAGCCTCCTAATGTTTCCATTTATGCAATACAATCCTATTTTATATGTCATTTTACAGCTCTAGGAAAAACACTTTCCAGTCGAAACACATTCCAATGCATACATCTGGCTTACAGGAATATATACAGGCGACAGCCCCATGTCCAAAGGATTTGCTCTCTTTTCCTCCTCCAATCCCAAACAGTCACAGTCTGTATTTCACCTCTGTCTTAACAGCCCTTCCATTACACAGTTAATAGTAAGTGCAGGAACTAGTGAGCTAAAGTTCTTTCATTTGTGATCTGCAGGTGGTGATAATGGTCCCTTTGGCTTTACACACTTGGGTGTCAGATTAGCACAGAGAGAATGCAGGATGATGCACAGAGCAGGATGTCAGCTGCAGTGCTGCCAACACCCAGCTCACAGACCATGGGCCCAGCTCCAAGGATATACACAGCAGGCTTAAAAAGTAAGGATTTTAAATACAAAAAAAGTAATGGGATGCTTGCTTGTTTTAGTTGCCTCCATGTTCTTTTTCACGCTTCCCCCTCCACATGTTTCTTCCATCACTAGATGGGAAGAGGGCAAGAGTGAAAAACATGCCATGGCATATTTTCAAATAAAAGCTGCCAGTCTCACATAAAATTCCAATTTCTGGAGTCTGAGAAAAACAAAGTACTGCAAAATTCAGTCAATTCACCTGTGGATAACTTGGAAGCAAATTCCTCTGCCATCCAGATACAACTTTTCTGTGGCATCACACTATACTGCACCATCTCAAAGCTTCTCAGAGGGAGACACCATCCTTCAGACGACCCTCCACCCTGTCCCCCTAGAAACACTGCACTGACATCTCTGGAGAAACCAACCATCAGCATCCAAAAGTTTCATCTGTTTCAGGGACCAAAAGGAGACATCAGAAATTCACCCTAGCAATAATAAGTCAAGTTCATGAAGAAAATTCTGGTATTTTCCTGTGCTTTCTAGAGCAGACACAAATACTGACTTAAAAACATCTGCAAGGGATATTCTCAGGCAAAATGAATAGAAGATTAAATGTGCAAAGAACGAAGCAAGAATTCTGTAAGACGACCCAAGAGAAATAATAGGTCCCATCACATATCATGTTGTCTAATGTTTAGATCATTAAAATCCTTGAACACTGCCACAGACGAACACTCTGTCTTGTGGAAAAGAAATATCATCTCTCTTGTAAGGAAGCAGGAGAACAACCTTAAAAAAATGGTGGAAAAAATTTGACCTCTGGGTTTTGGTTATGAAATTATATATACTCCATCCCTTTCTGAATAGGGATTTAACATTTTAAAAGGCTCTAATTCCCAGTTTCATAAATGACTTTTATTTTTTTTAATATGACTGGCTTCTAATTCAGTTGAGCATGTCTAAAAAGTACACAGTTAAGTAGAAACCATATAAATATTGTTCAGCTTCCAGGAAGCCCCACTGCAATTGGCAAGGGTAAAAACCACAGTTCAGCTTCAGGACAGCCAAGAGGAAGGACAGAAAAGTGAATTAAGTGAGAAATTTCAGAAAGAGGGATGAAAGGCTTTGCTGGACATTATTAGTGTATGGGAAAAAAGAAAGGACTTGCAGACAACCTGGAGGAGTTTAGTTGTACATAGCCCAAGTACCTAGGAAAAGCACTGTCTGAGGTGCCTTAGGCTTTGAGTAAGAAAGCTTTCCTACTATTACATTTCATTCTTCCTAAGGGAATTTGGAGTTTGTCCACACATTTATAAATTAGCAAAATTCTTCCAGCTAGAGAGAGGATCAGCAAAGGAACCATTGAGCTACATTTCTACCTGCTGAGTTGTCTATAGCAGTAAGAGCTGACAAATTTTGCTATGGGTTGCACATTTATGGCCTCAGATTTTATTAAAAACTGGTGGAACACATTCCTTATAAAGCCTTACTTGGGTGTTATTTATGAATACTGAAGGGCCAGATTTATAAAGTGAATTAGGGATTCTGTAAGCAGCTCCTTATGTTATTTAGTATAAAGGGATGGAGGAGAAGGCATGTATCTAATATTTACCATCAAGTTTTTGCTTCTTTCTTGAAGCCTTCCTCCATCTTTCTCCCCATTTTGCCTCCTGTTTCATCTAGGATGGCTGCTTTGAGGAATTCAGCTGCCTTCTATAACATGAGACTGAAACCAGGTCCTTGAGCTCTTATACTGACCAAGGAACGTAGCTTCATTTCCTACTGGCATCTGAAATGTGGCCAGCTCGGTCAGAAAGGCACTGAATGCAGAGAACTTGGCAGACTTTCCATGTATGGATGCACAACAGAATAATTGTCCACACCAGAGCTCCATGTGTGCCAGGGATCACACCTTTCTAATTCTGGGCCTGGAGACCACAGCCCGAGAGCCATTTGGTGGGGAAACGGGGGTGGGTTATTGCTCTTGAGAAACAGAACCAAGTCCAATTCCATCTGTGCTGCTGCCTCTACACCACGTGCATTATCTGGCTGTGTACAGACTCCCACTTCACCTAAGGCAAACCAGTATTTGCTGCCTCATGTGAGTGCTGCTGTAAAAGCATCTGTGAAGTGCTCTGTGCCTGCAGAAAAGCAGAGAACAGACACCCTGAGGTCCCCTCTGGGTCTACAGCACTGCTGCTTATGGGGGCAGGAATCTTTGCAGTCATTTCCTCCTCCTGAAGCATTTATGACACAGTGAAGAAACAGAAATAAAGCACTGAGTTTCTGGCTTTAGAACGGTGTGTATCCCCACTCAACTTTCCCTTCAATCCAGCTTCTCTTTCTATTTATTCTCTGAACTGCACAGCACTTAGTGCTGGGTTTAAAGGAAACTCCACACTTCTTAACCCAGTATGGACTGCCCCCCATTGCTGCTTTGTCTAGGTGCTTTATCTATTTTTAAAAACATCACCACATTCTGCCAGTTCAAAAGTCACTAAGTCAATCTCAGAAAGAAAGAAATTATTTAGGAATTACCTGAAAACAGTCACAAAATGAAACTTCTGTTTCTGGTTGCCATTAATATTTTTTTAAAAGGAATATAATTTTTATTACTGACAACTAAGCTCTTAGGAAGTTCTGGGATTTGGAAGTCAGTCCTTCAATAACAAGCATAAAACTCATGGGAGGGAATGGGAAGCTGAACACTCAAGACCTATTAAAAAAACAGAGCAGGCTACTGGGAAAACAGTGAAGACAGAAGAAAAAATTGAGAAAAAAGAAAAACTCCTGAGGAAGTGGTGCCTTTGTTTTACTCCCCAGATATGTGGAGAACCTGCAGCGCTACTAGGTCACTTTTCTTTGCCCCCTTTTTAAAACAGCCAAGGTAGGTATAGAAAAGAAATACAATATTGTTCTTCAAAGCCCAAGGGCCACAACAGCAAATAAAATCTTTTTGAGTCAGCAGGACAGTGTGTTTGATAAAATACTGTCAAGTTTGAGCAGCATAACCTGGACCAGTATGATGGAAAAATCTAGGCAAGGGCATGCCATGGGAGCCAAGCTGGGATGGCAGCAAGGGAACTAAAGTGTGAACTCTGTTTCAGAGCAAAGAAATTATTAAGAAGCTTCCCAAAGGCAGAACTAGATACCCATGCCACACATTATTTAAACATGAAGGGAAGGAAAGCATCAGTTAGCTATAACATAAGGGATATTTATACACTTGCAAATGGGGAAATGCTCTGATTTACAAGGTAGAACGGCCAAAAGCCTTGCTTCATTACACCTGTGAGACCAAGAAGGTCTGTCTCTTACCTACTTTGTATTTAAAAGGCAGAAGCTATCCAAACATTTTAGATGAGTATAGCAGCATCTTTTTCAGACACTTATGCAACATCTTCAGTTTTCCAAGAATTCATAGCAAAACAATTAATACATTCATGTATTTTCATGAATTCTTACTGGATTCTCACTGCATTCTTCACCAACAATTCTGAATATTTTAACTTATTTTAACTTGGGGGAAATATTTTTCCCAATGTTTAATCAATGTCATCACCGTTAGGGGTTCTCTTTGTTCATGTTCCTCATTTAAGGTGTTGATATGACTTTCCTCTTCAATGTCTCCTCTCCTTCCCTCCTGCTCCCCCAGTCTTTGAACAACAGTCTGGTTTGCAATGGCAGATGGATGGGGTAGCTTTCTTAAAGAAACAACAATGTATTAAGATCAAAGTTCTGTATGCCCTGTATATTTAAACACGTTTTAAATACATGTCACAACATGGACGCTCAGCTATGTGACAGTCATAGTCAGTATGCTTTCTAGACATATTTTGCAACACAGAGAGGACAAACTCCCTGAAGATCTTCATAGTTAGATAACTATGCTAAGAGGCCCCTTATATATACATATTTGCAAAATGCAACTAGCAGCAAACACCACCTTCTTCCTTATCTTCTACTCCTTCCCTCCTTTTTTATTATATTTTCAGTGGTAGTCTTTTAAACTCAGACAGCAAGGTCATCTGACTAATCAGATAAGAAAAAAGACAAAAATAAAATAAAATAAAAAGACAAAATAAAATAAAATAAAATTGATAAAATAAAAGACAGGCAAACAATTGATTTTGATTTTCGTGGGAAAAACAACTAAAAAACCCTGAACACACCCCACATATACTTCGAGTAAACTATCAGTCATATTTTATTTTTATAGTCAATTGAAAAGAAATGAGATTAACCTATGGTTGTTGTTACATGCCACTTTTAAATAATTTTCTAGTGTTAAATGCAAGCAAAACACAAGATATTTTAGTATTAAAAATGAAATATTTAATGAAAAGTAATTGCAATGTATACGTCTCAGTTTTGCTTTACTTTCTGCAACAGGCAATCCCAAAATGTATCTTTGACAAATGGACTTTTCACCCAGAATTTATACTTGGCTATAATAGCTGGAATGAATACACAAACTTATTTCAAAGCTACAATAGCCTTGTTGATGAACTCCAACATTATTATCTCAAAAATAAGTATTATCTTACAGCAGCATGTCTTCACTACCCACACACACTCAGAGGAACGTGACTGCTGGTCTTGTAACCTCTTTTAAAATTATATTGAAAGAGGTGATTGAAAGAAAGCATGAAACATGCATGTTGGAGGAGTTTTCTTGCAAAAAGGAAGCATGTCCACGAGCTCCACAAGACAACCATGTTACTATTCCACCCCATTGCTTTCATCAGGACCATTATATTACTGTATAATCCAGAGGAGCTGCTGAAAATGGAGCATGCTGTGCTAAGGACCAAGCACTCTGTGTAAGTACAGGGAACTCAGAAGTCCCTATAGTGCCATTAGCTAATCCTGGGAAATGAAACAAGACCAAAAACAAGTAGGTAATGCCTGGCTGTAAAAGCCAGTCAGTGGCAATTTAGGAGAAAAGCTTCAAACTCCTCATTCCCAGACTAAGATTTAATTAATGTCAACTACAAAGGCTTTCAGACTGCTTTTACAATCTAACCAACAAGAACTAAGAATATAGGTTATGTTTGCAGAAGTGACCTGAAGCCCCGTTGTTCAGCATCCCAAATGCCCCAGAGTCAAACTGAAATCAAAGTCTCCAGGAACTATGAAACAGGATATTGCTGGCCTTTGCTGCTAAACAGCAAATTTTTTCTAGTGTGAACTTGTCATTTAAGCCTCTGTTTTGGGATTCAGGAATGCAAATAAAGAAAAAGACCATCCCCAGCGAAACTGCAAGTCATTAATGATTAACCAGTGCATCATAACCCAAGAGTGGAATGACAGAAAATATTTTATATTTTAATGTGTACCTTGCTTCTTTGAAGACTGCCAAACTTCAGCTAAGTTTAACACAGATTTTTCTCTTTAGGAGAAGATCTTCATGCCTTTTAATTGCATGCCTTTCAAAATGCATTTGGGTGTTTTTTAAAGTTTCTGTAATTTTTAAAGTATATGTCTTTTTCTTTTTTGGTTTTTGTTCCTGTAATATGGTCGAAATCCTAATCAAGAAAACATTATAGCAGAGGAGTAATTTCATACATCTGCTACTTTGCCAAACTCTCCCACATAGTTTTGATCCAAATACTGCTGATGAAATACTTCTGTGCACCCTCACAGATTCAGTTTGGCTCACACCTTCAAGTGGAGACAAATATTGGTGGGGAGGTAGAAGAGAGAAACTGCTAAGCTTCCATTTATCTTCCTAAACATAGCACTCAGATCTCCTAAATCACTGAGCTTCACAGGAAAGATAAGATTCCTGCTTCTAAGCAGCCCAAATATTTTCCCACCCTCTCCTGAAGATGGACAATTGAAGTGCTTACTATGAGACCCAAAAGTGATGAAAAGGATTTTGTATTTGCAGTCATACACACCAACTCCTGAAGACAGAGTGACTGCACAGCTCAGGGTCTGCTATTTGCAGCATTCCTTGATGCTGAGAATATTTTCAATTAGAGAATTAGTAAAGAGATGCATTAATATAAAAATAATAAAATCCCAAAGACTGTAAATATGCAGAACTGTTAAAGTGCCTGAGGGAAGGCCGAGATATAGAGGAGGAAAACTTGCCAGAAGGAAGCCTAAATTTTAGCATTCTCTACTGGTTTAATAAAAAAAAAAAAAAAAAGACCTTTAATTATTTAACAGCAAGCATTTACTTTGGCCAATGAAATCAGAGCTTGTAACCCTAAAGAGACAGGGCTCAGAAAGGGTAAGGTCAGTCTAATTGTTGTTTGATTTTTTTTATAAACACAGTGCAACTGGACGCCCTGAAATCTATGCAGGAGTTTGCAAGAAAAGAGTGAGGTATTCTTAAATGAAAGTTATATTATTATAACAAACCTCATAAAATGTACCCTGAGCTCATTCAGTACTTTGAAATATAAGTCTGTGTCTGGGTTGTTACAGGTAAACAAATAAAAACTAAGAACTGCCCCAATGTTTACATTAAACCGTAGAAAATTAGTCATTAAATTGCATTATTGTTTTAGACATGCACAGAGTAGAATGAAAACTGCAGGGATCTTAACTATGTCAATATTTACCCCAAAGGCCACTTAGCAAGTTGCACTTGTTTTCAAGAAAGCAAACAGAGAACATTTGGAAACAGTATTGTCT
>VZRH01000392.1:1258710-1269118 GCA_013397555.1 Urocynchramus pylzowi | reverse complement strand
TTTTTTTTTTTTTTTTTTTTTTTTTTTTTCTTTCCCTGTAGAAGCAGCATCTGGTCTTGGCAAGGAAGGATAACCACAGTGAGACACAGCCCTCTTGCAGACACTCGTTAGGGAGCAGTGTGAGTTCAGCATGGAATGCTGACACTACTCCCCCACCAAATAGAAAAATCTCATCAAAGCTTCTTTCAAATGGAATTCTGGGGAATAGCACAGTGCCAAAACTATTCTGTCTTAACAACAACAAAAAAAAAAGTTTAGAAATAGTCTTTAAGGATTGAAGTAAAACAATTATAAAAGGGCTTGGGGGGCGACCTCAAAAAGTTCCTTTTGAAATGACCAGGAGGAGCTTGGTGAACTTCACCAAACAGAACCTTTCCTAATTTTCTCCTAGAAAATACTTTGTGCAAACTGACATCCTCAAAATCTTTTTCATCTAGTGATATTGCTGACTAGGAAGACACTTTCCCTCACACCCTGAACTTAAACACTAGGGCTGGCAGGATGTTCACTGCTGCAATTACTATAAAGAAGTGCAAAAGGCATGACCAGTTTAAGGGGAAAGCAGGGGAAAAGGGTAACCAATACCTGGGACTGTCCAGAAGGAGACAGGCAGAACTTTGCCTCTCCAATTTACCAAATGGCAAGGCTTTAACTATATTCACAGGATCTCCATGTTTCTCACTCTTTTCCCATAAGTACAAATGGGTAACATTTTCTTACTATAAAGGAAGATATTGCCCTGCACATACAAGATTGCAGATGGGTAGGACGGGTCGACATGCAAAGATTAATTACATGTCCTGCACTCAGATAAAAGATGTGAAATTCAGCTTCACAATTCATCCTCTCCTTACTAAAGGCAAAACCTCTGGAAATCCAGCACCAAGAGCAGAGGCTGTCCCCCACCAACATTTCTCAGTGTGTCACACTGCTACATTCAGACTGCCACAGTTGGCTGCTGCACACCCTAAGCACATACACCTCTTCTCCCCTCTCTATCAGAAACTGATATCTTCCACAGGTAAAAACCATGTGGGGAAGACATCCCTTCTGGGATGGTAAGGATCTGATTTGTGACCAGCCACCACAACAAAAACAGTCTCAAAGAGACGTAAAACTACACCAAGTCTAATTTTTTTCAAAATAATTATTTTACTCTAAGCTATATTCAACTCTCTAGACACTCGGCAATACACTGAGAAACAACCCAAAACCAGAGAGGTTCTTCCTTACCAGTTTCCAAAAAGCTGACTGCCACTTCCAGGATCAAGATAAGAAGGACAAAAAATATCTTTATTACTGGATGTTTCATGTTTTAACACTGTTTTATTTGATATGAGAGGTGCAGCTGAAAATGGGGCAGGGTCACCACTAGAGAAGAATTTTCACATACAGCGTGCTCCCAATTGCAGAGCTTTCTCACTCTTTCCCTGCTGCCCATCCCCACAAGCCATTACAAGTCCCACCAAGTCAGTGTTGCTAAACTGGTGTAATAACTCACCATCACCTCTTTTCCATGCCAGAAAACAGAAAAGTCTCTCCCAAGTAAAAATGGATCTAAAGCCTTTGCTAGGCTGCGACATTCTTAAATCCTGCTGTTCCTTCTGCCTCTCAAGCCAAGCCCACAGAGTTCTGAAGTCCTTTGTGCTTTCATCATTACACAAATCCACTCGTTCCCTTTACCTCATTTTTAAAAATACATTTTTTTTTCTTTTCATCTTTACTTTATGTCTTCTCTTTTCATTTTAGAAATGCTCCCTTGTCCAGGCTACTCCATTGTGGATTCTGACTCAAATGAAATATTTATGGCTCTAAATATTCTCTAACATCCAGCACCACAGGCCATATCCATGGCTGTAGACTTTCCACTAGGCTTTTTACATTAAGGCAGTGTAAGCCTCAGATCACAGATTCCCAGTCTCTTTGTAGTCAGAGCTTGGTTGACAGGACTGGAAATTATGTTTACCACTGGGGTAAGCTCTTCCTCCTCTGCTCAGATAGTGTAGGGCTGCAAACAGCTCCTAATTTCTCACTCCCTCCAGAGTGGCTTCTCCTCTCACTCTTTCCAGCACTGAGGCTGCTCCAAGATGTCCAGCTGATGTTCAGAGCTGGGCACAGGTTCTGCTCTGCACTCCTTCATCCAAAGGGATGACATCCTCTTAGGAGTCACCTTTTTACATCGCTGTGATGCAAATGGCATTTGCAAACAGCAAACTTTCTGCCAAACCTATAACCCTACCTCAAAAGTAGTATTTTCTATTATGCATCATAGAAACCTGACACCTGGTAAGTCATCCTGAACAGGACTAGCCCCCAAAAGGGTGGGCAGCACTTCACGGATATGTCACAGAGCATTATGAGAGCGATCTTAAGAATTTTAAAGCAAATGTTAAAAAGTTTAAACTGCTCTTGAATATAAAAACACATCTCTCCTGATTACAGAGCTATTTCTAATGGTTTAACTAGTGTCAGAACCAGTGATCTCATTCATGGGTCCAAATCACTGATACACACACCATGTAAATACTTTCTGAAGGAATTTTGGCAGGTATTTTCAAATAACCTGCAGGACTATTGATGCAATAGACCAGCTCCCTCAAAGAGCAGCATTAACTTTTAACTTTGTCACATCTAGGATTAGTAGAAAACTAGGCATTATTCCTAATATCAGTGTTTCAGCAGTGGCATGGTTTGATCACAGCCAACAATTAAATACCATACATTCACTTGCTTGTCTTCCTCCACTCTGGTGGAGGAAAAAAAATTAAAATAAAAATGTAGAACAAGTGGGTTGAGACAAGAATTGTTTGGTAATTGAAATGAAGATGATGATGATGATAACAATAACAATAACAATAATAATAATAATAATAATAAGGGATACAGCTAAAAGAGAGAGAAATAAAGCTCAAGAAAAAAAGTGATGCACAGTACAGATGCTCACCACCTGCTGACCAATCCAGGACATCCAGGACAGCTTGATCCCAACAGTGAGGTAGAAACTGCTGGCCAACTGTTTATACACTGAGCAGGGTGTATTACAGTGTGGAATATCCCTATGGACAGTTCAGGTCAGCTGTCCTGGATGTGTTCCCTCCCAACCCCTTGTACACCTGCTCACTGGCAGAGCATGGGAAACTGCAAAGCCCTTGGCTTGGGGTAAGCACTGAGCAACAACCACAACATCAGTGTGTCATCAATGTTATTCTCATACTAAATCCCAAACACAGCATTGTACCAGCTACCAGGGAGAAAATTAACTCTGTCCCAGCAGAATCCAGGCAAACAGGTAAAACACCCTTTTGACTTTATCTTATAAATAATCAATCATTTTCCATGGAACAAAATAATTATGAAGCATAAAATTACTGAAGAAAGGCAAACTCCACACATCAGGCATGAACAATTTCCAAATTTTCATTGCCATTTGGAATAAAAACCGGTGGCTTAAATCCCTCACTTAAAAAAAAAAAAAAAGCCTCTTTGTCCTTTCTTGTCTTCAAAAGCAGCTGTAAATATTTGCTAAGCGTCACTGATAATCTCACTAGAAATCCTCATCAGAATTTTCCTTGACTAGATAATAACACACCATCTGAGAATGAGAAAGCAGGATGGACCACTAGATACTACACCATCCAAATTTATCTCTTGCTTGGACCTATCCACTCTTCTGTCAGCCAGTCCTGTACTCATTCCAGACTCTTTGCAACATGGCCAATCCTTTTGCTTTGACCTTCAGAGCAAAGGCCTCTCATTTGGACTAAGCCAACACTTTAATGCAGCATTTCATGAAAACAGACTCCTTGGTAAGAGTCAGCATTTCAGGTTAAGACATCACTGTCTCATTGTTAACTTATATTTCAATTTTTTTTTTTTCTTTTAGGTGTGATTCTGAGGAATTCAGGACCTCTAGATCAAAGGAAGCACACAGTACCTTATAATTTTAACACAATTTTTTGGGTACTGCAGCTCTTTTGTCCATACCCTGACACAGTGCACTTTCACCCTTTCATCATCCCTTTCTCTAAAAAAGAAGGGGAGGAAAACAGTAGCACCTCAGTTTCCCAGAACTCACTTCTCTAACATAAATTCAGAAACATCTGACAAGCAGTTGAATGACAGACTTGTGCCAAAGCAGTTTCTTAGAAGGGACAAGATCTTACAGATTTTTTGCAAGAAAAACCAGCCTGTCCTTACCTTACAGCAGTATGGCTACTGCACATAAATTAGTGCTACTTGTGGATGGTTTGGCACCTGAAGGGAAAAGTTGTTGCTCAGGCAATTTACAATAAGTCTCCTATTTCAATACCACTTCACAAGGTCTCTCTTATTTATTGGGTTGCCACCACCAAGTTTATTGCCTAAATCAATTTTTATTAATACTCAAGGAAACAACACAAAATCAAATAGAAATACCTTGTGGAAAATCCCAAACTATTGATGTGAAAAATAATTTAAAATTATTAGCTAAATCACCTTAACAGACAGCCCCCACAAACTGGAAATTCATAGGCTGATGCAATTTACATATCCACTGATTCAAAGAAGTTATATGTAGTGTACATGGATTTAAAACCTTGCTTTTTCATGGGAGCAAATATTTATTTTATTCTACTTGAAAAAGCTAGAACCAAGACCTTGTGCTATATCCAATATCCAAGCCTCCATTTCCCCTTTTTAAAGCTTCTAACTTGTTATGAAATTAGGAAAACAATTATTGTTGCACTGTGGCCTTGCACACAGCAAATTCAGCATATTTAGCTGCTGATGGTGTGTGGGGAGAAAAGCAATAGCATCTCACTCTTCTGGCCAAAGCCCTTTCTGGCTTCACTTCTGCTAAATGCAATGTTTCCAAGGAGCCAAAGATATTGTAGAAGAACTGGTTCTGAGTGACAGGTTTTGCCAGCCCTTCCCATGCTGACTAGAGGAGATGTTCACTCCAAATTTCATGTCCTCGCTCTCCTCAGTGGCTGCTTCCCCCCAAGCAGTAGGACAGAGGGACACACCTCTCCTAGGTGCCAAAAATCCTGTACACTAGTTTTTAATACAGAAGCTTTTTGCTGAGGACATCTACATGTGGGAAGGAAGGGATGCTTTGAACATGACCCATCTCTGGTGAGGTTTGGTGGGGTTCACAGGCCTGACAAACCAACTTAGAGTTGAAGAAACCTCCAAACTCCAGTGTGTGTAAGAATCCAATCCCTTTTGAGAGGTGGCTGCCAGGGGGTAAAAGGTGGATGCCCTTTCCATTCCTTGCTTTTTTACTGTATTGATGCAGATTTTGTTTCCTGTATAGAACAAAACAGGCTTGCTTGCTTGTTTGCTTAAAAAAAAGAACACACAATGTGCTTGTGTAAGTCAGGCCGTGTGTCAAAACATTCAGAGAGCAGCATAATAAAAAGCAGGTGTTACGATAAGCTTCCAACCTTTCCACAAAATCTGGAACTTCAGCTTTTTAGTCTTTGTAACTACAGATCATCCCACTTAGCTTGTTTTCCAGCAAGTAGTTCATCTGTTGGTCTGGCATAGGTACTACATCGAATACTTTCTCTTATCCCCTTTGTCACAGTGGTTGTCCTCATACTCTGAAAAGCCCAGTTCTGCATTTGTTTTTTGAATAGGACAGAGGGAAGGACCACAGACAAAGGGGAGTTTTGAGCACTGTCTGCTAATCTTGGCTGTGAGAAATGGAGGAGAAAGAGGCACAAAATATTCTGGAACTTAACCCCCCCCCCACGATATGAGTCCTGCAGCCCCTAAGAGATGAACAAAATCAAGAGTACAATTTATAAATGCTAAAATGTTGATATCACTGCAAAATAATGAAGTAAAAGACCTCTGTGCTCTGTGAACTTTCTGTTGATGCATTTAAACTCTTTCCCTGACTTGAGATCAATGGTGCTAAAATGCTGCAATTTCCTGAGACATTCAAATCCTTTTGTCATTGCTGTATTTTTGACGTTGCTTTATTTTTGACATTGAACTGAAATCACAAAACTTCACTTTGCACTCTGCTGAGCTCCTTCTAGTTTACATGGAGAGAAACAGAAGTGGAAAACTGACCTCATTTACGTGCCTAACCTGAGAGCTGAGCTCCTCTGAACATCTGATCTTCTATGCCTGGCCAGAATTCTTTCCAGTAAGATCTTAGTAAAATAGGTGACATTGCTTTCACTTAAGTTTTAAACACCTGAGCCTGTCACTTGACAACCACTGTGATAGAACCAGACAGATCATTCTTGAAAGGCAGTTCAGTGATTTTAAAGAGGATTTCAGTCAGTAGTTTGGATTATTTAAACATCCAAATGTTAGTGCACACGGACCCCATCTCACACCCTTGGGGTAGATGAAGACTATGTGGCTTCTCTGACAGATGAAAATTGAAGCCATAATTACAAGACTCTCACCTTTGAAATCAAGAGTTTCCTAATGCTCAGTTTGCAGTAGCCTACCACGGGGAAATTGGGAATCAGAGGACAAAGTCCATCCAGAGGACAACATAGCAGCTCCCACAGAGCACCTATGTGTTTGCCTGTCTAACAAGGACTGGCAGCAGCAAGCTATCAGAGGAATGCTGTCACAATAATGAGACAAGCAAACAGAGACAGAGGTCTTTTCCAGAAAGTAATCAGTTTTTAAAACAACACAACACTTTCTACTTCAGTTTACTTATACATTTACAAGCTGACGATGCTATAAATTTGAAGAGAACTGTCTTTCATCCTACTTTGATAAATAGATTGCAGACAGTATGACAGCCTTTTTAAATTAAGGACCTGACTTTCATCAGGAGAGATTTTGCAGAAATATCCCCCTCAGCAAACTTAACCTGAACTTTCTCAATCATAAGCACAAAGCCATGCATCCACCCTTCAGGAAGTATTTGTTCTGTCCAAAGCATTTTTTTCTCCCTGTAGTAATTCCTGTCATAAACTCATTCTCTTGCTGGTGATGATTACATTTCATTATATTTGTTTTTTGGGCCACAGTCCTTAGATTGTCCTCCACAGAGGACTAGTGTTTGCTGTAGATCCATTAGACAATGTGTCAATACTACTTCAGCTTACTGAAATGCTTCCTTAGATACACACTTCAAGACAATAAAGGGTTATGAAGTTACAGTTTATAGCTTTTAACTAGCAGAATCTTGATAGGCTTGCAAATAACTCTTCTTTTCAGCATGAAAATGGGAAACAGTACCACACCCCAAGATTTTAAGAGCAAGCTAGATGTATAATCCAACCAAATTGATTAGGTGACTCTTAGACATTAACAAATGTCACACTGCTGTTATCCAGACATCAAAGTCTTGGGACCATAAGATGGCAAACACAGCAGTTCATATGGGGCATCTTCCACCTCCTCCCAAAGCACCCATCCATGCTCCAACATAAGCTCAAATGTTTTGAGAGAGATTAAAGTCATGAGAGAGTTATTCCCACCACAAAGTACCTGAGTTGCCAGTCTCTTTCCTATTCTGCTTGAAATGCTGAAAGGTTTTGAATGTTTTAAGCAGAGCTGGGCATCAAACCTTCATCTCCCCACATCCCCAACACACGGGCTAGGTATTGGGCTGCTGCCTGTTAATCAATAACTTTTGAACATAAGCTTCTCCAACACCTTCAATCTCTTCTTGGACTTTTAAAACACAGACAGAGAAATGTCTAGAAGGCACAGACAGCTGCTCATTGTCTGTGCCCATGTGGGATGAGGACTGCTCTGGGAAACACAGGACTTAAAATGCAAAGACTGTTTGGGTACTTGGGGTATTCAGTAGGAGACTTGTGGCCTGCACACTGATTCAGCCACAGAGGGTCACTTAAACAATACTGATTGTTTGAATACTTGGAGGAATCCCTTGTTAGCCTCTTTGTGCTCTGGTTTGCTAGGAATAATACAGAGAATAGCACTTTCCTGCCCCGCAGTGTGGTTTGCAAAGACAAAGAAACCTAGGTAGCTCAATTCTACGTGTTAGAATACCAAAGATTGATTTGAAGAGTCAATCGCTCCAAACCTATTTTTCACCTAAAGCATCCACTCTCAAAAGAAAAAATGAGCTACATACATTTTACATCAGCTTGTGCATGAAGAAAGACGGGGTTAGTGGATGGAGACACTTCACACTGAAGCATACAAATTGGCTCACCGTGGGAGTGAGGGAGATGAAAATAACTTTCAGAGTTAAGGAATGACCCCAGGCCAGTCCAGTACAGGAAACGTCATCCAGTCTGCAAAAGTAGCACCTGCATCTTCAAAAAGTGAAAGAGTCCTTTTACCAGCAGAAGCTAAAAATATATTCCCTGAATAACTCAAAGGTAAATGTATTTTGGAAGGGAAAATGGGGTGACTGAAGGGAACCCCCGGAGGGCTGCAAGTCATCAGGTGTAATAGCTGTGACTCTCTTCTAGGACCTGTCTGCATAAAGAGTCTGAGATGTAGGGCACGTGGGAGGACATAATCTCTCATGGGGAAACTCTAAGGGAACTCCCCTGAGTACACAGAGAGACACTTTGTAGATCAGTGAATTTATATCAAGCGTGGTTTTCTTTCATTCCTTCTCCTATAATTTGCAACTTGGATCTAGTTTGTAATTTGGAGGGTTTGAGTGTGTGTTATGTTCTTTTATTTCCAGCTTCACCTTCCTCAATCTGAGTTGAAGAGAATTTTCCGAAACCTGGCTAGCATCAAGACAGGGTGTAAAAATGCTTAAAGCCAGGTATTAGTGCAACAGCTGCACACACATTTCTCCCAAGTGTGAAAATGTTAGCTGTGTAGTGACAGGAGAGGAGGAACTGCCTGCCACTGGTCAGAGATTGATGGGAAAGCCCTCTGGTATGGGGTAAGGCAATCAGAACATATCTGAACCCCAGGGAACCATTTGCAACAGTGTGCAATGTTATTGAAAGATAAAGCCATTGGGCTTGCACAGTTGGGCCTTATAGAATCAATTTGCAGCTTACAAGCCTCAGCATTGTGGTTTCTGTCCCGCAATGTGAGAATTTGTTTCTATCAGGTTTGCTACAAATTTTTAGCAGGAGTCCTAACTTGTCTCACCGCGTCAGTCACAAACAAGTTACCAGGGAGCAGCAAGCTACTGCATGTCAAATAACCAAGTGTGCTTAGCCTTCCTCCATGCAGCTACTCTGAATGCTCCTGAACTTGCTAAAATACATTTGGCCAGTCATGCCTTAACTTGAAAGTATCCTCAAGACTTTGTTGCAGCACTTCAGTCCCCAAAAAGCTCATCCAGCTTTAACGTTGAGCCTAAACGTCAAGAATTATCCCTGCGTCTTTCTGCTTCCAAATTATCTTTGACACATGATGTTACAATTTTCAAGCTAAGTTGTTTCCTTTTGGCATTCACAAGTAATCTTAAAGCTTCACAGTTAAATCTGTCATGGCGTGATCACATCCTAACAGAATCATCAGCTCAGAACCATCCTCTCCCAGTGGTGACTGAGTGGTATTCCTACAGCAGGGCAGAAGATCATTTAGAGGGAAACACAGAATTAAAGTATTTTTTTGCTTTTTTAAATAAAGCTCACCAGAGGGAAATGAAAAGCAGACTGCTGTGGCTGCACAGTAAAGTGTTTGAAAGAAGAGTGGTGATACCCTAGTTTATGCAAGTTGTTTTGTCCTCTAAATTGTTCATAAAAACCGCATTTCATCTACATATGCTTCCCTAGTTATTTTATACAACCAAACTCTTGAAAGAAATGGTATCATGTGCCAGGACCAGGTAACAATTGTATAGACTGAGTGGGAGAAGAAAGTTATGAGCACATGTACAAGTTAATACATATGAAAATCTTTAAGAATTTTAAGCACTGTGGAAGTCCCAGCAATCATATGCACACAGGAAAAAAGGGCATAATCCACAATCCTTCATGTATAAAGGAACTTACATGTCCTCTTTTACTTCTAAGAAGCTATTTTTGTATTAATTAGTGAGCTCTAATCAGTAGGCTCAAACATGCCAGTAACCTACTGCACAAATTTGGTGTCAACACATTAGGATTATTACTGCATTTGCACGAACATTGTCACAGAGTTTTGATGGCTTTAATTGAGACATGCTTTCTCTGATTATATTTTAACAAGATTTATGAATAAATACCACAGCAAGAAGTCTGCAACATCTGGATGAGTCTCGCTCAGAATCATTATGACAGCATTTATTTTATCAGACTCACTGGAAAATACTCTTATCTCTGGTTACATGACAACCAGCAAGAATTCAATCTGTGTGTCTGGTGTGTAGGCTGATTGCTATGCCTTCAATAGTCTGCTTTGCTAACAGTTGTGCAGCTTGAACTGTTTGAAAGCCTTTTTCCTTCATAATGGAATAAAAAAGCTTCCCACCTGCCACCTCCCCCCCCCCCCCCCCCCAAAAAAAACCATTTTCCTC
>VZRH01000392.1:1202019-1258613 GCA_013397555.1 Urocynchramus pylzowi | reverse complement strand
CGCCCCCCCCCCCCCCCCCCAACCCCAAATATAACCATTTCTCTCCCTTTCAGTAAAGATGCATGCTTCTAGGGAAGCTTAATCCCAGCATGCTCTTTTAGAGACTGATCTTTGTAGAGATGGTGTCAGTCCTAGATCAAGTGACATATAAATATAATGGGAAAAGGTGTCACTGAAAGTAGCAATCACAGCCAGAGAAATTAAAAATAGAGGGATATTAAGTCAACCACGCAGTTTTCCCTTTCTCTTTAACAGCATAAGCCCAAAGAGAAAAAAAAAAAAAAAAGGTCCAATTTGTATTTCTCTTTAATTGTCAACAGAGAAAATATGTTCCAAGATCATTGTATAAAATGGATATACTATTCTATTGTTTCCAAAAACATCTTTCCTACAACATTCTACCATCAGGTAGTTAGCATGTCTTGTTTAGCTGTTTTATGAATTAGCAAACCTCTTTGCAATGAATGACCAGGAGTAAAGTTACAGGATAAGTGCTCACCAAACCTAAGAACCTCCTATCAACTGATGTCCAAGATGAGTGCAATGCAACTTAATATTTTTATAATATTAAAAAAAAACCTAAACAAAATAACAAAAAAATGCCACAAGCGACAACACTCACCATTCTCTTCCTACAATACTTTGAAGGATTTAATTTCTATTTGCAAATCTCAAAATCCACTCTAAAGAATGAAAAATGCTGGGTGTTGATCAATAGAGGGTCAGTGACCTGCTCTCTTGGCTAGTGAATTTTGCTGGTGAGGAACAACATATTAAAAAAGCAACATTAAAAAAAGCATGCATTAGGACTTTCTTCTGTATACTCAGGCTCTGCAGCATCTTAGTACAATTTAGATTATTGACTCCATATCATCACACAATCAGAAGAATGAGAGATCTTCCTACAGTTATTGAGAACATATTCCTATTGTATTGAGAACATATCAAGTCTTCCCAGCAAAATGAATTATCAGTGTTTAGCACTCAGATCAAAAAATTAACTATCTAGTGAAGTTCTTTGTTAAGAGACCCTCAGGGTGGGGGAAAGGTGGAAGCAGACAAGAGCACTTATTGTATTCTTGTTTCCCCCAGTTGTATGGGTTTATGTTATTATTATAAAAAATATGCCAGGCATACTTAGTGGCAATATTTTTATTAATTGTTGTTCAGGGAACTCACTTAATTCTGAATGAACAGATGTTGCTCCATTAAAGTAAACCACAGCATCTCTTTTGAGGGAATAAATGATGTTTACCTGAGACAGTGGTTTCACAAGAACCTTTATGTCTTTATTACTTTACTGGTAGAAAAATAAGCCTTGTAATAATGGAATTCAACAAAGAAACAGTATTATAAAATAAAAGGTAGAGTTAATTTCCTGTATATGTTTCTCCAGTGAGGCTGAAGACCAAGAATTTTATTATGGAGTTTACATGACAGTAATATTGATTTTTCAGCATTTAATTAGGTACATGTTAGGTACATGTACTTTTTTCTGCCAAGAAGAGAGGGTCTATTGTTTAATTTTGTCCCATATGCACATATTTCACATATGTGTTACAGTCAAGATCCTTACAGCCCATCTTGAGCATCCTTTAGGAAACAGCACAGTGCAAAGCATTTGTGTATACATCCCATTTAAAACATGTAAATTGAAAACTAACAGTCAAATGCTCATTGGAAAAGGTTGCAGAACAAAACCACAGACTGACACATTCACTGGCACAAGCCATTGCCACATGCTGCATGTAGAGACCTGGGCAAAGCTGCTGTGAAATCCACAAACTAAGCCAAATCTTGCCAAACCTTGAAAGAATCTGCATCATTTTGGTGACAGTCATGGACTCCCACATTTCTCTTTGCACTATCAGGGCAGTTGAGCACCCTGCTCAGGTAACCATGCTACCCACAACCTTGGGGTCACCTCCACAACCACAGCAGGTAGTTGGGAATTACAATCTATTGCAAATTCCACCTTTGGATAAAGGGAGTTTCAAGGGCTCACCATCTCTCAGATCAAGCTGTCATTACAGCAAAGGCCTGCAGTCCCCACATGGCAAACAGCCAATCTGGGCTGGCAGGAGGCATCCCAGTCCATGGCACAGGGTTGAAACTAGATGACCTGTAATGTTCCTTTCAACACAAACCATTCTATGAGTCTATGATGCTACAATTCCACAATTCTGTGATTCTACAATTCCATGATTCTATTGGCAGTGAACAACCAGTTCTCTAACTGCAACACAAGTAACATCTGAAATGCAGCCATGCACCTATTTTTTCCCCAAGCCTATGATTTATTTATTCCATATCTACCTTGGACTGCTATCTGAATTGCTGGGAGCTTTAAACCACCACAGATGTGATTCATGCTCATGTAAGTAAGGACAGCATAAACCCTCAGGACCCCCAGCTGAACAGCAATTTGGATTACTGAAGCTTGGCAGAGAACATGCAGAAGTAACAAGGATGGGAACTTCAACTATGTGCCAAAAGCATCATGCAAGAAAATCTCCATTGGTGCAGCACCACTTCAAGGCAGTTCCTGTGAACCTGACTGAAGACCCAGCAACAGACCTCTGTTAATTCCACATACCACTTCTCTCCCCAATATGTGCTGCTTCTGAGACCCAAAGCTTTCTACTTATAAAAAAACCCATGGCTTCGAGGGTGCTTTGTTTCAGTTTTGGAAGCAGGTTTAGCCAAGCAGCTTGTAACTTCAGCTCAGTTTTGCAGGGCATACATAATTTGAGGAAGTGGAAAGCACCAGCAATGCAGCACAGCCAGAGCCACGTGGTGCTGCCTAGAGAACAGTGGGCCCACTAGGACACATGGACAAGGAGGGAAATCTTTGGGGAATGTACAAGGCATGGAATCAGTCAAAACACTGAAAAAAATTAAGAAAATTAAGCCTCTGCTTTCAAGTTAGCCTGGGCTGATCTAATCACTTGCTGTCACATTCCTGATTTTTTGTTTTTGTCCATCACAAACTGTGGCCCTGCACTTCCTCTATGCCAGCACTGGTCTTCCTGCAGCCCTGCACTGAGCCATTTCAGTTTGCTAAGCTGGCAGATAGTGAGTCACCACATCAACTAGGGATAAGGTATTGTGTGCTCAGCTCTGGTCTTCCCACCAGACAGCCTGCCTTTAGATCAGCATAGGTGGCTCCACAGCCAATCCTCAGACCCTGTGAAAAGCTTCCCAGCTAAACTCCCAGGGCTCTTCTAATACCATCATTCTCCTTTAATTTTAGATAAAAATTGGTTTTTCTCCTGATTTCTCAAAATAAGAGGATAACAAAAGTCCTTTTTTGAAATCTGGTTACTCAGCTTTTACATGGGTGGATCACTGGACAAATTGTTGTGCTAGAAACCTCCTTCTTGAAATCCCTCTAGAAGCAACCCAACAGCCTAGATGTGATGGATATTTAATTCTATGAAAGGCCATCAGCCAATCACTCACAGCATCCATAGTCCTCTCCAAATTCCTCAGAATTAAAAGTTCCCCTCTTTAATACTTCAGGGAACCTCTTTCATCTTTTAACCCCTCTGAAATACACCAGAAAGAAGCTCAGATTTCATAGACTGTTAGCATTTTTACTGAAGATAATCCACTCTCCCTTCACACATTGAACTAATCCTTCTTTCTCTCTTCCATACAAGCACTTAGTTCATACAGGAAGAGCAACTGACCCGACTATCAAGTTCCTCTTCTTGTTGACTTTTTGCTTAAAAGAAGAGGTAACAGCATGCAAAAGCTCTCTTAGGGGCAAATATTTCAGATGCTGCTTAGATAAGATATGTGTTAGGAGTTCTCAAGAGTCTTCCCTTGAGAGGAGCTTCACCTCTCCCTGACATAGTTTATGGAGTAAAGAGGAATGTTTCTAGATGGGAGTCTAACCATAAAAATGTGAACCTGAAAGCAGGTATTTAAGTTACTGGCTGGGACCATCAGGGAGAAAAAAATGAAATACCCCAGTGCCTCCTTCTTCAGCAACCCTGTAATGAGAAACAAAATGATGACAGAAAGCTTCACAAGCCAAATGCACAAGCATTGCAATGTAAGTACACTTGACAGCAAAATGAATGCATCAAATCCAGTGTTTGTGCTGGTGGCTCCCTTTTACTGCTCCTTGGGTTGTATTGTACAATTTGGATGCCTTGGGCCAGAGCTGCAGATGAGCTGCTGTAAAGTTGGTCGTGCTAAGCTTGACTTGGCTTTCTCTAATTTGTCTTGGTATGAGTTTAGGCCTCTGCTGAGTACACAGGCAAAACTTGATCATTCTCACATTAATTAACACCTGCAATATTTGACTGCAAAATTGCTTTAGACATGCCCAACACCTAATCCCATAGAAATGGGAGAGCTGTTAAAGGATGGATTGCTCCAGTAGTTTAAAATCATTGTGCAAAGTAATTAAAAACATAATTGTGCTTCCAATTGTTAAGACACTTCATTATTTCCTCAATACTCTGTTACTTTCTTGGTACCAAGTCCCAAATATGTTAAGCTGCCAATTCTTCCTAAAGCCCACAGAGGAAATTCAGTTTCAAACCAAAATATGCCTACAATAGTTATTCCCTATAATGGCTGCAAATACTTAGTTAAAGAGTACCAAGAAATCTTCATGTTCCTTCCCTCCAACTTGCCTCATCCAATGGATTAATTCCTATTTCTCTACTCCCCTGCAGAACTTCTGCAGTGTTTTCTTTTTAAAAACAGGCATCCAGTATGGAATAAATAAAATGTCTGCAACCAGATGTATTATGGCTGTCAAAGTAATTTGTATAAATAATATTTTGAAGGCTAGCTATCAAAATGGATTGAATTTTATGGTTAATTTTCCAGCTCTAGATATCTGGCCACGTACAAATACTCACTTCATTCGAAAGAAACAAAAGTGCATCTACAGGAGATAACATTAGTATCTAATAAACTAAAACATTTGTAGTCTGAAGTTTTTGAGGCTCCTAGTATTATGGACAGACTTCTTTACAGGTAAATAGTCATTTTGAAGCACTAAACTACAGCAGTTAGAGCCTGTCAGTGTGACATACATACTAAACCCACTTAGTTGGCTACTCAAACAGTACTTCTTTTAAAAGCTGCACTCAAGATAGGTTCACTACTTGCAGACAATTGCAACTTCAAATTTCAGAAGGGAGTTCACAGCTGATGGATAATTTGTACTTCTAATTGAAAGCAAGGGTAGGGTAAAAGGGAAGAACCAAGCCAACACATATTTTGGAGACTGCATTCCCATGAAATGGCTATGTAGAAACTGACCTAGCACAAAACTCTAGTGAATAACATTGCACTTGCTCTACTACCCAGCACCAGCTGAATCTGTTCTGAGCCAAGGCAAAAATGAAGAAATGTTTTGTGACAGAAAGAAAATCCCATTACTAGGAAGTCGAAAGTGAAATGTGCCATTGATTTCATGCAAAGTGAGACTGTCAAGGGACATGGTGAAATATTTTTAAAGATGTTCTAGAAGCTCCTCTATGCAATAGCAATTTCTCTGATTAAAAGCAGTGTTATGCTAAGACCCATTTAATAGTCTTTTCCTGACCCTGTGTAATAATTCTGAAAAGACCACATCAAAAGTTTGCAGTTGTCACGGAAATGGTTGGCTGCGTGGGTTTCATTTTTACACTTAACCCCCAGGGTAGGAGCTGCATCTATCCTGGATCAGATCTCTTCTTGAAATCCACTGTGCTACAGAAATGAAGTTTTTCTCTACAGCTATCACTGAAATCATTCATCAAACCCTACACATTGTCAGAAGGGGTAGAAGAAGCTCCTGCAGCGAAATAAGTTTAGGACCCTTGTCGGGTGTGTTTCCCTATGCATCCAGACAGGCAATCATTAAAAACACAAGGCTAGGAAATACACAATTCTATTGTGGACAAAAAGGTGTATTTCAAGGGAATGGGAAATGCCATGTGAGTAGCCCTGAAGTAATTTCAAAGGTGTGGAAAGACCTGCCTTCCAGACAGATCACTTTGAGTAGCACAGTGAGCACTATGATAATTCCAGCCCTATCCACAGGAGTCTATGGAAATCACATCCTTGTAGCTTCATAACAGACATATGGGATGCAACACAGGTATCACTAATTTTTCTTCTGGCTTTTGCCCTGTTAACATTCAACATGGAGTCTACATATTAAAAAAAAATGTCTATTATGCATCTGACTAGGCACAATTCCCAATATGCAGTGTTTTGAGGGAGACCCTTACAGGAGGGATGAACACCACACAGCTCATCTCATAGGAATGCTTTGCTTGCAAGAAAGGTGATACAAGGAGAACTGAAAGATTGGTTTTAAACTAGTTCAGAACAATCCATTCAGAGAAGAGGTCATCATGAAGACACAGCTCTTTATATGTCAAAGTTACTATTTTGCAGTTTGTTGTACTTAGTAATATCAACCAATTGACTCCTGAAAGCAGATGAGAAGACAAAAAAGTAGCAGTAGATGAGATAGACACAAGGCAGGCTGGGAGAGACAGGACAGTCTATCACAGTTTCTATCCCATATGTACACTTACCAAACTCAGCTGGTGGAGCTAAGAAGTGACAATAAAGAAGATTAATGGCTACGCACTTCTCAGCAAAACTCAAATGTCTAAACCCTTCAAGTTTTATTTCTCAATAGAGTGAACACATGCTCAATGGAATTCGGCTGAAGTGCTGCAAAAGTGTGAGAAAGCTACAGGTAGAGCTTTCACTGGCAATATCAGACAGAGGATACTCTACAACATTCCAGCAAGGTCTGGGGTTGCTACCAAACCTTTAGATGTTAAGATGTCTGAAAAAGTTATGTCTCTGCAAATTCAGTCACCAGTGAATTGTGACATCAAACCAAAAAGTACAACAAAGCTTAGGAAGTGCCTGTCAATAAACTTTAAGGTAATGAAAAAGCATTCCCTATCAATGAGCAGAGTTTTTATAGTAAATAACTTATCTATCTCAAAGTACTGTAAGAACGTAAAATAGCCATATTTGTTTTGATAAGAATGTATAAGCCAACATTCCACATGGTGATCTTAACAGCAACAGCTCTCCCTAATCAGGCAGATGGCAGAGATTTCACTGAACATTTTCCTATCCAGAGCTCTATGCATAGAAGGCAGGTGTTGCCCTCTCAGCAGCTATCAGGTGACCTATTTTAACCTTTTCTTCCTCTTCCTTAGATCCACAAGACCTTTATTTCATTATACAAAGGAACAATTAAAGATTAGTACTAGAGTTCCCAAACAACTACAATAGCCAGCCTCAGAAATTCCAGTCGATTTTGAAAGGCTCTAATCTTTGAAAGGCTGCATTCTCCAAGTGTTAAAGACAAAGCGTAAAGACCGTGGCTAAACTTGCAAGATGAAAGCAGAGCAAGAATAAAAAAAAGGAGGTTAGCATCTCTGGAACACACTATGCCAGACCTCTTTATTTCCAGTCAAGTTTCTCAATCAATCAGCTACGCTCCCAGAAAAATGTAATGTCTTTCCTTACACATTAAGCTACAAAAGAAAAATGCAGGCATAAAATCATATATACTTCCAGCAAGCACCTTCTGCACTATGCTGATAGCTGGCCTGGTGCACTGCCTATTAACATCTCAATTTCTCAGTGCTGCAGAACAAATGGGGAAGAACAAAGCATGAAAACTTGCTTTTACATCTTGATTTTCACTCTTCTTTGGGGACATGGAAGTAAGCAGACATTAATTTCTTGGTTCAATATTTTTAGAACATTGCTGCAGGAGAAAAGACCTGGGCGTGGGAAGAAAAGAGAATATTGAAGTTAAACAAAGAAATAGGAGGAAAAAAGATCTAAAGGTTCCCAGTTAGAAGGACAGTGCAGTAAAGGACATTTGAAAGAATAACAGCACCCTTATTGATAAAAGTCCCTTCAGCAAGGGACAGCAGGGATCTCTGACAGCTTCTTCCAGTGAATTACTCATGCCAGCCAAACTTGGCTGACCACCTCAGCTGACAAAGCCTGTGTATACCCTGGAAGAGAAGGGATAGAAGTGAGGGTCATGGGTCCAGAAAATTGCCCAGGCTCTTCCAGACTCTGGGCAAAAAGGATTAAAAAAAAAAAAATCAATTACCTCCCTTTATTACATTTACCTGCACTAACAGATTTTAGAATTACTAAATATGATCTCTGAGTGAACAGTGGATGGGATATGAAGAGTTTCCTTGTAGCAGATCTAGTCCATTTTAACTTAAAAAGATTTTTTCCTTGCACTTATGCGAGCTAGGAAGTGTTGGGAAGACCAGTCTTTTTTTCACAGAGCATCTTAAATAGGTTTGACGTACTTGGTGGGAAAAAGGAATAGTTCATCCTGTCTTAGAACGTAGACTGGTCTAGGTGACCTTTTGATAATGCTGTCAACCTGCCATTCCAAATACATTTGGGGTCAGAAATCATGACCTGGTCAAGGATATGCCGACAAACATCTGCAGGTTGAAACAAAGATTCAGCCTCCAACCTCAATCAGCACTGCAGCCAAGACCCATAAAAACAGGCACTTTATGACGTGGCTGTCCCTGCAGTAGAAAAAAGGGCAGTGAAGCCTTGCCAGCTGACTCATTACCTGGACAAGGACTTGCTGGTCATCAGGTATGGATTGCAAAAGAGGACTCAGTGGTTAAAGGCTAAACTACTTCCTAATCTAGTCAGGCACTGTCTTCCTCTCCCTACATCAGTACTGATTGTGATGTTTTCTTACAGTAGGTTTCCCCACCCCTCATTAAAATAGGGTCCTTTTCTAAATGCTCCCTCTTTGTGTCTTGTTTGCAAATTCACTGATGCTGAATCATTTCCTTCTAAGGAGCTCATGAATAAAATATGAAGATTATAAGTCCAGGATTCTTTGATGTGCTTTCAAGCATTAGGAGCTCAATCAGTTCTGTGCAGTTATCCCTTTGAAGTTTCAACTGGGCATTTTCTTCCTCAAAAAAGAGAAGCTTCTGTCCTTTTGAAGGCTGACTATCTTAAAGATATACTACTTATTTTGGTTTTATTCTTGATAATTGTTTAGAAGTCAGAGGACAGTACAAGGATCATAAAAGGAAATAGTAACCATTAAAAAGGGTTTCCTTTGGGGTAAACATGGATTTATGCACCTACAAGGACCTTTTGACTTATCCCATTTCCATACCTACCAACATCAATGCAATTACTTCAATATCAACCTGGAATAACACAAGGCAGACCTCAAGTTCGATTATTCACAGAAATGTAGAGCAACAATCATTCCAAGGAAGGGCTCTACCTCTTAACTTGGTGCAAGTTAAGTGACCGAGGAGCAGTGAGTAATTTCAGAAAGACACAGTAAAGGAAAAAACCACTAAATTTTGCCATGTCCCTGCTTACATAGAAATACTGCCCTTTGTATTACTAGTGCTCATAATGTGTTATGCTGCTTCTTAGTTTTGTCAGGTTCCAGGAATGAGATGTGATTGTTCAGAGCCTGAGCAGCTCCCACAGCTTAAACACTCGTCTCCTTGAAGAAGTGCATTAGTGCTTTGCGGTGACATTCATCATAAGGTACCGTGGAACTCAGAGAATACTTTACCCAAAACACTCCTATGCAGTCATCCTAAGCCCAGAAATAAAATCAATTTGCTTTAATTCTCTTTCTACAGACATCATTATCTGCCGGTTTTTCTTAAGGAATTCTTCCTTCAGAAGATATAATTTCCTCACAAGGAGACGTGGTCTTTTATTCTCTGCACTAATTGCTTTTTTTTCAAACCATATCCTAAAGAAGTGACTTGTACAGTTTCTGTAGTTGTGGTCTTTTTGCAACAATGACACAATTCAACTATGTCCAACTTAACATTATAATAGCCTGCAGTAAGCTCCACTTAATATTCAACTCCACACAGCTACAAAATTAGTCAAATAACAAGACTAATATGTGTTGGACTCTGTGAGGCTTCAGTATCAGCATCACTGGTAGACAAATTAGGTATTTTTCTGCCTGCAACATCTTAATACTCATTGTTTTGCTCACAGGTGGATTCGTGGAAGTAGCAAGAGAAATCAAACTTGAGCACACACATATCTCCAGAATACCATAACTCTGCTTTATGGAAATGGCCAGATATTCACACAGAGACATCTACCCTGATTCCAACACATATTTCTACTTTCACCCACCCATGTGAGGGAATTTGGGGTCTTGCCTTCTAGTAATCTCCTCAGTAAAGATGGATTTGTAAAGATGCAGTAAAGTAAAATGCTAGACCCTCCTAAACGCATATGCAGGACACTGATGATCAAGCACCACATGGAAAGTCAGCCTCTCTCTGCCCCAATCCCACCTGGACTGTAGAGCACCTGGATGAAACAGTCCAGAAGACTGTTCAAAAGTCCAACAACACTCTCCAAATCCAGCAGGAAAATGATCTCACACCATCACCACCTTCTGCTGGGTATCTGCACCTTCATCTTCTGTTGCAGAGATGCAGGTGCTCAGACCTAAAGCCAACACTGTACATTGTTGAACTTCACTACTTCTTCAGCCAAATGGAAATCAAAAATAAAGCAAGCCTTTGAGTACACCAAAGAAACCCAGGCTTATTTAATATTAGAATATTAAAAATCAGGCTTTTTACTCTCCCTGGAAAGAGACAATTTTATTGCATCTTAAAAAAGGCAGTCACACTATTTGTAAGAAGCTGTAGGTGTGAAAACCATGAGGGAGATCAACAGCTCTGCCGTGAACTAATACATTCAAATAAATAGTTTGATTAGAAATGAGAATATTGTATTCTTGACCTAATTTTGCTTCCTTAGTGGCTATGGATGCCAAATTACACTGTGCAAATGGCACACAATTTTTTTCTCTTACATGTGACTGAAGCGAGATTTTAAAACCACTTTTTATGGAAGATGTTTAACAGTTCCCCTTTTTTGGTACTTTTTATCAGTAGTTAAAAATGAATAAAGATTACTTTAACTACATGGTATTAGACAAAGAATAAATAAAACTGAGGACTGCTGAAAGATTATTTTGATACATTTTAACCATTTAAATAGTCTAGATATGCTGGTAATGTGAATTTTACAACAATTTTCTTAACTCCTTGGATAGGAATACGTAAGTACAAAAATTCTTTTCAGGCATAAACGCACTTAAAGTGGTTATTACAGCTTTTTAAAAAAATTGCAGTTATTTTACATGCACTTAGCTGAAAATAGTATCCAAAACATTGTCAGACTCCTGTTGCTGTGGCAACACATTGTTCATGGTTTGCCTGTCTGAGGCAACAAGAAGTCTCAAATATTGAATTAAATACACTTAAGTCCAGCACTTAGATTTGGCCACCATGTCCCAGCTGAAAGCTAGTTTATTTAAATTCTACTTAGAGGTGTCTTCTCACTGAGAGTCTAACTATTACTTAACATCCTGAGAGCAAAAGTCTTTCCAGATTTTAAGAAGAAGGATTGTTTAACACTCTGTGGAGCAGCAGTACAGAAAATAACAAAGAAGGATTTGCTTTCACTTGCCATGGCTGGATGGGGTAGAAGTCAGCAAGAGGTATTGCTCCTTAGAGCTGAAGCCACTCTGCTTGTGGAAGATAAGTCAGGAGATTCATTCCCATTTCAGCTGCACCAAATAATTCCACTGGCTTCTGTTTAGCTCCCAGCAAGTGATATTTGGACACTACTTCTGCTTTGCAGCAGAACATCCCACCCTTCCATGCCAGGTGTGCTGCTCCATTGGATGCTTTCCTTTCTCCCAGGCAGAGCTGCTGGGCCACGGGGTGCAAAAGCAGCAAGAGGTGGCTCCTTCAAAGCAGGGCAGCTTGATGCAGCTGGTACCAGCACTGCATAAACAATGCCAGAGATGGGGAAGAAGCAGAACACTGCTCAAAGCTCCGTCATGTGCCACCTTAAAATCAATCCTGAAAAACAATCCATTAAACACAGAATGTACGCAGCATTTCTGAGCAACAAAGGAATAAAGTCTGACCATCACCACTGCCCTCCCCTTCCTTAGTAAACTTTAGTACTTGGTTGTTTGTAATCCATATGTAAACAATTTCATATAAGAAAACACTAGGTAAATTTACAATTAATTAATTCATACATTTTCAGGAAATTCCCCACAGTTCTGGGGAGCATGTGCTTTCCATACCTATACTCTTCTGCATAACTCTCTTCTGGGTGGCTGGGTAACACAATTGTATGCAGCAAGTCACCTGTATCCAGGAGACACAAAAAGCTGAGTTTTGTTTTGCTCTGACACTGTCCTTAAGGGAAGCATGCTTATGACCCCTGATTATTGTGTTCTGCACTCCAGGTGAGAATATTAAGTTCAATGTGCGTTTTAATTTCAACTATAACAATAAGCAACTGCCTTACTTTGGACCTGAACTTCCTAAAATACAAAAATGTAGACCTGCAAGCTAATCAGACATCATTTCCCTGTGTCTAAACAGAAGGGAAATATTCCCTCTATGAATCACCTGCAGTGACTTTGATTTATCTTTCATTAGCTGCAAAATGACTACCTAATACCTAGCTACCAGCATAGATGGCAAATGAGGCTCCCAGGAAAGCATTTATTTAGTTCACACATGAATTCACAAGGCAGAAAGTTACTATGGTTGGAAGAATGTCAAAGAAACACATCATTAAAGCCAAATTCCAATATAATTCATTCACCAGAGGGAAGTAAAAACACCCCTCTGAATTTTACATCCTCTTATTTCTTCAAAACCATCTGCATATACCAATGATTGGGAATAAAAGGAAAGTCCACTGACAATAAGAAGGTGATGATCTTCTTGCAGGCCTCATGGGGGCATTCAACAATTGCAACAAAACAAATTCTGATGATCACAACCTGATCACAAGCCATGCTTACTGACCCACTGCCTTCAGTGGGCCTGGCCTGAGATCTCATTAGCTGTCCCTAAAACAGGCTGCCAGTCCCTTCATTGTACATTGCTGCCTTTGGCTAATTAGGCAGTAGGGTCAGAGAAATCTCAGCATCAAAAAACCCCCAAAGAATGACCAACATACCATAAAACCTTGCTCAAAGAAAACCTTCCTGAAACATGCAAACCACACTTCTTTCAAGAAAGTGACAAGAACTCATGGGGGGAAAAGTACATGTCCCAAATGTTTTCAATATATTGTGTACTACCTAATTTCCTGTACCTTGCTGATAGTGGCAATGATTTCCTGTGACTAGTTAAAACAGAAGAACATGAAGCTTTTCTTGAGCATGAGATTACTGCTCAAGCTCTATTACAGAAAGCCCAAAACTATGAGAGGAAATGCTTTTATGAGCTGGATCAAAATCTTCCAGAAAGTGATCCATTTGTGTGGGCATGCCCATGTGATAAAGGAGAGCAGGAATAAATCCAAAGAAGAACAGAAAAACTCCAGATAAAATCAACCAAACAAGAAAGCCTCAAGCAAATGCTAGTGCTAATTTTTTTTTAGGTTGACTGTGTGGAAAAGAGTGGAGAAGCCTTGGACCTTTGACATCCCCACCAGTTGATTCTTTGTCCTGCTTTTGATTCTGCCTATATTCAGGCATTCAGGCACAGGCTTTTCATTTTCTGGCAAGAAACAGGACTGAATCAATCAGTAATGGCTTTCACCTTCAGTTCTCTTCCCTCCTTCCCATAACAGCCTGTAAACCATTGAAATTTAGTCAAGAAAATAAGTACCTGCAACTTCTCTAACATTTACCTTAAGCATGGAGTGCTCTAGCTGAGGGGTAGTTCTTTTTTTGTTAGTAGTATTTTTAAATAGATTACAGCCAATTCTTTTGTGGAAGAGCTATTGTATCAGTGGAAATTAATCCCATGTCCATCCTTGAAATATTGGTACTTTTCCTCACATTTAGAGAAGCTTCTTTTTTATGCTGCTTTCAAGCTCTCTGCAAACATTACAGCATGGTCTGCTTCTCCTGAACTTCAGCTGGCTCCTCTCCATCTCATCAGCTCAACACAAGCTGTATCTCCCCTATCAGTTTCTTCTCCCTCAAACAATTTTTTAGATACACTTTTCAGTGCAGGAGGAAGGGCCCACACACTCTCTCAGGTCACTTGGTGGATCAGAGGTTTGAACAACTGATCCCACATATTGTGTGGGCAGATGTTCGAAGGAAGAAAGGTTCAAACCACCAAACCCTTTGGGAAGGAAGGGAGGGAAAGGTGCCTTGTGAAAGAGGAAGCTTCACATCTTGAGGAACCTGTCATCACATCTTGAGTTCATTTTACAAAGGAATTTTCAAGACACTCTGGTTTCATTGATAGTGGGGAACTTCAAGGGCAAAACACCTCACCATGCTGTTACAGTGGCAGTACTTAGTATGGATGACAGTCGCACCCTGAGCTATGGGACAGGGATTTCTCTAACCCTGGGAACTGCAGCTATTTTTGCAGTTTGGAAAGGTGCAGATAACACATACCACACACCTGAAGGATTAAATTCTCTTGGGCCATAAATAGCTACCTCACTTCTTTTCCTCGCTTTGCCTCTCAGCAAGCCAATGCCATGTTACCCCTCTCAGGGCAGTATCAGTGATGTTCTCCCTTCAGCTGCACTTCCCACTCTGCCTTCCTGCTGGACAGCCAGCCTTGCCACTGCTGTGTTTGCTGGCATCCATTCACTCCCCTATTCTAACAGCACTTCCTGACTTCACTTCAGCTCTAGGAAAAATGCAAAAGAATTTTGTGTTCAAATGCTATCCAAATATTTATATTTTGCTTATATAGTTTAGTTAATGTGAAATCACTACTAACTCTTCTTTTCTGTTCAAATAATGAAGTCATCCAGAATAGATTTTCTATAAAGCTTAGCTCTCATTTCCATGCCTCTGAAAAGCTGCCTTTTTAAAATAGTGTTGTTTACAGCAATCATTGGAAGCTGCACACTTTTCAGAATCCAATCTTCAGTTCCATGGAATGTTTCAATATTACTATAGCTCATGTGCCCGTGGAGTTATATCACTTTTCTCCAGTGAACATACTATCAGCTATTTAGCTCTTGCAGTATTATCTATCTTTTAAGAGCCTGAAAATACCAAAACAAGTATTCTGTATCACTCATTCAGTATGGGAATAACATAATTAAAAGGCAACACACTAATAAGAATATAGTTTGGGGTCAGATTTGGAGGTTTTCTTCTTTTTCCATCCCTTCTTCCTTCCTTCAGAAATTATCAGGTATCACGTAGGAACAATATTATTGAAAAGGCATAACAAATTTCCATCTGTGCAGTGAGATTTAGATAAGGTCAAGTGATTTACTGATTTATAATGATTTATTGATGCATTCCAAATTTCAAATTCCAGTTTTGATGGTCAGGTATTTGACAGTCTTGGCTTTAGGACCTACAAAGGCTGTTTCTGGAAGTCTGTATTTTTGTCATTCTTTTCAGAGATTAAAGACTCTCTTTCAAGTTGCCTTTCAAGACAGATATAGGCACACTGGAGCGTGTCCAGTAAAGGGTCAATGGTGATGTCTGAAATATGCTGAGAACACTGGGGTTGCTGAGGATGGAGAGGAGAAAGTTTAGAGGAGATATTATGTGTGTATTACCCGACTGAAGCAGGGAGAAGGACAATAAATGAGACAGAGCCAGACTCTCCCCAGAGGGACTCAGTGACAGTACAAGATGCAATGAACACAAATGAAAATACAGGAAATCCCTTTTAAACATAGGAAAATACTATTTTATTGTCAGGGTGATAAAACACTGGAACAGCCTGCCCAAAGAGGTTTTGGAGTCTCCAGTTCAGGAGATATCTAAAACCCAGCTAGGCAAAACTCAGAAGTCCTTTCCAGCCTTAGGTATTTTGCAGTTGTGACTCATGAGCAATAACAAACTACCTGCTTCAATTATTTTTTTCCCCAGGAAAAAAATCAACAACAGGACACAGATAATAATTCTTCATGAAATCAAAGACCCTCCCACAGCAAGAGAAACAACATTTTATCCACAGAAAGAAGTATTCAAAACTAATTTCTCACAGTCAAAACCTGAAATGTGTCTATTCTTAGACTACAGAAAGGGAAAAGACAGACTATTCCATGAAAAGCTGCAAAAGAAGAGAGAAAACAAAAAAGATTTTATACCATCCCTGGCAACAAAACTGACTTTGCAGACTACTTGTATGTCTGCAGAGCTATAGCTATTTGCCATTCAATTCATTCTCACCCACCATTTCCCCAACTTACGTTTTACATTTTTCTCCTCATTTCAAATGCAAGAATCCCTCCAGAAAAACCTCTTTACTGAAACCCATAGCACTCAGACCCAAGGGGCCCTGTTGCCTATGGAATATTCAATGCCAGCAGGCTGTCAGACCTCACCCACACCTTTCTTGTTCTCCACAGTGCCTTCAGAGCAGTTTGCAGTGTAAGCCTCAATAACAGCTGCTTTTCCCAATTTTGCCTATCTTCCTGCTGAGAGATTCAAAAATAAATATATTAAAAAAGCAATATGCTATGCTTGTGAAAAGAAAATTATGAGTCTCTTTCAAGTAAATTAAAAAAATACTTGAAACATCATACTTCTTGTTCCAAGCTTTGGAATAGTAACATCAGAAAATAGAGATTTTAGATATATTGGTCACTCCCTGCTAATCTGCACCTCCCTTAACTCTCACTGCAATTTCAGTTCATTTTGAAGCTGCATAGTGATTCTTATTTTCTTTAAAAGGGTGTGATCCCACAGAGAACTAGCTTTTCCCTAGCAATTTCTCTCATTCAGCATTTGCACTGGGTCATTATTTTGACTGCCTTGCTCTTATTATATGCAATGCAAAATTACTAAGAAGTTAGATGGTCCTCCAGGTTCTATTATTTTCAGATCCTATCATTTTTACTTTATGCTTCTGGGATTTTTATATCCTTAGATGGTACTGACACAGAAATAATATTTCTGTGAAAGTGAGAACCAGTTTCTTTGCTCTCCACTCACAGGTAATATTTCTTTTGCTTCAGTATTTGTGGCCCTTCCAGGATCAGATTATTAAAACCAACTGTTTTTAATTGCTTGATTCCTAGAAAACTGGAGATGTTCATAATGGTATCAACTCTTCTGTAAAGCTTATGACAATAACTCCTGTATTAATTGGTGGAAAACTAATTGGTCTTTATAAAAGGACTTCAATTTATCTTTTGATTCACATTGGAATAAGGTGACAAAGGCTTCTATCTGCAATCTAAATCTTGTTCTCTCTTGCAAACACAAGACCACACATCTTGTCAGTTCACACATTGACTAATATAATTCCACACTGGCAGGTCTCCCAGACAGAACGGTAAGAAAATGTCAGCTGGTCCACTGTAATTCTGCTGAGTTAATCATCAGTTCAAAATGTCACCATCCTATTTCCTTCCTCCTTTTCTTGATTTCCTTCTCATAAAGTTTCAAATGAACTTTAAAAACTCTGAGACCGATCCTCCATTGCACCAGGGTATAAGAAATAGTTTGGAAATGAGTATTACAGAAGTGGAGTGAGGTGCACTGAGGTTTCATGCCAGCATAAAGTAACCACCAAAAGTCCTCAGAGCTGTTGAGGTTCTCATGCCACCCCCAATCTTTGCTCCCTCCCATCTGAGCTCTCAGCCTTGTAAACAGGAGACCCACATAGGCAAGGAGCTCTGCACATGCAGAGGGTAGCAGGGCAGCACTTCACCCAGTGCATGGTTTCACTTGGGTCAATTATGTTCACAATTATAGGTGCTATTTTATTTCTTTTTCCTTTCCCTTTATACAACTTCAACAGTTTGATATCAAATCTTCTGGGTAGTTTCTACAGTGGAAAATATTAAATACAAACGTGCATATGCAAAAGATTTTAAAACAACAAACCCTCAGGGAAAGAAAAAAAAGGCAGGGGGCACCATCACAGCAAGTTACTTGCCTTGGAGTGTAATTATATTTTTTTTAAAACATCCTATTTGCTTTTTTCCAAATTACAGATGCAGAGTGATACTTGCTAACACTTAAGCTTCCTTAAAAATACAGAGTGACAGGGATGAAAAGTCTGCTTTTCAGGTGAGACAATAAATTGACAGGATGGCTTTCTGCTAAAAGCTCAAGTCCTTCCTACTTTTTACTCCCATTGAAATCGTAGGCTGACCACTCATCTTTCATTCCATCTATAGTTGATCTTCGCATGGGGATGCACAGAAGTGTAAGGCTCTTGTTCCAGCATGTTTATAAGTTAAGATACTTACACTGAATAGATCTGACAGCACTGGGAGCCTTCCCACATGTTTTGGTAAGAGTAGCTACATCAAATAAGGGGAAAGATCCCTTCTCTCTCTAAACCAGATAATTTTTTTCCTGGGTTTTGCACACAACCAAGTTGCTGAATTGCATCCTGCCTCAGAGATGCTGCTGCTACTTCTTTTCTTTTTATTATTATTATTTATTATATAGTCCTTTAAGAGGCATCTCTTTCATTAAATTGCCCCTGGAAGTCATGTAAAGGTTTATTATCTACAAAAATGTGAAAAGCTGCTGCCCTGTTTTCAATCTGACACTTTGAAGCTTCAGTGGTTGCCACCAAGCTGTACTTTCCCTTCCAACATTCTTGAGCATGAGATCATGGTCAAATAAGCACTTCCTGTATCCCATTCAAGGTTTCACAGACACCCTTGTCACACCCTCCTCTTACTGCCTGCTCTCCTGACCATTATGCACCAACATGGAAGCCTGCCCATGCTTTCCTTTTATGTCCCTTTTGGGATAAGGGGACCAGACTGCACAGTCAAAATCTAAGTGCACCATGGATTTAAAGAGCACATGGTAAACACAGGACAATAGAATGGTTTGGGTTGGAAATAGCCTTAGAGATCATTTAGTTTCAGCCTGGCCTTTAACACTGACAGGGACAGGGCATTCACAACTACCTTTGGCCACCTGTTCCAGTCTCACCACCCTTACAGCGTTTCTTCCTAATGTGTCATCTAAACCTCATTCAGGTTAAAACCATTACCACTTGTCCCATCACTACATGCCCTTGTGAAAAGAACCTCTCCAGCTATCTTGTAGGCCTCCTTTAGGTACTGGAAGGGACTCTAAGTTCTCCCAAGAGTCTCTTCTGTTCCAGGATGAAAAATTCGAACCCTTTCAGCCTGTCTGCAGAGGAAATGCGCTCCAGCTCTCTGTCTTTGTGACCCTCCTCTAGACCAGCTCCAACAGGTTCACTTTATTCCCCATTCTCTCATCTGATAATTAATTGCTAACAGCTGAGATCCTTTTTTGGTACAACTATAAATTAATATTACAATCCCAAACATACTTCCTGTGAAGTAGTAGCCAGCTCAGAATCTATCATTATGTATGTAAGTTCAAGATATTCCCCTCTCTCAACAGCCAAATGCCCATTTATCAACATTATGCTAGTAAAAATTTGCAGTAATTTGGAACAACAGAAAGCCTAACTTTGAATAAAGCTATTTTAAAAATGCTGTAGTGGTTTTGGAAAGGAAAATTATGTTACTTTCTTTTAAAGATTAATCCTGCCTTTAAAGGTACAATCAATTTCATGACTCTAGTCCCTTAAGTGTTAGAATTACCGATATCCTCGAGATCTATGTCCCCAGAGTACTAAAATACAATTTTTCCTTGCTACACTTTTTACACACTTTTTTTTTTATTTACAGAAAACATGGTTGAAAAATTTGGGTGGAGTGGATACGTGTGTGGAGAAAAGAAGTCTTGCCAAATTATTCCCTATGTTTTCAAACTGGAATTAAAATACTAATTTAATTGCAATTTAGTAAAAAACCTACCTTGAGGACTTTCTATGCCCTGTCCCATTTCCTGCCCTCCCTTCCTTAATGCAATGACTTGGATGTAAAATGCATGAGCAGTGCAGGAGCTACACAGGTACAAAGCTCCCTCTCCCTCAACAGGAAGGCTGGCTGATGCATTCCAGGTGAGCTTGCAGGTTGTGCTTGGGTTTGGCATCTGGCAGACACGTGTTTGGAGTCCCCAGTCTGAAAGGACAGTTTGCACAGCAGCAGTGCTCAAGGGCACACTGTATAAAATGTTCTTCTCTGGGCAACAGACACATGACACTTGCTTAGGAAGCAATCCTGAGGCCATTCAGGGGGGCAGAGCAAAGTGGAAGCAATCAATATCCATTCTCAGTTAAACAGTTGTAATCCCAACTATTCCCAGGATAAATCCCATAAGCCTTCGTGCCTTTCCAAACCCCCTCCCACCCCTAACTTATGCTGTACTCAGTCACACCATTTATTGACCACAACAACAAGATCCCAGAGAGGTGAACTCTCTAGGTAGCATTTATTTAACAGACAGATGGGAAAGTCTGTAAGGGTGGGTTCTCACAACTTCTGTTCCAACTCAGTGCTGGAGCTGAGGCAAAAGAGATCCCGAGACCGGGCTAGAGCTGCCGACTGACACGTGACAGCCAGCCGAGAAGATCACATGGAATTATAGATTCTACCACTAGAATTCTATAGATTCATTCTTCTAATGATACATGGATCATTATCAATTCTACCACCTGCTTCTAGATAAATATCTGGAAAAATTCCAAGGTGCACAGCTTGATGTGACCACCCACACCAGAGCCCTTGCTGACATGGTTGATCTGCTACTACTCCATGTCTGCTGCCTTGCCCAGCCCAGCTGTGAGGATGGATCTGTTCATCCATATTTTCCCAAAAGCTAACTAGCCCTGACCTGCAGCAGAAAAAACCAGCAATGTGCTAGGAGACAACCCTCTTGCTTGGCACTAGGGCTTCAGAGTGTGGCCACACCCCAAAATACGTGTGCTGTTTAATGTCAGTGAGTGCTGTACTGCCCTAGAACAGGAGAGGGGGTAGAACATTCCAATAGGTGTTGCACATTTCCTAAAGAGTCCAAGAAACAGATGTATGTGCAAAAAGGAAAGAGTCTGAGCCATCCAGGGTAGAAAAAAAGCCAAAAGCTAACTCCAAAGAATTGCAGAAAGATTTTATTATACTGAGTAAATGGCAGATAAAGTTAAGGTTGAAGAAATGTAAAGTGATGCACATAACAAAAAGCAATCCTAACTTCATACTCACAACAACAGGGTCTGAACAAACGATTACCTCTCAGGAAAGTGAATTCAGAATTAAAAGAGAGAGTTCTATTAAAACACTCAATGAGCGGCAGTTAAAGTGTCAGACAAAATAGAGATAACAAAATAGAGAACAAAACAGAAAATATCTGTATAAATTCAAAGCGACTCTGACTTTGAATACTGCTTGAAGGTTTGGCCTCTTCCCAAATCTTAACAAATATGCTGTAGAACTAGAAAGGAAAAGGAAAACCAGAGGTATGATATACCTTCAAAACAAGGAACAACTGGATTGCCTACAGCTTTTCAGCCTAAAATACAAGGGGGATAATATAATACAGGTTTAAAATTAAAAATGCTATTAAATATGAATTTGAAATACATATGGACTTTTTTGTTATAAGAGAAAGCCTAAAAAGCATCAAGCCACATCAGCAGGTTGTAGGCTCAAAACAAAGAAAAAGCTACAATGCCCCCTGCAATGCACAGTCAAGATGTAAAGGTTATTACTATAGGATTATGGGAATATTTAAATTTTACTCAGGGTTCAAGGAGCAGTTGAACATTTTTATAGAAGGCCAATGAATTAAAAGCCATTAGATGAGAATTTCACCTTGGCTCCAAGCAGTCTCTTAGTTCCAGGCTGACAGAAAACACATCCCAGGGAAGCACCACCACTCACCCTCCACTTGCTGCTACCCCAGGCACACGGTCCTGCCAAACCTATTGTTTAATTTGGCTAGGTCATTTTTATGCTCTTAGAGAAACTGCACTACTCAATGAAGTCAGCAAAGTTCTGCAGCTTGCATTACCAAAAAGCACAGAGTGAAGAGAACTCTGTCACTCGAGAAAAGCCTCAGCTCTTTGTGTCCCAGAAGCCAACAGGATGAAGAGCAGCTTGTTTGTCAGAGATTTCTGGATGGACTACAAAGACGTTCTTAGTCACAAACTCATATTTCAGCTCCTGTTACAAATAAATTATATCAGGTAACAACTAGTTAATTGATAATCCATTAATATTCACCATTCAATAAAAATTGCTATTGAGTTGAGTTGACAAGTTATTTCTCCTCATTTCTTTCAATAGTCTGTCTTCTAGAGTTCCATAATTACAAATGACTTAGTCCTAATTATAACAGCTATTATTTGTTACTAACTGGCAATCATTTTACAAATCAGGTATTAAAGCAGCTATAAAATAACTTGTGCATATTTTATTATTCAATTTAAGATAATAACCTGTGACATTCTGTGCCTTTGCAAGTGCCATCTGGAAGTGCAAGTAAATTCTCACTATATCTGACATAAAAAGAAATTATAATTTTTCCAACAGTTTACCTTCATTTTTAACCATCTGCAGCAAAGCAAAATATTTTATTATCTCACCACAGACTTCAATGTGGATAAGGGTCTTGAACTGGGAGTTTGAAATTCTGCACAAAAGGGCACATAATGTCTACTACTGTAAGGTTGCCTGAAGCAAACCAAGTACGTCAAGCACTCACTGCTAGTGAGCTTTGTCTGATTTGACATGTCCACACTGTGCAATGGAAACAATTGCAGACACCTCAGCTACTGTCTCATCCACTTCAGCTCACACCAGGGCCAGGTATTTCACTGCCACTGCCAATTTACCCTCTCTTTTCTTTCCTGTTGTCAAGAGGCTTGGACTACACGAGAATAAAAGGCAAGACCCATTTATTCCAACTCTCTCCTGATCTGTCTTTCAGTATTAAGGGAGAGTACAACAACAGCTCCACAATTTAACATCAGATAAGAGAAAGAACTATATGACACACATCAGCTGGCTGTGCCTACATGCGGGGCACATGTGGACTTGGGTACCCTGTCTGCAGGGCACACCCTTAGCAGTGTCCCATGTTCCTGAATGCCTGGGCTTCTTTTGGAAGGAAAACCCTCACAGGAGTTCTTTCACACTTCATCTTTGTCTTCAGAATACTGGCTGAAATTTGTTTAAGCTTAGTCAAAGGATGCATTGGGGAAGAGAACAGCTACTGCACCTGCAGCCAGTGCCTCGTGAAAAAGCTGGGAGCCAGCTGGGTATAAGCAGACCTGTCCTCTGGGAGCTCACTGCTAACAGTGATTTGCTGCTCCTACATGCTCAAATGCCAAGTATTATTTAGGCTTTGCACGGGAATGAAAAGAAAACAGAAAAAAGAACAGCAAAAAGTGATTTCAGTCATGTCTCCCTCTTACCATCGGGGTTGCTGCTCCTGTGGGACAGAGCCAGGTTCCTTGCCTCTCTCAGCACACCCCTTCAATGCAGCTGCCTGCACTAGAGAAGAGACTCTGTCCCTGGTGCTCAGGGGCCAACTCCCTCAGGTGCCTCCATGGAGGACACATTTATGCCCTCCTCCCCCCCCCTAAAGCCTCTGTCACCACCTGTAATTGTGCCTACCTGCAGGGCAATGGCTCCACACTCATGAATCAATGGAAAAGCCAAATATTCAAAAACATGCACAAGGTATTAGTGCTAAATCCAGCAGGACAGGAGAAATTGCAGAGAGAAATCTTCAAAGATCTGACTGAAGAAACACCTAGGTTAGGATAATTTTAAGAAAAGTGGGGAAACCCAAAGGGGAACATAGCACATATTTCCAGTTGCCCATGTCTTTCTGAATAATACTGTTATTTATAAGCACTAATTTCCTTGGCTTTCTTGTGGCATAAGCAATAATGAAGGAAAAAAGTGTGGGAGTTGGAGGTCTTTTGCTCTTTATCCTCAGAGATTTTATAATTCCATGCTGAAGTTATAAACTCAGGAGAAAAAAAAGTCAGTTTTGTGGTTTTGTGGTTCTTGTCTTCTGGGGTTTTTTTTAAGTGCCTGATGGAAATAACCAAGGTTTACAGCGTGCAAAGTGCCAAATCATCTTTCATGGCAAAGAATAAGAGACAGCAAGCCTTGCTAAGGGACCCACATGGTTACACGTCCTCTGGAAGCCCCAAACTGTACAAACAAACCCCAGATGCTCAGTCCTGTATCAACTGATGGATAATGCAGGACTTGCATCAAGTCTGCAAATACTTTGTCCTTCCAAAGTTGCAGTTGTACCTAAAGACTTAATTCCAGCATCCCTAGCAGCTAAATTCCTCCTGTTCCAAGCAACCCATTCTTCAGTATGAATTCTCCAGGCACCTGACCTGCAAAGCCTTCTCCCAGCCAGACTAGGCTTACTACTACACAACCAAACAGGCCAAAACCCTCTTTCAGAGGGCAGCAGATTCCTATTGTCCCAAAGGCTGCAGGAAATGGGTCTTTCTTCAAGGCAGTGAGAGAATCAAACCAGCAGGACAGCTGCAAGAAGTCCAATATACAAGACTGACCTAAGGAACACCTGTATGCCTGTGATGTCTGAGGCATCTCTATGGGTAGCTCCTTTTCATCCAAATTACATTTACAACTTATTCTAAATTGAAGGTTACACAGTACATCCTTGAGTTATAAAATTACAGATTTTTATGACTAGTGTGCACATTATTTCATTACCAAGCTACATCTTAGACATTATGAAGTAATTTTCAAGTTAAACCCACAAGTTTGAAATAAATTTGGCTTTCATAGGAGTGAAAAAAAGAAGAGGTGCATTCCCTTTTATGTTAGGGCTTCTGTTAAAATGCACTCAGAAGGGCTCACTAAGTGCTCAGTAAACATTATAAGCATGTTGCTTGAGAAGTAGACACATACATGAACATACAGCATGATTTCAGATGACCTATTTCAAACCAGTTTATCTAAAATTGCATTAGCCATTTCATCACCCCTCATGAATTACATATAAGAGAAACAAAGTATAAACTATTGCTGAATTATGATCACAATAGAGGTTTGATTTAACACAATTTAATTTATTTTCTGCAAGTTTGCTTCTCAGAGAACTCCCCTTGACGTGCCAATAACCAGCACAGCTCTGTCCTGGGGATACAGAGCCCTCATTCCCAGGTCTCTCACTGCCACCACTACTCCAAGATGAAAGCAGGTATTGTACCTGCAGGTCAGGAATCAGCAGACACCTCCTCTGGGAGCTCATTGCCAGCAACAAGCCATCAACCACACAACCTCAAAAGCTGAATATTACTTCAGCTTTAGCAACATCCTGAGCACCAGGAGCAAGCACAGCTGCCCAAAGGATGCAGTGAATGGCCATGATAGAGCTGCTGCTTTTAGCCAAAGCAGAGTGCCAAGAAGTTGTGCTGGACCCAGCTGCTGCCCTCAGGAAGGGACTAATGTCAGGCTGTCTCAGCAACAGCAGGACCACAGATTCTTTAGAGGTTAAAGTCTGAAAGTCTTTTCAGGCTTGTTAATTGTTGAACAGTGGAAAAACTCAAAGGCTGAATGGAAAATGGAAGCAAATGCAGCTGCAGCTCAGCTAGCTGGCCCACAGTTCTGGGTGCTGCATGGAAAGACTGTGATGGTCAAAACTTCCATCAACAAATCATGTGTTTTGATCACCTACAGCACCCACTTGAAGGTTGCTATAGCAATAATGCCTTATCCCCTTTTCTCCTTCAAAGCTTCAGCAGCAGAGAACAAATACTGTGCTGCCAGAGTCAGAGCTAATTCTATAAAACTGTGCAGGAATCAAAAAGCCATTTACCTGAGCTCCTCTTTTTTTCTATCACTGTTGAATTGCAAGTCAAACATTCACTAACTGTCCTTTCTCAGTCTTGGGAAACAAAAAAGCTATTGATTTTCAGCACTTTTTTTTGTGTACTGAATTCTTTCTCCCATTAAACATCTCAGAAAAGCAAAAGGTTTCCTACTGTGTTTGCATCCAGTGTGAGCTTGCAAGGAAGCATTAATGAAGAGTAAGAAAAGACCAATAAATGTTGTGTGACAGGACTTGCAAAGTGTCAGCTCAAGTGGCTTCTGTTTCTTCTGCCTTATCCCAGAAGATGGAGCCAAATGACAAAGTGTCTGTGGCCCTGACAAGCTGCACATAGGCATTACTGAACAAAACCTTTTCCAGTGAAGGTAAGGTTAGTCTCACCCAAGGGCTCCCATTGCCAAGGTTGGCTGGGAAGGCAGTCAGGTTTCTTGCAGATTTTTTTTTTTGCATGTCACAACCGTTCTGTAGCTCTTTGAAATGAAGGGAGACCAAGTAGATCAAGGTCAGAAGCCTACATTTTCAGGAAGCTAAATGAAAGGCAAAAAAACCCTCACCAAACTTTTCCACAGACAAAAAGAAAGCTTTATTTGTGACTGGCAGCATCACAAACCTATTTGGTAGCCTCAAAAAATAGGTTTGAGAGTCTAACATATTACTCACCCTTGGCTTGTATGTTATTTACAGTAACAAAAAGCTTATAAGGAAAGCTTGAAGGAAGAGCTTTCTGCAAATATGTTGGAAATGAGAAGCATGCCCTGTCCTCACATTTTGTGATTCCCTGCTGGGAGCAATGAGGAAAGTCATACTGCAAGAGCAGCCTGGCTGCAGTGGCATTTAGGGTTAAGATAAATCATTCAGAAGCCATTCAAAATGCATCTTTCACTGTGTAAAACATGAGGCAACCTTGTTCCTGAGGGTAAGCAGAAAGGGATGAGCTGAGACTGGGCTGGGAAGCCAAGGGATGGTGTTCCATCACAAAACATTTTCTGAATACCACCCATAGATCACTGAAGAGCAGAAGTGTCCTGTTTGGCAGGGAAGTCATATAAAGTTCAGCCTGAGGCCCAGCTTTCCTAGAGGATGGCTTGCTATCAGATTCCCTGATCCCAGCCTGGGCCCTAATGGCCAGTTCAACCCTGAATGTATCCTGGTTTTTAGGGTATAACATTGGTCTCATTATGATGACACTGGGCCAAGTCCTTTCTCATGTAGAAACAGATCCTCTCACCTCCAATGAAGAGAGCACCACGTTATTCAGAACAGTATAAGAGGTGAGTACCTCCTGGGGAACTGCAGAGAAAGAACACCTAAGGCTCTGTGACTGGCCAATGGCAGACAAAATAGGATTGCAGACTGCAAGTGACACATGGTGGGAAAAAGACAACTCTAATTTAACAGCCCAACATTGATTTTCCAGCAGACTCCATTTTGCTGCAGCTGTGAAGCATGAGCAAAAGGCTCCAGCTACATGGCAGGATAAGGCATAGTCAGGTAAACAATACCTAGAAATTTTATAGTTAACATAAATATTGTAATTACCACATGTCGGCTTTGGGCTTGTAAATCAGTTCTGATTCAGCTGCATCAGTTCTGATTTCTCTTTTGACTTGGATCCTATGACAGAATCTGAAGAACAGGACAATCTGAAGAAATCATTTGTGTTGGTTAGACAAGAGAATGCCTTGATTCAATTGCTTATTCATGCTCTCATTTTGGGTTTATGCTACACAAAAAATAGAAAGCCTTTAAAAAAAGAAAAAACTTTTTTTTTTTGAAGGTGAGCACAGCATCAGATACAGTTTGGGAACAAATGCAAAGTACCAAATGAGCAGAGCCTTGCCTAGGCATAAGGATGTTGATAAACCCAGAAGAAAGGCAGAGGGAATCCTTAAGTCCAAAGAGTTATTTGAAAACCCCAAATGCATGGGAGGGACACTGAGGACAGGGGAAACTGAAACAAGGCCAAGAATGCCTGTCAGTCTTTTTCATCTGCCGTATATTGGAATACAAGCAGAAGTAAAATACCCAGTAGGAAGCAATTGCAACTGAACTCATGGAATACACAAAGCTCCCCATTGCTTAGGGAGTTTGCAGAGGTGCTCTGTGACCAGGTTCAGCTTTCACACTGCGTTTTGCTTGGGCAGATGGGATTTTTAGACAGCCGAAATCTCAGGTATTATACAAATAAAACCGTGGAAATTTCAGGCATGACAAAACACAGCAGGAAATGACAGAGGAATTCAAAATGGGGGGTCTGGTTTGCTCTAGACCCTCTACTATGCTGATGGATTTGTTCTTCAGCTTCACAGCCTCAATACTTCAGATCCTCAAATCCCACAGCTGGGACCAGATTTTCAAAACTATAGTCCTCCCCCCTTTTAGAAGATGAAAGACGGAGAATGCCTTTCAAAGAGGATTACTATCTATATCACATCTTTCTACCAAAACAAGAGCTAAGCTCTTAAAACCTCTTGGCCTTTTCTATGAGGCAATACAGGCCAAGGACTTAAAATTATATTAGAAGAAGAGTGAATGTTTTAAAGAGAACCCAAACCCCACTTTTCAATTTAGATTGAAAATCAATGATCACACAATTTCAACTTTTCTACTCCAATAGTTAGTTAACTACAGGGTTAAACTCATGTCTCTGAGTTTCTAAATTTCACTCTCTACACTCTAAATTTCAATTTCCAACTACTGGATTTTGTTATTTCCTAGGGTCAAGCTCAAAGCTGTCAATTATCAATGTTTTTGTTCCCCTTAGAGGTAATTATAGCCTACAAGGAAGTTGCTCATTTATCTTTGCTTTGATGAGACAAATGAGAGAGAGCTCCTGGAGTCTCTCTGTATAATGCATATTTTTACAGCTCATTTAACTGTGTGTGTTTTCTTCAAACACCCTCCACCCTCACAACACTTCTAGAAGCCTGAAGGCTGGAATGGGACCCTGTAGAGGTGTTCCAGATGGGCTCAAGTGTGGAACCAGTAGTGTCTCACATACATAGAGGTACTGTCACAAAGTCTATGAGACTGTTCACAAAATAAAAATCAAATACAATTTCACCCAGAAGATCTCTTTAGCTCCACTGGCAGAATATGGCATGAGTATCTGCAAGAGAACTGGGTGAACAGTATGATTTTATGTACAGTTATTTTAAAGCAAAATTGTGCTGTCAGAAAGGATTCCAGTTCAGCACTTTCAAATTATCAGAGGGAGATTTTGAAGGAGAAATCTTGGCATTCAGGATGCAAAAAAAAAAAAAAAAATCTAACAGCATTGGATCAGTAGCAAAAGCACAGTGCCCCTTCACAGCTTCTCCTGCACAGTTCTGGGTGCCATGTACCCTTCTCCTTGAGAAAAGAAGAAGGTAATAAAAGCACATTAAACCTGCTCATGGTAAATATCAACTCCTTTGCATGAAAGCAATGCCTTGTGAATTTCTAAATGAAGGCTCAGGCAGCACATGTTATCTGGCCACTGAAGTCCACCCACAGCTGGTGCTGCTGATAACTAATGGTATATGGGGAAAGTGAGGCTTGAGAGAACTTCACAAAGAAGACGTTCAGTATAAGAATCTTTGAGTTGAGATCCACATCTAGAGCAGCCAGAGCATGTCAGAAGTCACTGAAGGATCAGGAACTGCATTTGACACATCCCACCACTCCCTGCTTCAGTTTTGCAGGCCAGATTATCTGGATATAGACTAGGAAGGAATTTCAGCTTCAGTTCTTATCTAAAGCTTTCGATACACTTTTTAATGGCAAGATAAAAATGCCTAGCACACAAAGTGATTCTTTTCTGTCAGATCTGGGAATTAGTGATAAATTCTGATGCAACACCGTAAATAACTCTTTCCATTTAATGATGCTGAGCATGCTAGGCTATGTCAATCATCCCTTGGAAATGAAGAGGAGATGTGATTTGAAATGGCAAGCTGTGTGTGTCTAATCAATAATCTCATTATGTGTCAAGCAAACCAAATTTGATTATCACAGAGCAGCTACAGTCCTCCTCAGTGCAGTTGCAACTCAGTTGCCATTCAAACTCCCAGTCTCAAATTCTGCAGGTGAAACTGGTGGAAATTTATTTATCTTCCAAATGTGGAGATATCTAAAAGGTCTGTGAGATGACAGTCCCAGACTACTGTAAATCACAAGAGATTCCAACCTCTAGTGGGGAAAAAGAGGCAAAAACACCTGTGTTTCCTTCTCTTAAAAACCTTCTAGCTTTCTACCGTTCCTTGAGACATCACTTCTCCAAGCCCTTCAGTGTGTCCTTGCATCTTCTTTCACCTTTGAAATACAAGTAGCTCCAGACCTTCACTTCACAGGTAGACGTTTCACTTGACCTGTAAAACCAGCAGGATTGTTCAAACCTTCTAGTTTTGTTCTCCTCAGCTCTACATAGCACGCTCCATCTCATGGATTATCCCTTTTCACTGATTTATCTGCAAAACATCATATTCTGCATCATGACTAAGGGATCTGCACAGGAATAAGCTCTAAATCAAAGAATGACATGAGAACCAATATGAGACCCAAGTATATCCCTACAGAGGATCTGCATAACTTCATGACATCATTCAGATCACTCACCTCTTTGCTTGGTTTGCTCCCCTCATTCACAAGACCATAAGTTGTGAGCTCTGCTCTGCTCTGTTGCTCTCTCTACATATGCTAAAGGCACTGGAGGCCCTTGTTAGGTGTACACTCATCAGTTGTGTGCACACCATCGTGAGCTGTCCATACACAAGGAGAGCTCAGACTCAGGATTCCATCTGTCAGTGCAAAATGAGATTTTGCTGCAAGCTACCATTTCAGTAACTTATTTACTTTGAGGGTGGTGAGTCACCCTGGAACAGGTTGTCCACAGAAGCTGTGGCTGCCCAATCCCTGGAAGTGTTCAAGGCAAGGCTGGTTTTGATCAGCTTGGTCTAGTGGAAGACATCTCTGCCCATGGCTGGTGAGTTGGAGCTAAATGGTCTCTGAGTCTCTTCCAACCCAAGCCAGTCTATCAGTTTATGATTTGTGTTGAATCAATATTAAAAATAATGCTACAAATTCCACAAAAAATGTATGCCCACATCTAGCTCCAGCCTGGTTTCAGTAAACACATGGTCTCTTTGGAAGCAATACTAGAATTCTTTATCTCCTCTTCTGTAGTGGCAACGTGGTGAGAGATTTGTGAAATTCAAGGGATAAAATCGGCTCATTTACATTTCAGAGACTCCGTCTGGAAGTGTTTCCTGTCTGCTTAACAAAAACACTGTTTATAACCCTGAGATTAAGTTTTCATTTGCCCTATATAAAGCATTTAAAAAGCTCTGACCTTTATTTACTAAATTATTTTTCTAATTAACACTGCATACTTTTGCCCTAGATAAAGGATTGTTTATTGGATCAGACTAAGATTTTAAGATATGATGACTAACAGTACTTTGGGATATAATAAATCAGTGCCTTTTCAGTCATAGGTAGTGAAAAAAGTGCTCCATGCTGTACTTTTGTGAGCATCAGTTTACTGGCAAACCTGTAAAGCATCTGCCTTGGATCATCATATCATGGAGCTGAGAGCCAGATTTGACATGTTAACCACACACACAGAGGATGAGGTTTCTCCAGGAGCTGCAGTCCAAGTTAGGTATCTACAGACAAGCTCCAAATCACCCAACATGCAGCAGCCTCTCTGTCCCTTCCCTTTGCAAAACCAAAGGTGAACATGGCTGGAACAGGAACTTTTGGCACCCTGTTGGGCATGCAGCCAGCCAGCAACAAGGACATGGCAACAAGCTCCCCTTCTTCAGAGCCCTCGCATGCAAGTCTCAGAATGGCAGATCTGTTTGGGGTGGGTTGACAGGCACAACAACCTTTGATCCTCATCTCCACTTGCTGAGTTATCTCATGGTCTCAGCAGCCCTCCCAGCATAGCCAGAAGGCAGGGACAATTTGTGGAAGCAACTAAGCTGTGGTAGGGCCACAGTTATAATTCTCTTGTGGCTTGAGGCATATCTCATTCCTGCTGCCATAAAGTTCTCCTATCCCCCAGGAAATATATTAGGTGGTTTTTTTCCTTCATCCAAATGGGCATTTTCTCTTATTACTTTTTGAAGTAAAGCTTGAGCTTATTTCAGCTCCTGGAGGGACCAGCTGCCCTCAGGAAAGCAGGCAGTTCACTCATTTTCTGGCTGTGGGAGGTGATGGCTGCTTTTGTAATGAGGGGTATAAAAAAGGGGCAGGATCTGTTTGTTACTTCATTCCACAGCTTTTGCCATAATCCTCACTGAATTCTGAGCATGTCTCCTTTATCCCTTGTCTTCTTTTTGTTCCCTAACAACCTGGTTCTAACAATCATAGGTAAAACCCAGTAGACCTGAGCAGAATTACATTGTTGTGATTCCAGTTTGGGGACATAGCCCCGAACAACACGCTCTGGTTTGAGATAGGTAAGAGCTTAGGAAGTTAAACCTGTGCTGTGCACAATTCAAAGATCACCAGCCCTTGCTGTGTATTTCACAACAAAACATAGGTACTGACTTTTAAAACACTTTAAAAACACTGACTTTAAAACCTTACACTCCCCAAATAGCAGCCTTCAGAACATCAACCCCGCTTCCTTTTCTAGGTATGAAAAAGAAGGCAAGACCAGACTGCTGTGAAGCAGACAAGATTTTTCCTATTGACATCAATAGGTATCCAGCCTTTAAGTATCTTATTGTCTCTCTATTCTTTCTTATCTAGCAACCTCAAGCAGCAATACCATTTTAATTTGGACTGGAATACTTAAAACTTTGTCTTTTCAAGGACTGCTAACATCAGCTACTTTTCCTAAGCAATGACCCCTACTGACAGGCATGTTTGATAATTAAAATTTTTCCTAATGTGCCTGGAAATTTTGCCTGATTAAACCTTTTCTCAGAGTCAAACTGAGTCTTCTAAGGAATCAAAAGGAACAGAAGTTGCATTTTCCTCATGCTGAGTTCATTACAAAGGTCTTCATTTAGCAAAGTGCCTGCCAGCTTGGAGTGTATGAGTAAGCTCACTGAGACTAAAAGGATTATTTTAAGCTGGTAAGGCATGTTCTTATGTATCTTGCTGAAACTTAAATGAAGCATGATGTGCTTGAGAAGGATCCAGGGGAAGTCCAGTTTGATCAGGTGGAGTGGAAGGTGTAGCCAGACTCAAATCATGAAGTCCAGCCTCAATGGTATGATCACATGAAGGAGGCATGCCACTCTCAGAGGAAGCCATGCAGAAAAGTACAAGTCTGCCACCATGTAGGGTCACATGCCCTGGGAGGGCATGGCCCTTTTTTTGGAACAGTGTAAAGCGCCTTCCAGAGAAAAGTTGGCTTGGGTGATTCTTCCATGCCATGCAATATAAAAAGCCTGGGAAAGTTTTTTATGCATCAGCTGACCCAATTCTTTTTTAGTCCCCTTACTTTGTTTTCTTCATTGACCTTTGTTTTCTTAAAGGTACCTTTCCAGTTAGGTTTTACAAAACCTCTGGAAAAGTCCCCACAACAACCCAAACTTCAGTTCTGTAGCATGGTCACCTCAAAACAGAAAATTCAGAAAAACCTGCTGTTATTTAAAAAAAAAAAAGAAGGAGCCTGGAGCAAGCTCAGACCCTGCAGCACTACTCCCCTAGCTCTGATCCTGTCAGCATTCTCCTGCTGTGCCTCAGCAAAAGTAAATGAGGATGTAGCTGTGGAGTCCCTGATGAATGCCCTGGGGCTAAAGAAGTTTTGCTAATGATTCATTAGCACATTTCTCTTAGGTGAAGTGAAGTGTGTGAGAAGTGCTGTTCTTCAAGCTGAGCTTCTCTGCATCGCAGAGAACAGTGGTCAGTATAAGGTCTGACATCACTACCCAAACTGGAAGAAGAGTTTGGATTCTGGTTTTCCAGAAAAAAATCCAACATATAATGAGAAGCTTTCAAATCTTTTGCATTTTTTTCTATGAAGTTTTTTCATATCCTGTGCTCAGGTCTGTCAAAAGGGTGTTGGCAACCCAGATATCCAACAGAACACTTATCTAACCTTTAATATCCTTCTAAATTTAAGAATTCTATTATCTTTAATGCCAATTCTAGTAGGTTCACCTGGAAACTAATGCATGTTCTGAGACATTTTCATAAAGAGCATTGCAGGTATAAGGTTTATGTACCATTGTATTCTGTACAGTGAGGAAATGGATAATCCTATTTATTCATCTAGCTTTGCCTTATCAACTTAAATAGGTTCTCACGTACCAGGCATCTTCAGTAATTGAATAGTGAAATTGCAAAGTGCATACATTATTAATGCTTCTAGGAATAGACCTAGCACTTCATAAAAGAGAGGGAGTAAGATTTCAAGGTGGTGGCACAACTTGCTTTTAACAGCAGTGAAAAAACATATCAAGGAATCCAAATACTTCACTGAATAAGAGAAGCAGCAAGCTAAGCTACTTAGAATATGGAAATATCCCAAAGCACAGCCCAAGAAAGAAGCCAGACATTTTTTTAGAAGGTGCCATAGTTACAGCTAAACAAAATATACCGTACACACCCAGAGGCATGAATGAGAAATTCTCACCAGGACATCCTACCTCCTCCCCAAGATGTTCAGCTGGGTTACACCGGCTAAATCCCACACCCATAAAACTTAACTTCTGCACAGAGCCATTTGTCCCCAGTGCAAGGCAAAATTTCTCAGAAGTGGGCATCAGGCTTGTTGTTGTGACGATGAAAAGAAGCTGGTGCATCTTGATAACACCTTATGGAAGTCTTAGAGTAACTGGAGTGATTGATTTCTCTTAGAGTACGAGGAAAGTGCATCTTTTACATGATGATCTGTCTAACAACAAACAACCCAGTAATTCACCCCCTATGTTACATCCACCTAACAATGTCACCAAATGTTGTTTTGCTCTTCCATGCAAGGACCTGTAAGTTACCTAAAAGTGCCTGTTCTACCTCCATATTAAGTATTTTCAACTTCATTCTAGGATATTAAATTATTTAGAAAAATAAAAGGCTTTACCCCGGAGCTGGGTTTAGTGCACTCAGTACACACTGCATTTTATGCTATAATACTAGAATCTATTTGAACTAGATTCACTAGAATTGAACTAGAATACTACAATACATTTGAACAAGTAAGAAAGTTAAAAACCACAAGCCAAATCTCCTGTGGGTAGGTCCCATTAATACCTTTCAGCACTGTTAAATAATGTTGTAATAACCTTGTGTTTGTTGAAGGTACACGGAAAACAAAACACAAGCCAAACAAGTTGTTCAGTGAGCAATGAAACCAGTGAATGTGGGTCTCCTGTACCCATAAGATGGGTGTTCCAGGACACTACCTCCTGCACATCCCTATATCTCTTTTTCTCTTGGACAAAGAAGTCTGGCAGAAACTATCGTATGCTGTGGCAAATCTAGAGCAAAACTCAAGCAGATAGTGCTACTTAGTACAAGGAAGACAGCAACAGAGCTGGCTACTGTCTAACAAGATTTAAGGGCTTAATTTAGTTAATTTAATGCCCTCAGCAAGGGTATTAATCTGTATAGCTCATCTCTTCCAACCGCCAGTTTTCAGGAATCCCATAAGAACACAATGGCCTTAAATATCCATTTTTCCAGGAGATTTTAAAATTATTGAAAGAATTGTCTAACCATGTGATTGCCTGAGCTTCTCCCCTATGAAACAGCTTAAAAAAAAATCAGGATGAAAGAACTAGATACCAGCTACTTAAGAGCCTGGCAATCATCATCTTATACAAGTTAACTCATCTTACGTTTGTCATCTGTTAATATACACGCATGTGCACATGCACACACATATTTGCTTCTAGTGGAATTTTTGATACCTTTTCATTGCTGATATAATATGAAACCTTCAATTTGTTTGCAGATTAGAAGTTGCTTCTAAAGTGAAAAACTATTTGTCTTTCCATAACAGAAAAATATGTTTGAGGTGAGTAACACAAAAAATAATGAATGCATTTGGAAAGTGATAACTGTGTCAGTTTTCTCTTATAGAAGAGAGGAAAGTATCTGAACAAAGTCAGCCAGTTAAACAAAAAGGTTTATTGATTCCAGGATTACTTTTTTCATTTTTGTGATTAGATTTGGGATTGGGGAAAAAATCCTGAGAGACTGAGGGAGGGAAAAAAAGCCCCAAGACATAAAAACAGAAACAGGAGGAAAAAAAAGGTAGATGTATTACCAGAGCACGTAAGACATGGAATGATTAAGTGGGAGAAAAATTAGAAGGGACAGCCAGCCTCTATTAAGGGTCCAAACTTAGAGAACAGCTCTGAAGCTGATTAGGAAAGAGCTGAAGGACACCAGAGCAGATGGTTCTAAGCTCCTGATTTTCTGTAGGAACTGATAAGTGATGTGTCACCACACTGTCTCTCACCTTACCACAGGGCACAAAGAGCCTCCAGAGGGGTCTCTTCCACTGATAGGAGGGAATGGATGATCTGTATTGTAGATTACCTTCACGACCTTCACATATTTTTAGAAAGAACAACCAATTCCTTTATTTGGCCCTTCACATTCCATGTAACATGTACTTTCCCAAAACTGAAATGTGTTGTCAAGTGTTGCCACTTCTCAGGAAAGGGGATTGCTCTATAAAGTCCTCAGCAGTGCATCGGTTGAAGTCATGAAGAAGGAATCACAATCTTGTTGCCTGAGTGTCAATAAGACCCACATGGCAAAGATTTTTCAAATTTTCAGATCCACTTAGGGAAAACACTGAGGAGTCTAAATTCTACTGAAGATTCCTATTACACTGCAGGATGTCTTTAAAACTTACTTTTTAATTTCAGGTTGTGGTTGAAACATGGGCCATGGGCTAGCATGGAAATATGACTGGGAATATAACAGGGTTTTCCAAAGCATCCTACCCACTTCTGTGCTTTCATTTGTCCCTTCAGCCATTTTCTGCATCCTGTAATTACAAATCTTTTACTCCATACTCCTTACTGGCCTAGGTGGATCCTAAAATTATAACTCCTTACTCTTGGGGGTAAAATAGAGCTTATCTGTACTGCAAACTTTGATTTGGTTTTATTATGGGTTTTTTTTTGGTGCTGGTTGAATGCAAAGGTTTAAAGAAGATGAAGGGAGCAGAGGTTGACATGCCAATATATGACAGCTAGTTCCTGGTAAAAAACATCCATCAGGTCCTTGATTGTGCCCATTGGCAAAGATCAAAGAGACAGCAATGAGTTTCCAAAACACAGCATGTGGATTTAAAGCCATGAAATTCACTCTACTGCTTCATACTCAGAGTTTTATGGGCATGCAGGTACGTCAATTATTTTCCCTGACCAGCCTGTGAAACAAGCAGTAATCCCTGAAAGGCTCCAACACTGTACCTACATGGCTCCCACTGCAGAAGACAGCCAGGAACATACTGTACAGTACCTTCCTACAAACCAGTTTATTTATAGCACCATTGGCAGAGCACAGCTATTGAGAGAACACAAATGAAGCACCTGCAAACCACCTTCTTCCCCCAAACTCAAAGGCCTCTCTGCAGCCACAGATGTGTGTGCAATACAATAGAATCAGTCAGCTGGGACGACCCACTTGAGTACACAGGCAGCAGTTCCCACCACAGCATTAAAATGATAACATGGGAGATATTCTGAATGGAAGGCAAGTTACACAAGAGCAGCAACTACACTACTAGAAATATTTTTCAATAGACATAGGACTCGCTATCCATGTTCCTAGGACTCTCTTGTAGTTTATAAGAAGGGTTTAGCTCATGTTTAAGCCTAAATTCTTCAATTTTGTCCCAAAGGCAAAGGAGTTGGTCACAACCATGAGAGTTTAATTAACAGTGGAGATGTGATGCCAAGATTTTGTATAGCATTCATAAAAGCACTCGGTTCTAGTGAATTTTCCTTCTCTTGCTAGAGCTGATAAACACATAACAATGGACCATAAAAATGAGCGAGTCTCCTTCCCCAGCTAGTCTGGCATTTACATACAGCTGCAAAGATAGATAGCGAGAAGGTTTAGACCCAGCTGGCAGAAATGTCAGGTCTTTCAGCTCTGTATCTCTATTTCATCAAATACAAACAGCATTAGCTCCTAGCTGTGCCAGTCCTTGGAAAAAAATGCAAGTATTTGGGTGAAGAAAAATTGGGTAAATCTAAGCCTGGACATGGCTGGAGAAATTACCATGAAGCAGGAGAAAAGGAGGAGCCAGAAATAACTTTAAAAGGCTTGCTTTCACCATGTGTCACAAGCTATCAAGAGATAAATCTTGTTTTACATGTGTCTGATCTCAAGATCACTAGAAGCTGCTTTCTGAGCTCTTTATTGATGAGTCCTTCTCCTAACTACAGAGGACAAAGATAACACACCCACCCTCAAACAGAGATGGGCAAGAAAATCTCCCCACTTCTTATATAAGATTAGTTTAAAAACAAATACTACTGTGATGCTTCTTCCCTCACAGCCCCCAGAACCAACACCTTCCTATAGTAAATGTTCCCTAAACCAGCTCAATGTTAGACATTTCATAATAACCAAATATTTATTTTTGCCTTTGCATTTGAAAACAGGATATGTAACTTTTAAGAATCCATTTGGGCCAAAAGACCTTCAGTATTTAATAATACAGGCTGAATTTTTCTTCTTTTGATTTGCTTGTAGTGACTTCTGACTCAATACAGAAACCAAGGAAAGGTACCAGTCCCAGGGCCAGTTCTTCCTTTGGGGGAGCACTTTGTCATGCATGATCAGAGCAGTTGTTCTACCTAAATAATTAACACTGATTCTTGATTCTTCATGCACCCACTGTCAGGATAGCAACTTGTGGTAAACAAAGAGTTTTCTTGACAATTTGTTGATACCTGTGAAACTATCTCATGACGTTGGCTAGAAAATTCATGAGCTTCAATGCTCAAGAAAAATGAACAGTTCATTTCAGAGTGCTCTCAAAATTAAGAGCTAAAACCATAGGCTATCCCCAAATCCAAGACCTTAAAATTTAGCTAAGAGAAAAGAAAATAGCAAAGAGTATTCACATAGAGATTCTGTTTGAAAGGTCACGGAGTGTGATGGTGTAATGAGGACAGTACAGACAGATTTCATCTAGCTTCAATCTAGGATTGCTTAATTTTCTGACACCCTGGATAGAGCTATAAATAAAACTTAAATATCAGTTTTTTCCTAGTTGCAAACTGTCATCTGTGCAAAGAAAAGCCCAAGTCCATCCAAATGCAAACACATTTACGTGCACACACATTACCAACTAGCATTGAACATGGGAAAACTGGAAATCCTGATTTCAAGGATGATTTTTACTCCTTCAGCACAAGCTGATAAATCATACATCCTTACCACAGGATCACAGATTCAAGAAGTTTGAGTATGCAGCAGGCTACTGGGAGCAAACTGGAGCCACTCCTAGGTTCCACCTGGCAAAGAGAATCCAAATGCTGCAGAAACTTCCTGCCACTGACTTCCACAGTTATAAAACTGAATGCTGTGAGGTTTTGGGTGGGAATTCTCCTCAACAGCTCTAGATCTCCTCTCAAAGAGTGTACTGCTAGGAGGAAGCAGTTTCTTTCAGTTGTTTCTAGTGGCTGTGAAGAGAGGCCTTCTCAGCACAAAAGGCCCGGGAAGTCTGACATTTCTTGGATTCAGTTCAAAGACTACAAGAGTTCCAAGACTCAGCCTTCTCCTACAAATGGTCTTTCCAGATTGTAGAAAGGCAATCTTCAAACAGTGGATGAAAACTGCTGCTGAAGGTGTTCCCTAAATGAGCTGCAAGCACCACTTCTCAGAGAGGCTGAGTACTAGAGCAGAGGGAAACTGTACTTGGAGGGCAGTTGGGCCTTCGTCCAAATTCCTCTTCTCAAATGAGACCATTGGTGCGCGATCACTACTACTCCATCATTTCCTTTCAATATTAGGTTTAAAAAAAATGCCTAAACAATTTTTCTATATTCCTTCAGCTAAACTGAGAGTAGGAGACAGACAATAAAACATACATTGCCATACACAATGGCAAAACAAATAAATTAAAAAAAATTACTCTGGAAAGCTGTATTTATCCATAAAGTTACTTAAAGGGCTTCAAGGCATTTTTATCAAAACAGTGTTATCAACAGAATTTCCTTCTGACCCCAAGCTTTGCACATGGAATTCCACATATCAGAGAAAAACCATGTCTGCCAAAACCCAAGCAACAGATGTCATTCACACAATGCTCTGGGTCTGATGTCTGCTTTCAGTGCCTGCAAAGTAGAATGGCCACTTTTTCCTATGGTAGGCACTTGACAAAATAATTGCCACCAGCAATGTCCTCATCTACATTCTTTGATATGACCATATGGTACCTCTTACACATTCCTGAAATAGAGCACCCTGGAAAAACTTTCAATTGGGAGATCCTATTTGGGGTTAATTCAAACTGGCTCTCAGTCTGAGATGTTTTATGACTTTTCAGACTCTCTGTAGGACACTCCACTGAGAATCCAGAACAGTTTATCTAAGGTAAACAACCAGCTTTATTCAAACAGGTGTTAGTCACTGGACTGTGCACAGGGGCTGACAGCTGTATTTTAAGTTAGGAAAGTTTCATTTAACATTAACCTTCTCTTCAGGAGGTCATTGCTAGCTCAGCATGACAGCCAAGATTAAAGAAACAATGAAACCCCGTCAGAGATGCCCAAAAGAAGTGTTTCTAGAGAAATGCAATGAAACAGGCCCAAAACAGAAACCCCCAAAGCAAACCTCAGTCTGTTTGTTAAAAGGACTAGCTCTTCTTTGTTTACTGAATAAATATGTTCCAATCTACTGATCCATAAATATACAGAAACTTTTCTTAAAAAGAGAAAAAATAATCCTTTGTACTTACATGCCTCTAGCTGATCCCCACCCCAGAGGATTAAGCATATTTCTCTCAGTTACAGCCGCATGGTTTCACAATGAAAAGGAACTTAACAATAAATTCACAATTCAGTATTCCAGGCCAACACACACACAATAATGTAAGCAAGGGGTGTAAAACTGGAATTATATCCAACGAGCCAGTTATTAATACAAGACCAGACAGCTACTTGAAAAGGTTATTCAAGAGGTCAAATATTCTTGTCCCTCCTTTCTATATTTTCAACTCAGTTGAAAAACACAGTCTTTCCTTACATCTATACTTATAAATGCCTTTCCTCTTATTATATAGAAGTTAAAGGGCCTCATGTACTTAACATAATTCAAAACAAGGCTTTTTCACAACATGTGTGCATACATAAGTAATTTTTTTCCCATTTAAATGGCAACATTTAAATTAGAAACTTTCTCCTCACTCAGTGAAGCACATGGTGACAGCAATGTTTGCAAGGGTGACTATGGTAAGTTCTGGAGCAAAACTTCTGAAAGAGCTGGAGGGAGGTTCCTGGACTCAGGGGAACTCAAGTGAGAGTGGAGAGACTCAGCAGGACAGAGCAGTTTTCACCAGAAGGGCTGATAGGGTCATGGCAGTGCCAAAGCAATTGGGGGAGATTTAAGTGGCTCCAGGGAGCATGAATAACCAGGACAGTAGTTTTCATAGCTTGGTCAAAGCTTGGACTCAACAATCTTAGAGGTCTTTTCTAAACATAATGATTCTATGGTTCTATAAAGCAAAATCATCACAGAACACTCATCTCTGCTGAATCCACATTTAACCTCCCAACCAAAGAATTTTCAGCCTAGGGAGAAAGATTTGCACATAAATGGTCTGAAGTCATCTCTCTCTCATTAGGACACTAAGGCCTATCTTGGGAAGCAGTAGAAGAACCTCTCCTAACATTCTGAAATATCCCTATCACAATTGGTTTTGAGGCTTCATTCATTTATTTCAAAAGCCAAACTTAAAGTTCTGCTGTTTGTAGATGTCAACATTTTGTACCGTTGACCTTTCATTCCCTCCTTTTCTTAGTGAGTATTAAATGCTTCTCAATCAGATTTAAATTTACTTCCAACGTCATCTAGACTAACGAAATTAGCTACCACTGCTTTAACTTGATATTTAAGCACAAAGCTATTTTAATAAATGTCAATGAGCAAATTAAATATTTGAATTTTGATGTTGGTCTCCAGAAGCAGAAGAGATTTAATGCTCATCTAAGGAAAAACATGATTAATATTCAGGTCAGGCCCAACCAACAAAAACCTGCTGAGCGTTCAGCACTGACACATTCCTAGTTACTTTTAAAAGCGCTAGTCGTAAGATCTGTTTGCATATAAACATATGTGACAAAACTGATGAGCCAGTTGTGCATAATTTTAATATTTGCAGATTACTACAACATGGTTATCACTGAACTGGTAACATGGATGCTCCTGCTATGGGATGTGGTTAGACATTTATATAACACAGGAAGCATTTGCCCTACCAAGCAGGTCAAGGTGTGTGCGAGGTTGCTTTGTACTAGTAGAGTTTAAGATTTCATTTGGCTGTGGCCAAATTCTGTTCAGGACACTGAAAAAACCCAAGGCTTGACCCTAGCCTGCCTTCACTCCCCATATGTGTTCTGCAATGATTCATAGTAGCCTGGATACTTCTCCAGTATGTGCCAGGTGCCAACATGTCCTACCCACCAGCTATTCTTGGCAGGTCTGCTCATGGAATTCCCAGTTTATCTGGATCCTTTGACTTCTGGAATGACAGGTACACAGATTGGCACAGGACCAGTGTCTGTCCTGCACAGTGGGTCAGTCCTCAGCCTGGTCCAAAGGAGGTTGCCAACACAGGCACCCAGATTAGCTGCACTGGCTGGGTGCTCTTATCGTGTACAACAATCTGACATAAATCTGGCATGAGGGATGAACATCCCAGCACTTCAGCCAACATGGCAGAGTGAAGGAATTCAGCAGGACCTTGGCAGAGGCAGATCTCCAGTCTCTGTTGCCCAGAAGGCCAATATTTCTCTGAAGGGGGCTCAGAAATCAGGCACGCATGGATAAACAGAGGATAGCAGGAAATGGAAGAAAAACATGTTTGGGGTGAAGTTTAACACATCATGTTGTGTATAGAACTCACTAAATGTATATCCTTTCTACTGCATTCTATTATCTTTCCCACTTTAATCAGCAAGTGCTTCAGAGTCAAGACAAAGAGATGTAGATTTGATCAGACCCTTGATTATCATTGATAGAAGAGGGCAAACAAACACACAGCACTGAGACAAGGTAGTACAAGGAGGTAATTGATATTGTAAACAAACAAATGGGAGATGTGGCACTGCAAATACTGAATTCCATTTCTGAGGAAGCTATCAAGCAAAAAGAAAGTGCTTTTACCTGGAAACCTGCATGACCAAGACACATGAAGTCAGTCATTTGCAACTAATAAATTGCAGTCTGAATAAAAAAACCTAATGAAAAAAGCTGAGCGCAAGATGAGGTACTGCCATGCTGAGTATCACTCTGCAGGTTCAAGGACTCCACACAACACTACTCCTCTCTTGTTGCATCCTGTGTTAATAACCTGGGGCCCTCCTGCTAATTACTGCTGCTCCCAAGTAATCACTGGGGTAACATTGTGGGAAGTGGCTGTGATGGTGAGAAGCCACTGGCCAATGCAGCACCCACAGAGAAGCCCTTAAGAAGACTAATACTGAAAGAACAAATAACAAAATCAACCCACACTCTGGCCAACATCTTTCCAACTTGAAAGAGGAAAGAAAAATCCTCCCAGCAAAAGTGCTGTTTTGAATTCAATTAGTGGTTGTTAACGCAATCGCCCTCGATTGCAGTCACTGTCATTCACCATTCAAACAGAGCAGACACGAATGCAGAGGAGAACAATGCTGTAGTACAGCAAATATTTGTTTTCCATCCTCAGATAATCCTAACAATGTGTCATTGTATTCAGTGCACCAGAAAATTCTAAATTTTGCATTAGAGCTAATTTTGTGGGCTCTGGGGTCAACCTGAGCTCTCTGTTAAGAGACTGTAAATTCAATGACTTCAGTGAAGTCATCTCAGATTGATGAAGGTACATTTGGCCTTTTGACTCCCTGAACTTAATGCCAATTGAGATAATTCTGTGTGTTAAAAAAAAAGAAAAGCTATGTTATGATCATTTCAACAGGAATTTATTTGAAGAGAAGCTCTGAAAAGTCTTCAGAGAAAACTATTATAAGACAGTATTAAAGTAGCTGAGAAATGAAAAAGAAAGTAAAGAGCTAAAGGATGCTCAATTAAGAGACGTTCCAATATAGGCTTTGTTATGAACTGTCACTGACAAAGACTATGATATCTAATTGGTAGGGAAGGTATTGTGAAAAAAATGGGGAATGGCAGAGCCAGGACACAGGCAAGCAGCTTTACTGTTAACTTTAATTCACTATGCAAAGCTTTAATTGAGGTACAAAGCATAAGTAATAGTGCCTTGCCTCCAACCCTCCAGGGTGAGAACTGTCCCAGAGCTTTGCCCTCAGAAATAAGGGGAAACAAACTGAGATGAAAACACCAGAAAACAAGACAGGCAGGAAAAAACATAGACCATCTCTTGCGTCATATGTCTGAACAGCCTCAAATTCATCCCATATCATCAGTGCCCCTAAGAAGCTAACACACTGCTTTTCCTGAAGAAACAGAGCACATGAAAAAAACATATGTTGGTTTCAGTGCAGTCTCCATGTCTGTTACCAGCTCCTGATACTGAATTACATGAGTGCCAGAGATATTGTAGTCACTCATTATATCCCATGCCAGAAATTTGGAACTGCCAGGCTGAGATGCCAGGAAACAGGCATTTAAGGGCCCAGAGCAGGGAACTTTTTGAGTTCCCAGACTGCAGGAACCCTCAGGATATTGTCACTCCTGCAGCAGTTCTCTGCAAACTACTGTGGACCTTCTAGCCACAGCAACCACCAGTGCTCCTTTGGCAGGCTTGTTACCCCATCTAGGACTGGCAAAAACAACAACCCCCCCATATAACCCTGTATTTAATTGGCTGTGTTAATTTTTGACCCTAGAACAAAGCTATAATAAGGGATTAGAAAGCCATGTGAAGAATGTAGCCATGGGGAGTCTAAATTCAGCACCCTCCTGGACACTAACAAGTTAAAAAAGAACATGCAAAAGTTTTCTGATTTTGACTAACCAAAACATGCTGCAAAGCTCACACCCACGTATTTAATTTACTTGGCATATTTGCATTTAAAACTCCTGCAAACTCATGTGTCTTTTCAAATTAACTCAACTATATAATAATAGGCCAAACACGTCAGCTGCTGGGAAATCTCACAACGTCCTGTCTATTTTTACTTCTTTTAGTATCCTCACTAATTTACAACACCATCATTCATAACAGCATGTTATTCAAATTTTACCAAGAACAACCCCCTCAGAGGCCATTATTTGGTAAGATTCTGTCATACCAAATTCAGTTTAATTGAACAGCAATAATGATCCCTTCCAAGACCAATGCATGGCAAGGAGATATCTGAAATGGAGCTCAAGGTCCTGACTGCTTGTTACAGAGCTATGGTCTACCTACAGTTGGTTTATTTTATAAAATAATTATATTCAGTAGCTTTGCATCTGAATAGTTTTTTTGCCAGAGGAAAGCATCCCTGGACAGCATATTTAATACAATTGAGATTGTTGATTTGTGATTTTTTTGTTCCCCTTCTTTGTGTTCTAAGCTTCTCTGCCTACTGATGCATTACCTCCTCGTGGGCAATGCCTACTGAGTGCATAAAGCTGGGATTCAAGTTACTTGATAAATGTTGGTTTGATCCCAGGATATTTGGCTGAAACACCTGCCACATAAAAACATCTGCATCTCTTTTCTGATGCCAAAAAAAGATCTGTTACAGTGGTAGCTGAAGTTTAGCCAGCTCCACCCGCATACATACACCTCACCTTAAGAGCAGCACAAATGAGATTAAAATGATGCCCATTTTGACTGAGAAGGACAAAGAACCTCTGGATCTACCTTTCCTCACACGGATGAGGCCAGTAACTGAACCATAGCAGGTTTGGCAAGGTACTCACAAATGTCAAGACAAGTTGCAGGATTGGTATAAATCCCTTCTGACTCCATCAGCCTGCAAAATAATTCTAAGTAATCCCACGGAAGTGGTGGAAATTTACGACTAGTTTAGGATATGAGAATGAGGAGTGCTATGGATGAGAGGCCAGATTTTAAACATATCTAAGGAGTCATAGCTGCTAAAAGAAGCCAAATATGAAAGTCAAAGGCACTTATAAGCCTAATTCACATTGGTGCAGACCTTCTGACTGTAGGAGTGAAAGATCTCCCAAAGACCACCTTCTAGTCTTACTAAGATTCAGAAGGAAAAGCTTGACCCCTTGTATCAGTGCTGTGTCAGGAATGCAGACACAAATATTTTGGGGTCAGATTTAGGCTATGCAGGCACTGAACTGCTACTAATTTTGAAAAAAGGCATTTCCAAGATCTTAGAGACATTATTTAGTAGACCACATCTTCTGAAACCTAACCCAGTGCTTTCTCCAAGATTCCAGACAGATCTTTGGAGCTTGAATTGCACCAATATGTCTACACACAACCTACACTATATATGCTCCACCATGGAAGCAAAACATCCAGGAGGTGGCTGGCATTTTCCCTGAGCACTATTTATATCACACACTATTCATTTGAAGAGCTCAGGAGAGTTTTTGTTCTCCCCTGTGAAATTAGCTGTGAATTAAATGTAAAGATGAAAACATGGAACACACTAATATTGTGCTACATGCAATAGAATAGCCTTTGAGGGATAAACTGCAGCAGCACAGCATTCATGTGTACTACTGGCTCAGGCTTTTGTTTCATGCTTTCTACCTTCCATACAGCTCCTTCACGAGGAAAATTCTTGACATTTGTCACTTTGCCTAGGTCAACATTTATCAACCAACTAAAACAAAGTCAATGAGTTTGTCTTCTTCCACCTGAAATGCTGCTAAATGTTTCCCAGTTCAGTGATTAAAAGAAAACAACATTCATATCCACAAAGAATTTCACTGTCACTACAATAAATGAAGAATTAAGGAAATATTTGATCTGGTGAGAGATCCTGGATAATTTGGGGATTTCTAAATTTACTTATAATTTCTGAGTTTAATTCACATGTGATGTACATGCATGAGTTTCCAGACACAGCACTGTAGCTATAGATTCCTTCTCTCAGCAGATTTTGTGCTGAGACATTTGATTCTCAGACACTGACTGAGAGTTAGAGAGATTAGCACCCACAGAGGAACACTAGCACCTAACAAAATAGTATTGCTAGATCCTGTTACATTGTTAAGCCATTTGGTTGAGGACCTTCAAATGCTAGGTCTTTGGCAAAGTATTGATAAGGAGAAGTCCACCAAATACTTCTAATATGGGCTATTTTTTCCCTTTGGGGCAGCAGAAATATTATCCCCTGGACTGCAGCTTTAATTCATAGGGCTTTTCTTACAGTGGTATCAGTGTGACTGCAAGGAAGTATTTGTGAATGTTCTGCATAACACAACATTATCCATTCTCTTGGTACATCAGTCACATTCTAAGACCTGCTTTTCAAAGTTCTGAATTCTCTCAAAATCTTGCAAGTGCTCCTTGATGCAGAGGTTTCCTAAAGGTGGCTTGGAAATCACCTGACAGACAATTGCACCAGCCTGGGGGGCTGCTACAAAAATGTGTCCACACCTGGCTAATGGAGAGTGTGCAGCCACTTCAAAAGCAGCTGTCAGAAAGGATGCATGCCAGGGTGGGACCCAGCTCTGCAAACTGCACAGGTCATGCAGAACAAAAGCACAGTAGTTACACTGCCCCACCAACATCCATCCCACCATACTCTAGCAGACCAAAACCATGAGCTGGGTCAGACATTGAGAGTTGTAAACATTTATAGCCTGCCAGAAAGTGCTCCAGACAGAAAGATGGCTTAAAAGACACTTCCTTCCACTGAATTTCTCAAGTATCATTGCTGATCTACTAAACCTTCTGTTGGGTGACATAATTCGCTTCAAAACATAAACACTTCTTAAAGCATTAGAAGATGACAAACTCTCCACATAAAAAAAAATCTTCTCTGTTGGAAAGTTTCAAGAAAACCAAAGTACTTTAGTAAACAGTAAACTTTGGTTTAATGATTTCCCTTAGACAAGGCTATTTCTTCTTAACCAGCTACACTAATGTTCATGTCTCTGCTGAAAAAAAACTAAGGGAGAGCTACAGCATCCCTGGGGATTCTTTATGTCTTCAGGCCTTTGAATATTTACTGCCACTGAAACGCAAAATGCCGGTGATGAAAAATGAGCTTTAAATTCAGTGCTTTAAACCAGTAGGAAATGCTTACTCTGAGGTTGTGCTGGTCAAGCTGCTTTCTACAAAGCTTTCCAAAAGCCATCAGTTGCCACTCCATACATCTATTACACTGTTTGATTTGTTCTCAGTTTGCATTGCCTTATGTTGTCTTAGAGAAGCTGTAGCTGAACAAAGGCAACAAGCTTTTTGCCTTGTTCTGGCTACCATAGGAGTCATCCAACAGGCTGGGATCACTTCTTTGACAAAAAGACCTGAGGCCCTGGCTTTACAATAGACTGAATTTTTAGGGGTCCTAGTGCCATCCCATGCTAGGAAGTTCCACTGCTCCCCTGTGTCCAGCCTGCTCAGTTTGTTGAAATACAAGGAGCAAAATCCCCATAAAGGCAAGCCAAGTAAATCCCCAGTTTTCCGCTGACTCTGCAAGCTGAGCAGGCTGGGCACATTGGATGTGCCAGGGAATAGCATCAGAAAGAACAGGATTGCTGTGATTATAGTGATCTGTGTCACTGTGGATTTCCAGCCTTAACACACAGCTGGATGAATCTGACTGGAGAAAACAGGGATTGAGAGCGACCAGATAGGAAACTTGGAGTCTGTGAGGGAAACAGGACTGGAAAAAAGGCTCAGTACAAAGCTTGACCAAAAACAAGACAAGATTCTTAATAAATCCTATCCTGCATGGATGGGGTTTCCACTTAATTTCCATTTATACCCCAAAATCTGCCCCAAGGATGGGGCACTGCATGTGTGTGGGGCTCCTGCCAAACATCCTGGTTATGAGCTCCAGAGGATCATGTGTGCAACTCAACTGTACACCAACATGCCTGCTGTGACAACATCCACCTCTGTGTGATGTTAGTCAAGTTCCCCCTGTTCCCCCTGTATAAATACCTCAAATTTATATCCCAGGCTGACCCAGACCAGGAATGGGACCTACATTTATGTCCCTGAAAGTTCCCCAGGCCCTGAACAAATGACTGTTTGACAGTAAAATCCTCTTTTCTGGCTCTACCAGAAAGTATTCTCCCATTTCCACATTACCTTCTCTCCAAACTGGAAAGAAAGAAATGTTCTCTGCAAGCACTTCTGTCACAAAAATTATATGTCTATCAGAAAACTATTTTCTTCTTTTTTGCTGAGCAGAAATATTCCAAGCAATATGCTCCAGTCTCTCCAACTAATAGATTTACCTTATCCTGTCTTCTCATCAATTTCAGACCACTGATTTCTGAAAGTTTTTTATTGCCAGTATTTCCTTCTTCCAGATGGCCAGTAAATAGAAGCCCCTCCAAAAAAAAACCCTTGAATTTTCATATTTTCCTCTCCAGCAACTGTTTATCCTGTGCATCAAACACATCTTTGATTACATTCTTAGTGGGACAATAATATTATCGCCTCTTATTAAAATCTGAGGACATGCACAGCAGAAAAAAAGCGACAACTGCACTGTGTATCTATTAAAAATAGTGATAAACTCATCTGTGACTTCCAAATAGAGAAAACAATTTCTGAAGGTGGAAAACATCTCTGTCCATGGGTTGCTATTAAGAATGCCGGGGCTTGTACCAAGTTACCTTTTTAAACGAGGTAGACTACTTGCACTGAGTTGATCCTCACCCATAGTTTTTTTGAAATTGTGCTCCATCTGCAGCAATAAATTTCTCTTTCCTCAAACATTAAACCTTCTTTAATCCTACAGACTAAACAACAGGTGGTAGATTATTTTTCAGAATTAGCAGCCAACTGCTAGAGCAATTCTCAGCCCAATTACTTTGGTTTGTGGCTTGAATTTTGTGGCTTAGCAGCACCATACATTTCTTACCAGTAGAAACCAACTTCAATGGATCTGTGACTCCATTTCCCCAGCCCCTCCAAAGTGAAGACAACCTCACAACCCTCAAGCTACAGGGAAATACACTTTTGGACATTAAAACCCAAAATGTAGTAGGGTTTCCATTGCACAATATAAGAAAGGAAAACTCAGAATGCCTTTGAAAATCCTATCATTTTCTCCCAAGTGGGAATAAAGGAAAAAAAAAAACAAACCAAAAAACCAACCAACAAACAAACAACAAAAAAACCAACCAAACAAAAAACCCCAAAACACAAACACACTTTGCTAAAATGGAACATGTTTAGATGAGCAATCAATAGAGATAGATAGGAGATTATTTTAATAGAAATACTTAAGAGAAAATATAAAATACAAAAAATATTCCCCATGTCAAATTAATATTAATACTAAAATTGAAAAAACACAAAAGCACACTCCAAGACTAAATGCACAGTGTTAGCTTTAGTCAATCATATTTGAATTTGTTCTTAACATGATCATTTGTTCTTAACATGTTCTTAACATGATCAAAATAAAAACCAAAGTAAAACATGCTTTTAAAATTCAGTCTAGAAGACAAACTTTTCAGTCAGTACATTGGCCTGAAAATGCCTTAAATCTGGCCTTTTTTTGTTTTTTACATTTTGTAGCTGACTTTCTGCAAACATGGCCAAACTCTGTGTTTCCATAAGCCAGAATTTTCTGATTAAAAACATTTGAGACAACCCTGACAAGCTCTAACGCTAAGCACTCCTGAAGAATTCCACTACTGGGCGATTTAAACCATTACTCCTCATTTGTATAGGTGTATCCTTGTTCAAGCAGGTTTCCAGGGGGATGGCCATTAGGAGTGCTGCCATGGGAACAGGCAAGCAGCAGGCTGGCATTAGGCACTCGGGAGTCCAGACAGCAGCAAAGCCATGGGCATCTCCCTGCCCTCCTGCCCCGGATCCCCTTGTTAGGTGACCTGTTTAAGGCAGTTACTTGTTTGTCCCGAGAGAGAGCAGGCACGCCCAGGCTCCAATTCACCTCACCTATCAAACGCTGATCTCATGATGGGGCTATTCAGCCTCTTCCACAACAATTCCAGAGGAAGAGCAGCTGCCTGATTAGACCAAAATGCCAGAGCTACAGCAGAGAATGCTGATCCCTCTGTGGACAGAGCTATGTACAGAAAGGCAACATGCTATCTTGCAGACAAGTTGCTCACGTGGCTGATTAAGGGGCAAGTAATTGATTGACAATGACTCATCTGAGAATAAAGTGAAAATAAATGGAAAATAACAGGAAGAACCAAGATTATTTAAGGCCAAATGTTTTCAGACTATGGTACATTTCCATCAGAGCCTCCCTTCAATTTCAGTGAAATCCACCACTACCCCATCACTGAAAACACAAAGAATCACCTGCCTTTTAAAGTTCACTGCCACACTTACAGATTTCTTTCAAGTATATTTAGGAACAAAAATAATTAAGGCATTACTATATGTTGGATGTGTTAATTGAAAAATCAAGGACTATACACATCACTTTAATTAGCAACTGTTCAGTATTTACTTAGGAGCTTATCATGATAGAACTTGTTTAGCTTGCTGCCAAAGATATCTTTGCCATGTTGGTTTGAAATAAGGGGAGGATGTGGTGCATTACACAAAGATATATACATGAATGCAGCATGCATAATTTCTGATTTGATTTTAGGGAAGAGCAAGACTAGGGGTGCCACAAATATTTTTGCTCTGCTCAAGCACACGATAAACTCCAAGCCTTATCACAGCTGTTTGCCAAACCCATTAAGCCTCTCCTCCCTGTCCAGCCTAATGCTCTGAAGTGCCTGCAATAACAGGCCTGTCTCCAGATCTGGTTCCAGCTCTGACCCATTCGACAACCCTGCTGCTGCTCTGCCCTCCTGGCTTGCTTCACTGGCAGATTCCAGAGCACTTCTCTCTCTGTGTCCCTGCCATATGTACCCTGTCCCTGCACTGTCACACAGTTTGTTCAGCTCCTTTTCACACTTCCCTACCTGTTTAAGGGGCTTACTGAGCTGTTTGGTCACCCATATGCTAATTTTTCAGGTGTCTCTATGCCTTCCACCCTGTTTCCCTGTACACAGGGATCTATTTTATTCATGACAAAGGCTCTCCAGTCATTGATCTAAACTGCTCATTATATATGCAGCTCCAGAGATACCTGCTCTTTCCATTTCGTTCAATTTCTCCTGCTACCTCAGTTTTTTCAGTCTTTCTTCTCACAGCATTTTGTGTCCCTGTTGTCTCTTGCCCATAACTACTGCTCAGGGTTAGAGTCATAACGACCTTCAATGCTTTTGACACTTATTTTAGCAAATCAGCTCAATATTTATCAGAGCTTGTTTGTTTGTTCCTGTGACTACAAAATTACCTTGGTTTTCCTCTTTTTTGTTCCACAGACCCATCTGAAATTATTTCAGCCAGGATGCAGGAGATTAGGCTTATTCCCTCCAGCATGAAACAAACTTTGCAATGAGGGAGATGGTGTGATTTATTTCCCATATCTGTTCTCATCAAGGCCTTGCCACAGACTATGAATGAGCTGCCAATTAGTACTGCATTTTCAGAGCTCACTATCAGTAATGTCAACAAGAAGACAGAGCTGTAAATCTCCAGTTTGATAGATCAGAAAAGGTGTGTAGGGTTGACCTTGGCTGGATTTCAGGTGCCCTCCAGAGCTGCTCTTATCACTCCCCCTCCTCAGCTAGAAAGGGAAGAGAAAAATATAATGAAAGCTCCTAAGATAAGGACAGGGAGAGATCATTCACCAATTAACAGCATGGGTAAAACAAACTCAGCTTGGAAAAAAAAAAAAATTTGATTACCAATTCAAATCAGAACAGGATAATGAGAAATAAGAACAAATCTAAAACCAGCTTCCCTCTACCCCTCCTTTTTTCTCAGTCTCAACTTTACTCTCAATTTTCTCTACCTCTTCCCTGCCCAGCAGTGCAGGGGCATGGGAAACACTGATTGTGGTCAGTTTGTCAGATGCTGCCTCTGCTGCTCCTTCCTCCTTTGGGGTAGGACGCCTCACACTGTTCTCCCTGCTCCAGCATGGGGGCCATCCCACAGGATCTCTGACACAATTCCTTCTCACAGGCTGTAGTTCTTCATCACCTGCTCCACTGTGGGTCCCTTTTCACAGGTGCAGTTCTGCTCTGGCACCTGGAGCACCTCTTGCTCCCCTCCCCTCTCCCTGACCTGGTGTCTGCAGAGCTGTTGGTCTCATATCTTCTCAGCCCCCTGGCTGCAGGTGCTGTTGTGCAGGGTTGTTTTCATTCCCTCTTCCTAAACACATTACCCACAGGTGTGTATTTAGCACAACTGTATAACACATTACCCACAGGTGTGCTGGTGGGCCTGGCCTTGGCCAGCTGGCAGGTCCATCCTGGAACCAGCTGGCATTGGCTCTGTCAGACATGGGGGAAGCTTCAGCAGGTTCTCACAGGAGCCACCCCCGTACCCCCTTACTAACATAACCTTGCCAGGCAAACCCAGTACAACAGGCCCTAGGAATGTTTACCTGGAAGGTCAGGAAGCAGCACAGGTCACACAGCACTTAAATCAAAGTTCCAGAGTTACTGCCTTTCCTTTCTGTAACAAATTCTCCTGAAGCATCTTCCCATAGATGCTGTGTGTGTATTATTTAAAAACTAGTACTGCTAAACCCCACAAGTTTTACACCACCCATTTCTTCAGAAGCCTGTGCTTTGTCTATGATATTTCTAGACAATAGCAGCAAACATTTAATTTTAATTTTAACCTTAGCTGTAGCAAAAGGCTACAATGCGCTAAAAATTGAATACAGAAACAAAAACCCACAAGCACAATATTCAATTAAATTAAATGCCACTTCATTTGTTTTCTTTGAGTCTTGACAGCTCAATACTCAATTTGGGGGAACTGTTCTTCCATAAACATTTTGAGGAGGTAAACAATCTACTGGCTTTTTGCTTTTTGAAACATTGTTTTCTTATAGCCAGCATTTGCAAGAATGCAATTATCAATTTCTAAAATGTACCCCCTACATCATATTGCCTTCTTTTTGGAGAAGGCAGGATGGTGCTTGCTTAAAATGAAATCATCCTAAGAAGAATTTTTCTATCTCCAGGGAACACAAAGATGATAGAGTCCAAGAGTGCTGAAGTCAAATATGCAGCAGAAAAGGGCATGGAACATTCAGTACACATAATATAATCAGAATCTTCTCTTCATCGCATAACTGGTGATAAAGAAACAGGACTCTCCTTGACTACACATGTACAGCAAGCAGGCAATACAGCCCTGTCTGAAGGGAGAAAAGTAGACTGTCAGGGGCAAGAAAACTCAGGCAATACTCAGAAAGAGGTACTTGGGCCACTCATATGATGGCACGGTTTTTTAGCCAGCACAAGACACAACATGAAGCATCTGACAAATTCAGGCATATTCATTCCCAAAGGGCTGCTGAAAATCCGTCATGTAGCCCACATGCATATCCATGTCAAAATTTGAAGGTGAAATTCTAATAAGCTTTTTTAGGGCCCAAATACCAGAAAGAGATTTTCCAATGCCCTCGCAGGAAATAGTCTATTGTGCTACTAACTGTTACTGCCATATGCACACCTTCAGGTGAGGGCTTGTATTGCCATTATGTATCTTTATTACCTGCTAGGAGAGAAGCTATTGGACTTATAATTATCCATTACTGGTACCTGGATACATTTCCTGAGGGAAGCTTTCCACTAATTCATACTCTTGTCATGCTTGCTGCATCGCATCTAATGTCGTTTTTCTAAATTAGATAAATAAAATATTTATATTTGGTGACCTTGAAAAGAAATGTGGACCACTAGCTCAGGATGAATTTCCTGGAATTCAATAAATATTAATAGAATACAACAAGCACCAGAGCAGAAAAAGAACGACTGACACACCCTTAATGAGTGTGGTGGCATTTATTATTTAAATGACCATTAGAAACACTCTTAGCCTTTTGAGGAATTCAAGCAGAAGTAGTAGACAGATGCTCCTGAATGCAGGAGATTAATCATTCTTTCTGTGCAATGCAGGACCAATTAATTTGTTTTTTGTGTTGTGTTTTTTTTTTTTTTTTTTTTCTCCTCACCAGTGAAGAAAAACAAATTAAAATCCAGACCTTTCTATGTGTCTAACTTACGTAGTCAGAAGTATTTCTGTGACCTGGCTACAATCAGTTGGGTTATTCCTCATAAGCAAACTGTGTTTCAGAGGACAGGCATGCTGTCATAGAATAAACAACATTTCGACATGCTTGTGCCAGAAATAGCACCTGTGGTTGGGAATGGAAACTGCTGGGTTTTAGGAGACCTCACAAGCCATGTAAAAGACAAACAGGAAGGACTGGCCTTAAGAGTGAAATTTTAAATGTGTTGGGATGTAACATAAGTTACCATCACTTGATTAAAATCAATAGATCTTGGTAATAGACACCAACCAAGACCATGGCAGACCATTGTAAAAGTTGAAATGAGGAAGAGTGGGGATATATAAGTACTTCCCTTTGAGTCTGCAGTCAGGTCCCAGTATATGTCAAAGAAACATCACAAACCCAGGGTGGGCCAGTCCCATCCTCTGGTCAACTGCCCTTGCCCTACCATTGCCCTGTGCCAGCACCAAAGGCTCAGGCAAATTGCTTACAGGGGCTGTGCCTCACCTTCAAGGCTCAGATCCTTCAGAACATCATCTACTATGCAACCATGGGCCAAAGGAAAAGGTGTCAAGTTCACTTTGGCACGAACAGACCCTGGAGTCAGACAAAGGCTTTAAGTTCCATACTGTGCATTTTGTATTTCATTGAACAAGCACAGGAGATTTGTTGCAATGAAGGTCTGATGGTGGTTACAATGCAGGACTGATCATCTCTACAAAAAGATGAAAGGACAAAAAAAAAAAAAAAAATCAAGTCAAACATCAAGCTATGTGGCTATATAAGGCAAATATGAGGGTGAAAAAGAATTCAAAATAGTCCAGTGATATAATCAGTACTGCTTAGCATTTCAAAAAAAAAACCAAAAAAACCAAAAAACAAAGTAACCCAAACCCTAAATAAACTTCCAAAATAATATACTCTTCTTTAATATAGAGTTAGGTTTTTCAAATCAAGATGAATGAAAATGGAAATCAAATATAACATTTTGGCTTATGTAAAGCAACAGCATTAAAGACTTAGTACCACATGTTCTGGTAAATCTTTGTGAAAGATAAAATAAAGCTAAAGCTTTCAGGCATCCTCTTATTAAAGATAAATGCATCAGAAGAGGCACATTTCTGATATCCCTTGCTACTGCATATCCTTAGCTTCACACCTTGATTTGCTGGCTGTTTAACAAGAGGAGCACCTGCTTTAAAGATGGCTTGTAATGTTTTTAAAGGTTATAAAATTTTGAGTAGCCTGAAGCTGTTTTAGATAAGGTTTAAAAAAAAAAAAAAAAAAAGGTAAGATGTTTGATGGGACAGTTACTCCATCCTCCCCTTCCCCTGCAGAGCTTTGTTGATAAGTAGGTATCTCTCAAAAGGCTGCAGACAGGAGGGAGGCCTTTTGCCTCCAAACCAAACCTAAGCCCATGAATATCCACTTACAGACTTTGTCCTAGCTGGCAAATGGCATCCCTAATATGGGAGCTGGAACACAGAAATCCCAATGTCTCTTGGAGTTTTTTGGTTCTTTGTTTTGATTTTTTTTTTTTTTTTTTTTTTTTTTTTTTTTTTGTCAGT
>VZRH01000392.1:1169813-1202002 GCA_013397555.1 Urocynchramus pylzowi | reverse complement strand
TTTTTTTTTTGGTGATAGAAGTAAGTTGGTAAGAGTTTTGTAACATGCTTCAGAGTTTAAAGCCAGAGCCTTATGTGGCTAAGCAAAGCAGCTCTGATTGCTGGCAAACTGCTTCAGTGAAAATTAGACAAGTAAACAACCAAGTGAAGGGTAGCCTTGTTGCAGAGGAATAAAAACTAGAAAGAGGACGGCATCTGACTGTTAAAATTGCTTTTGTAAAGGTCAGGTTCACACTGATTAAGTATCAAGTCATTGCACAATTGTCTAGACCAATTCAGATGTTTACTGCAAGCTGGATAATGATCATCTACTTGAATATGATGGAAAAACTTACTATGTGCTGATGTGTCTCTGAAAAACAGGATTGGAGCTGAGATGTTCCTTTCTCTTTTGTCTGCCTCCAACACTCTCCACAACAGTATAAGTGAATTTCATGTTAAAGGCACAGCCTTTAAACTCATGAGACTTAACTTGTAGTTCATTATGCAAGCACAGAGTATGGGTAAGAGCTGGACAGCTTGTTGGGCATGACTTAACATATTCCCTGATACTATAGCACAGCCACATCTACTAACTGATAAAATATATGTTCCTCCTGATTTTTAAATTTCTTGCTGCCAAACACAACACCAGAACCCAGCAGCTTTTATCACCATTCCCTCCTGTGCAGCATTACATTTAAGCACCTGCTTACCATTAAACAGGTGCTGACAGTCTATTGATTTCAGCAATTCCTACATCCACATTGATCACAATCAAGAATGTTTTAGGCTTTGGGGCATTTTGCACAAGTAGGTGGATTGTGCACTGGACAATGGACAAATCCTCTACAGCAAAGCAGCATTCCAAAGGTTTTGCTGTCAGCCCCCTAAAGTCCTTTAATTATAGGCAGTGGCAGGGCAGAGAGATGTCAGTGCTGGTATGGGCTCAAGTCCTGCTCCACCATTCACCTCCTCTGTGATCTTGGACAAACAGTTTAGGATGATGGTCCTGCTTTGTTTCCCAAAGATGGTGCAAGAGGCACAGATACAGTGGTGACTGAAGGTCTTGCAGCATCCTACAAAGAGGTGTTTGGTCACCTCTGTACCTGCAACTGAGAGCTATCCTGGGAATATGAGAATGTTAAAGCAAGGCATAGCTAACTGCTATTTTCCAATCCCAATTTTTTCATAGGATTGAATCACCTTGATATTTTCCATCACAAAAAGAAGTCTTGCCAAATGCAAGCCTACATCCTCATATTAATAAGAGAAAAATTAATTATTTCTGCTTCAAACAGGAGAGTAGTTTAGAAATATCTACACAGATTGGAAAGAGGAAAATTAAGTTAAGCATTCTCTTAACTATGAAGTTGTTTTGACAACTTCTACAAAAGTGTGAAGTATTTCCAGCCAATCATGTCTTTCAGGAATATCACTCGTCTATAATGCAAACTGGTATTTGCATGACTTACAACAAAAACAATGAAGATACCCATATATCTTTGGAAGAGCAATGGACCTCTGCTCCTATTGTCTTGAAGTGCAGCTAGGAAGGAACATAAATACTTCTGCATTTGATGGAGTTTACACTCCAGGTCTGTAGCAGGCTTTATTGCCAGGCTTGTGTTTTAACTAGCTAAAAGACATTCAAATCCCCTATGGCTCTTGCTGGCAGTTCAGACACAGCTAGATGAATTAGAGGTGGAAGCTCTTCCAAATGATGCACAATGTCCATTCAACACTGGCAATCAATGGCCCTAAATTACTCTGTGATCAAGTCTGAACTTCATTGTTACAGGTTCAGGAACATATGATTCAGTCTCTGTATCAACAAGTTCAGTCAGGTGAACGTGTACCTGCATCTGAGAATTTTCTTTCTAGCATCTGTTACAAATAAGCACAGGTCAGGACCAGTTTCAACTGAAGCTTTGAACAATCAGTTTTACTCAGAATGAATTGCTCTTGTTACTAAAGTGGGATTTTGACCATGACACTGGAACCTGTGAGGGGTGACCATAATGTCCACAGAGTCTACATGGTGTGTGTTCTGTTACCTGTCACAGGACAGATGGAGAACCTCACAGTTCTGTCCCTAAAGCAATCAGCTGGGATGTCAAAGAGATAAAACTCCTCACAGTTCCTCTTTTAAGTAATGATTTGTGTAGTGCTCATGTACACCAGAGTATCAGCCTTTAATAAAGAGAAAACCTTCAAAAAACCCAAATAACATATAACCTAAAGTGTAATTTTCACACTCCCCACCCCCCACTGTATGGTAGACTTCAGAAAAAATGTTTCGAACATGATAATAAGAATGATAATAATTTAAATGGTATTTAAAATGGTTTCGGTATTCTGTAAACATCACAGAATTTTGTATAGATTTTTAATTTTCTATTAATTTCTGTATTCCAGAAGAAGCTAATCCCTGTGACTTTTCACTGGGTAAGGGACTAAATTACAAGCAAACATGTGATACTGCAGAGCAGGCAATTTAAACACTTTCTTAAAAAAAAAAAGTCATCCTTGATTGAAACATCTGTGATTTAGTTTCTGCAGGTGATACTAAAAACATTTTTCTGATGAACATAGTTTCTGGCACAATTATTTATTTTGAAGAGGCTGCACATCTGAACGGGTTTTCAAAAGGGATTGGGCAAAACAGGCATTTAAACTTTTGACTTACTCTTAAAAGATCATTTTTATCTAAACTGATTTGAAATGCAATTGAAAAAGAAAAAAACATCATTCAAAACTACATTTCTTTCTTAAAGAGGTCACATATACTGCAGAAAAAAAAAAAATCCCTTTTTTAAATGGGAGCAGAATACATACACTATGCCTCTTGTCTCAATAACTAATTAAGCATGTGTTTAAGTGCTTTGTTTAAAAACATGTCTCCTTAGTAAAGGCAGAAGTGTCTTATTGAATTCAAGAGTGTAATGCTAAGAATACACTTCAGTGCTTTGAAGAACTGCTTTTGATTTGATGGAGAAGAGTTTCAGAGGGAAAAGGAACAGAGGGTCTCCCTGAGTTCTTAAACTGAACTGGATATGTGATTTCTGATTTACTGGGAAAGACTTCATCTGCAGCACTTAATTTCTTTCAAAGGAGCCCTGTAATTACCTCTTGGATCTTGCCAGTGTAAACACGACAGAACCCGGGAAGCTGCTTTGCAAATGAGGGTTAATGCAGCATGTGATACACCAGATAGGACTGGACAGCATTAAACAGAGGTTAATCCTCAGCAGCAACAGATACTAAATGGGTTCTCTTATTTAACACCCTAACAGCAGAGGGGGAGAGAAGAAAAAAAAAGCGTTGCCTCTCAGATACTTAATTATCTGCAATGTATATGCAAATATCCAGAATTTGATGAGGTCTTTACTTTTCACCTTTAAGCACCACATTAGTAATTCATGAAGCCACTACTAACGTTGTTGAGTGCAAGCAGCAGTGAAAATTAAGCACTAATGACTTCAGAGGTAGGGTGCCCATAAAATGAGTAGATACCTCTGAGGTCATCTGTACTATCTGAACATAAGTGATGGAAAAATGTACATTAGCTCAGCATTTCATCAGCTGCAGGTTTCTGAAAATCATCACTAATGCCAAGGGTAATTACATAGACAGCAGGGGAGTTTCTACAAGCAAAAGTTCACACCGCCATTACTAAAGAGATCGCCACACATTTCCTGGCCTTAAATCCCACCAGCTTACAAGGCAGCAGTTCAACAAGGCAGAAAAGCAAAACAACACACCAGGTAGGCCCTGTGCCAGGAAGGTAACCCAAAGAGTTAAAAATCTGTGACCACTTTGTCTCCTTTCCTGAGGACATGAAGTTTCAAGAAAGTTGCAGAATTATGTTTACATAAATTACTGGGATTTCAGGGCCACTTGTAAAGCTCTAGTTACCCAAAGGGTTAATCTGTGACAAATCACACTGCAGCAAGTCTGTCAGCAATGACTTTGTTAAATTGCTGCAAGAAATCCACTAGACTTTCAAACCATCCAGGCAAGTATATATTGGAATACAGCTATTATGGTAAGTCTAGTCCTGAGAACTAGCAATACAGTTTATGCAATATTAAATAGCAATAATTGAATTCGCAGCATAAAAATACAAGGTTATTTTGACATGAATGCTATGGTAGTAAATTAAGATACCTGCTCTTGGCCTAACAGCAATCAGGCCTCCTATGAAGATGTTTCTGTACAACTCATTTTGCATCTCACTGTGCTTTCACTATTTCAACCCAAAAAGAACAGTGATTTTTTTTTTTTTTTTTAAGTAACTTCAAGAAAAAGAACAAATCAAGGGACCCAGTGTTTCCATGCTCTTGAATTATTTAAATACTGACATGGTTCCAATATTCATCCATGTCAGAAAATGTGCTGCTCTGGAAGACCACAGCCACACAGAGCTGTAGTAATTTACAGTCCTGGAGAATCTGCTCTAGACCATGGATAGAGAGGGGAAATTTGATTTTTAATGTGATACCTCCATGGCAGCCTGGGCTTGTAAATTAGAGGTGTTTCTGTCTGCTTTGATTTTTGATAATAATCACAAAAGGCTAAAATATATGTATTTAGAATCAATAAACTTGAGTGTTAGCATGGATGGGTGGTAAAGCCCCCACACTGATGTGCTTTAAAAATAGTGAAATCAGTTCTTTAAAAATAAAAGGGACAATAGGGGGGAAAATTACTTTTCCCAGAGTTACAGTACATCTTTTTAAGTAGGTGTACAATATAAAAGAGATTAAATGGAACAAAAATACAAATACTGCACAATCACTCAAACAGCATATATTTTATTACAGGAAAAAGAAACAGGTAGTTGAACCCTTTGCAGAACACCAAGATTAATCATTCATTATGGGTCTGTCAGAAAATGAGAAGGACAGAATAAAAGACTGCTGCCATTAGTGGCACTCCCTGAATTTAACAAGGTAAAACTCCTGTTCAGCTGGAACAATGAAATTATTGAAGTCTGAGAAGCACAGGACTGAGAAAGCATCAATGATTTATAACTGACTGAGGACTCCGCCTCGGCACGTCTGTGAATTCTGCTATGGATTCACCCGCCTCAGACAGGAGAGGCAGCAGGAACACATCCCTCCCGTCTCTCCACAGACCAGGCAGGACACCAAAGGTACATGTCAGACTCAGGCAGGAACATGGAGCTCTTTTATGCATGGTACCCTTTTAAACACGGTACCACAGCGAGTCTACTGGGTTTTTATGGAGCCATTCCCTGCTTTGCTGGGTGTACCTCAGACCTGTAAAGACTTGTGTGTTCTCTGCAAGTCTTGCTCCAGTGCTCCCCACTGCTGCAGTGCCTGGATCTTGTCTATTTTTTACCAGGTCCAGGTTTCTATTCTTCCCAGAAATTACACAAAACCTGAAGATGTGGCTTGGAAAAAGATGATCCTGCCTATCACCTATGCCATGGCCTCACCTGAGCCCCACAGGGCTGCTTCAACAACAGTTGTGATTGCAGACACTAGAATACATTCAGTAAATGGTTTAAGATAAGCATGGTACCTTAGGGCCAGGATTAGCTGGATTTGCAGACTAGGAGGCAAAGTTAGGACAGTCAGTTCCTGTTTGAGTTGTAAACTTGTGTGCTGCAAGGCCAACACTTACCTGAATCTGTGGGACAGCATTATAGCTGGCAAAACTGGAATCAAGACACAATTTGACATCTACAGTGGTACACCTGGGATAGAAATTACAGAAAATAACATTTAGATAAGAATTCTGAGGAGGCTGGAAACCCTCAGACTCTAATGTGTAAAATCCAGGCCTTAGTTATAGGGACTTAGGTAGATGGTATCATAATTGCTAAACCCAGGATTTTATTTTCTAGGCAGGTGGCTCTGCCTAGCTGTCAGCCTCATGTTGTCTCTCCACTCCCATCCAGTCTTACTCAGCAAGCACAGGAAGAAGCCTGCTCAGTGGTCTAGCTGTGTGTATAGTGCCCTGTTCCTGCCTTTGCAGGATTCCTGGGTTTGTGACTATCTAAAGTAGAAGTACTGCTTCTCAGCAGGAGAATGCCACTTACTGCTGGGAATCTTATGCAAAAGAAAAATAATATATATTAACATATGTAAAACTGAAAGAAAAACACTCTGAGAAAATCATGTAGGCTGCTGGGGGACAACTCCTGAAAAAAAAAAGTTATACAGCAGTTAGTGAATTACTTTTTTTCAGAGAGGCAGTAGCTGAATTATCAATATCCAGCAAATGACTGTCTCAATTACAGTAAATCCTAAAGGCAATACAGCCTCTTCAATGGAAAAACCACTGCACTGCTATTTGCAGAACCAAATAACTTACTTCATGTCAAGCCTTTCATTTCTGCATGCTTGTTTTGGACTTTGAAGGTTGAATTATGCATTAAAACCTGAGCCCCACAAAGGTTCTTCCTTGGAAAGAGAAAAGAGTTTTAGCTATGATGGGAAAGGGGAAATAATGTAAAAAATGGTATGGAAAACCCTGCCAGCTACAATTTGCAGTGCTAGGCTGATCTTGGGAACTCAGAAAGGTTGTGATTCAGCTTTAGTTTTACCCCAGAAGAATAAAGCAGTGTTAACTGGGAGAAATAAAAACAGCCAAACACTCCACACCAAACCTGAGAAACAACACATCTTTACTATGGCCTATGGTCTACAAAGGTTCATTTAATTTGTCTCAACCTTCACAATTAATCTTTTAAAATTTATAGCATTGTATTCTTCTAATCTACCTACTATGTCCTATTAAAACTAATTTTAAAACTGGAGATCTCAAAGCTGTGTCTGGCTCATGCTCACTTTAAGGACACAGGCTGTCAAGCTTAGCAACGTCAGCAAAAGCCTTCATAGGTCCCCTTTTAGTTACAGTTTTTTGGGGTTCATTTTGTTGTCCTCCAATTTTCTCTGATACTAGATTGCCTAATAAATACCACCTCCAAAATTCAGTTCTTCCTCTGAGCTGAACACAGCCTATTTTTTGTGCAGTGAATCTGAGGGACTCACCTTTAGATAGCATCATATTAACTCATGCCTCAAAACAGCTGCATAAAAGGAAACAAGGGACAAACTGGAACTCTGAGACCTCAGGAGATAAAAAGGGCAAAGGGATCTGGCTCTTTGTGGAGAAGCACTAAATGAGATGCCACCTGTCAGAATGAAATCAAGGTTTCATTTATTCATCAAACCTCCATGCATAAAGTGAGGTTTATTGACATTCAAGGAATGAAACACATTTTCCCTGAGGATTACCTTGTGCAGACACCTGTCATTATTTAATAATATGTGACTTGCATTTCAGTATTCAAATATATGGAAAGTCAGTATTTTCTTGAGGTGCAGCACAACCCAGAATTCACAAATATTCTCAGGCTTCCATGTGCAACGTGGGCTATGGCATTAGGAAGGGATAAGCCAGTAGACACCTCACACTCCTATTTCTGCTTTGGCTAGAATATCCTTTGCAATCTTGTAATGTTTTAAGAATGGAAAACTGGGGGAAAAAAAATCAACAGCTTGTATCTTAATACAGATATGCATATGATAATCATATTACCCAATGCTTAATAGCTAAAAGTCAGACATCTAGGCTAAGTTGGTTACTTTAAAGAAATCAAGCCCCTCTCACATGTAACTCACTCATACCAGAGGGAGCTTAAACCATTATAGACACTTGTCCCACAGATGGGCAAACTAATCCTTCCCCAGATTCTTGCTCTGCACAGCCTTAATTTTCCTTTTCTGCCATGGTAGAAACCACAAGCAGTAGAAACTGCTGTCTTCTATTTGCAATCACAGCTCCTAAACAAAAACCTGACTGAGTTTCAAGACAGGAAGCTTCCTTCACTCTGCTTTACACAAGGAGATGCTGGTTGCTTCCAAGAGTAGAATTATGAAGAATTTTTAATGCTGATAGTGTGTCATAGTCACTATGACTATTTGGAAAGACATACACATGAAGGCTGCACATGACATAATTCCATAACTACCAATGAAAGCATCCTAAAGAGAGAATTTATAGTGTTTGTCACCAAAGTGAGAGACAGAACCATGTTAGTCTACTGCACCAGCATTCTGCAGGTCTGAGCACAGCAGCAAACCCCAGCTGCAGTAACCACAGGAAGCATCTTTGCAACTGGTCTTTTGTGCCTAATCCTTTTCCACAGCATTAGAGTGAAAGCAGTTAAAAATATACTCAGAACTGGTAATAGAAGGCTTATGAATGAGTCTGAATGAACCCCTCAGACCCAAACCACAAAACTGATAGTAAAACCAAATAATTTTGTGCTTGGACCAAAAAATCTCACTCACACCCTAGGTTTTCTTGCTGTCCCAGCAATTTTGTAACACCCAGTGCTGCAGTCTATTGGCAGCCAGTTGCGCTTTCCTCTCCAAAAACTAAGTCATCCTTCATCATGACTTCAGTAGATACAGCAACACATGGATGTCTCCACAGTGATCCAGCTTTCCTGCACAAAGACAGTAAGACTCATGCTAATAGAAAATCTACAACACAGAACTCCCTTTAAAAGAGCTGGCAGATGGCAATTCAGAGGAGGAATTCCTGGAGAAAGAGAAACAATGAGAAGTAAATCACAAAAAAGGTTGGCACAAAAGCTCAATTCATGACCTTTATAAAGCCCTCAGTACACACAAAGCCTAGCTATACTTTTTGGCTCAGGCTGAACAGGATTTCTGTACAACTTTCAACACTGCAGGTGCCGATGAGCAAACAGCAAGCGAGGAGCAGCAGCAGCCCTCATGGAATAACCAGAGACTGGTTAAGGCCTCTGGCTAATCCTTCAGTTTAAACCTCATTTGATGTTTATGCTCCTGGTATATAGAGCTGGAATTCAAACACTGGGTGTTTCCCAGAGGTGGAAGACAGACAGACTGTGTGCTAGCCCAATTCCTCCCTGCTAGCTGCAGCAGCTGACAAGCTTGGATTGCTGCCTGCTACCTTTGTGCCACAGAGCTGGGTGCTGGTGCCACCAGCCAGGAAATGCCTTCAAAGGCCAGCTCAGACATTGTCCCTGGACATATCTCTTTTCCTTTCAAGTGCCCTTGGTCCTCCTTCACTGCAGAAGCATTTTCTAAGGGACAGATGGGTTCATCCTAGCTCCCTTACACTCACCATGAAATGGGCATGAGGGAAACATGTCTCCTCTCCATCCTTCAGACAGAAGATGCACGGTCAGAACCAACTCTATTCCTGCTTTGACTGTGTGCATGGAAAACTTCAGTGCCACAACAAAGTTCAAGGCACATGGGAAGGATCTTAAAACCCTTTGTCACTGTAGCCAAAAGAAATGGCCCTCAAAACTCAGAGCCAAACCAGCTAGGAATTACATTCATTTGCCTTTGGAATTGTTCACATCGTTTTCACTGACCTGAAAAACAAACCCAATCTTTTTTCCACCCAAACAGTGCAGCTCCAATTACTCAAATACTTCACGAGAGATCCAAAATACCAATTAAATTTGGAAATGTTACCCCTGGTCTTTAAATACTTGGGCACCCAAGGCCCAAGCACACAGACTTCAGTGCCTCTTGGCTGCCTCTCCAGGTTTTTCAGGCAGCAAGGCTGTGCTCTGGGGGCACTGATCCCAAAGGCCAGCCAGCTGGCCTTGGTAACAAGCAGGCACTCGTGCAAGCAATGCCAACACAACAGGAAGAGGATGCCAGACATCTGCCTTTGTAGTACAGCACGAGGGACATGGTTGTATCCTAAATTCATCTTTGTAATCTATCTGGGTAGATTCAGCTGACTGGTACACATCAGCAATCTTTCCCCCTATAACACGTGCTCTTTGCTCTCAAAAACACACCAAACTCCACACAACCAATGCTTGTGATTTATGGTCATTTGTGATCAGAAAAAAACCCAGGACTCCCCATAGACTGAGTTACTTTGCATGCAGAATAGCAGTTGTCACTGAGCTGTTGCCTTTGAAAACATACAACTAAGCACAGGACAGTCTACCCAGCCCCACAGCCCTCATCATGCCATTAACAAGAGGCTGTCCATCCATCTCCCCTTGCTTTCACCAGCAGGTCTGTTATCAACAGCACTGACAGCAGCATCACTTCTTACATATAAGCATCTCATCTTGCAGTCACCATGTGCTGCTTTCTTTGGGCAAATTTTAGGAGATTTTTCTGAAGGATAGGCACTTATTTGAGCCATGCCATGAAACACAACTTCATATTCATTGCCACTTTTCTTTCAGCTCTGATCATGCATACATGACCATGCATGCTAAGACAACCTTGGTAATTCACTCAAAAAGCAGAATTCAGGAATGGCAGCAAACTGGTGATAGCTTGATTTTTAATGGCTGTATTGGTTTGGTTGCTTTTTTGATTGTGGTTTTTTTTTGTTTGTTTGTTTGTTTTTTTTTTTAATCTGAGTTCTTGGGGAACATTCTTCTAAAAGTACCTCATTCTAATTCACTAAAGAGGAAACAGCAACCTAGAAGAAAAACATGTTCCTCCATCCAGCTGAGAATTCAATGTTAAGAGGACAATCTGTCAAAGACTGAAACTCTAGAACTCCACTAATTCAGAAATATGCCAGAAAAACATCACAGGAACCATAGCCAGCTTAAAGGGCCTCTATGTGTCACCTAAATCCAGAGCATCCTGTCTGGACTACATCTCCCACAAACTCTGTGGAGGACATTTCCTGTGGTGGAAAACAAGAATTTTTGACTTGTCATCTGAATAATCTCTGCCCCCTAAAGCATTGCAATGTCCTCCTAGTAGCAGAGCTGCATCGAGTCATCATCTGTGTACTTTAAAGTTGGAGCCCTATTTTCGCATATTGAAAAAAACCTAAAAACAAAAAGAAGCTCTTGGGCACAATATTTTAATCCAAAATAAAGTTCAGGCAGGTTATTTCTTCTCTCTCTATTGCAGCAAATAGCAGATGAGATATGATGTATCCTTTATAGGCAGCTTTATGAAACCTTGAAGTGCTATGCACAGCAAAGTCTGCTGCTGAGATTGTGATCAAAAAAACCTCATACAGGACAAATGTCAGAGCGAGAAGAGAGCTAGGAAATGTTAATAGCATGCCTTTAATCTCATGCTGGTTCCTTATCACAAGGCAAATGGTTTGCTGGAGCTACAGTTATACTACAGTAAGTTTGCTGGAATGAACATAGCAGCATTGTTAACGCTGAGCTACTATCACGCTCTTAAGTGTGCATGAATTACTTTCAACAGAACAGTTCAGTTCACGTTTGTTACACAGACAATAGCAGCACTTTGGAAGAGGGTATAAAACTTTCAAACCTCCAGAGATGTGTTCAATGTGACAGGAACTCGCAGGTTGTTCAAAGCTCGCTTTCAACAGAAAAGAGTCTCTCCCACTAATGCAGCCACTGCATCCCCTACCCCACTTTTGGGTTTTTTTTTTAACAGTTGTTCCATTCATAAACTGGTAGTGGAAGTAACAGCAAAAAGTTTACAGCCACTCCTGAAAATATACAGAGGAAGTCTAAAACCTTCTCGAAGTCAATCCATTTAAGCTGCAAACATACCTGGAGAGCAGGAATTTCACTGTGCAGGGAACAAGAAAATGGCATCATCTGTTGAAGTGCAACAGCCCACAGATCAAGGCAGACAGAGGGAGCTGTTGCTATTCAAACGGGAGATGCTCCCAGGCAGACACACACACGATTATATACAATCAAGCAGTTTGAAAGATGACTGACACTGAAGACCTCATTTACTAAGGGCAAAGTGAAAATGCATCTGTAATTCTTCCCCATTTCCTTCTATAGTTGTCATCTCCTCTTGCAAAAAAGCACTACCAACAACACGGAAGTGTTGTGCAACATTAAAAACAAGTTTTTTGAGCCTGCCTCAATTACAGCCCATTACTGAAACAAAGCAGAAAGCATTTATCACCCACGTGCCTTATCCCAGTGCACTTATCAAGGAGCAATACAGGGAGTGGCAGACTGAAAGGACAGGGGGCACTTCCCGTGCTGGCTTGGGACACCGTGGACCCAGGTTCAAATTGGCTTGCAACATGACCCTAGCCAAGTCACAGCTCTGGACACCCTCCTTGCAATAGCCTCTTGCCTCCTAGCACTGCTGGTAGCAGTTCTATATGGGATCCAGCTCCAGTTCTCCAGGCTCAGAGAATTTTCTCAGCGACCTATCTAAAGGCTGGTACCTAAATTGCTGAGGAACAAATTGTCTTTAAAGTCTAGGAGCAAGAACCTATGAGGATGTGTTCTGGATCAGTCTGAAGCCCAGTTAGCTGTTGTCTTCTAGCATTCATTTAGAGCAAGGGTTATGCAGATTTTTACCCTTCGACAGTCTTTCACTCCTGTCATCACTTCTGTCCTCCTGGGGAAGGGATTCATCACAGAATGGAGGAGAACACCAGCACCTCAGAGACACAGCCAGAAGAATCCTATCAAAGTCCCTAAAGCCCCAAATTGCTCAGTGTTCAGCCAGCAATAGGCTGGGTGGCACAACTCTCTTTTCTTTGCACTTCTTGGCTTTTGCTTTCTAGCAGCTTCATTCAATGCATTAACAGATTTTCCCATGAAGTGCAGCAATGTCCTTGGCCCCAAAAACTGTGACAAGACTAGCAACAATTAGTTTAAATTAGGTAGCTGAAAAGCTTTTATTAGCAGGCTCTGTAGCAAATAGACTGCAATCCTCTTAAAGCAGGGAATTCGAGTCTGAACAGGAAATTTTAGAAACACAGAGAACATGCCAAAGTATTATCTGCTATATTGCTTTTTCTCATATTGGCAAGAGTGTTGTGCTGTACGAAATGATCTTTAGTTCAATATTTACAGCAAAGAAAAAAAAAGGCCTTGCAAAAATTAATGGGTGAAACACCCAATAAAACAAAAAAGCACAGGAAACCAGCCTGACTTTCTGATCCCTTGCCAATACCCCATCCTTTCTAGGCTGCATGCTGCTACAAACAGCGAAGCAACAGAGGACAATAAGAGGGCAGAGATGGTTTCCGATGTTTAGAAGACATCCTTTGGAAGATTACCAGAGAGATTATTTATTCTTTTTTGCCGTGTCTCAGCTTTAACAGATGGAATTGTAGTAATTAGACAGAATTCCACTGCATGCTCCTGTGGTATTTAATAACTGGTATCTACTTGCTTCTTGCTCAAGTCCTTCAGGTGGGATTCCCTGGAGTACTCAGTCTACCTCGCCTTGCTACAGCCAGGGGCATAAGACCTCCTGACCTCTGCAAGAACAGAGTGCAGCAACATCCTTGCTGCTCCTTCTCCGACCTTTGAATTTGTCTCCCTGCTGCCACAGACAGTCCAATTGATGCCAGTCAAATTTAAACCCCATCTCATGCAAGTACACAGAAGAGATGAGTATAAATATTCTTCTGAGCAAAACCTGAAGGCATCCACTGCACAGAGGTGGTTCAATTTCAGAATAGAGTCCAAAACTTTACTTTTTACCCTGTTTAATACTTTGATTGATATCCTCATTAGCCTGGGGAATAGCTCCTATTAAAACTATTAAAGATAATTTTTGCAATAATATCAAAGGATATGAGTAGGCGTAATGATGGTACTAATGATAAAAATTAATAACATTCATTATTTTTAATCATATGTACAGTTGAAATGAATAATCAGGAAAATAAACAAGACATTTTATGAGAACCAAAAATGAAGGCGATGGGAAAACACTATAAATTACACTCAGTTGTCCACTCAAAGTTTAATATTGCACTTTTGCAGACAAGAAAGTATTCTGCAGGCAGGCCAGACAGCCAGGAACCAGTGAGCAGCATAATGTAAAACCAATGGCTGTTTACCTCTTCCAAACCTGCACCCTTGATGTCTCCCTCACTCCAGGATAATGTGGGAATCTGACACCTTTCTGTATATATGAGACATAACTGGATCCCAATCCAGTTATGCCTCGTATATATGAGACATAACTCATATATATGTTTCATATATATTTAAATGCTAAACAGCATCAGAAACAACAGAGCTTCCTTTAAGCTCTACAGCTGTTCCTTTACCATCTCACTGTCCATGTCTGTCAAGATCTTTGACATGACACTGTTTCTCACTCACAGGAAGGACAGTGCAGGCAGTGTCTCTACAGACTTTGGCAACAGCCCATCCTGGGATCAAGCTCAGCTGTCAGCACAAGGAACCCATGAAATTTCACACAGCAGCTCTCAGAAATGCAGGCAGGAAACTCATTTGACTTAAAGCAAGAGCTCTCCTGCCAGACTGTCATATACAGCAGTTGATTCTTCCAACCACGTTTCCTTCTAGTTACAAAACAGCTTCAAAATCCTAACTCATTTTGGATTTCAAGACTGCAAGACTAATGCTCAGCAAATAAGACAATGTACTTCTCACCTTTGTTTCAAAACTCTGAAAACACAGCTCATGCTAAGCACTACCTTCATAAATACATACTTAAATGCACCTTTTGGTCTTCCTTCTTGGAAGGGGAACTTTTATTCAGGTTTTAAGAACAAAGTGGTAGGTAGGAAGTCAAGCAACAAATTTTTCTCTTAACCAATAAAGTTATTTTCAACAACAGAACTACAATTTTGGTGTTCATTACAGACCACCTTAAAGGTTTTGCACCTTTTCTTGATATTAAATCCTCCAGTGAAAGTTATGACAGCCATTTGTAAAATGAAGGGATTTTCTTTTCAAAACCAAACCTAAGCTTTGCTGCTGTCAAAAGCTTTCTGTTTGTGTAATCTAAAGCACGTGTTCTGTTTTAATTCTGAAATAAATAATTCAGCTTTGGTCTGCAGACAGGTTGCACCTTTCAAATTTTGACTACCCCAAAGCTTCAGTAGCTGTGATATTCCTCAACCTCGGTAAAGGGACTGGGAAATACAGATCACACAGGACTTTTTTGAGAAATGTACTTTTACCTTCTCCTCACATAAGATTCCATGGGGCAGAGAAAAATCAGGCACAGAAGTGAGCACTGCATGCTCATAAAAGCCCTTTTCTCCTGCTGATGAACTGAAGTACCACACACTGAGATTCCAGTTGCTGGTTGTGCCATGAAAACCTTTCCAAACTTGGTCAAGGCTACCAAAAATCCCAGCTGCTCTCATAAGAGGACTCTCCATGCTAGAAATTGCAGAAATTCCCAAAAAGAGAATTTGCCTCCTGGGCCACTGGAAAGGACAAATTGAGGCTAATTTACATTATCTTGTCAGTTTAACACACCCGAGGCCAGAGGAACAGTTTCACTAAAGCAAACTGCCCACAAGCCGACAAGGCAAAGCCCTGTGACAACAGTGGCTGGGTTACCCTGTGTCAGTAAAAGCTTTTCATCAGCAAGAAAGAAAAAAAAAACCAGAATCAAAAAAACCAAAAAAGGGCTTCTTACCCCCTGCAGTATTTCCCTTCTGCATTCCACCAGGAAGGTGATCACCCCATCCTCATACACCTGTTGGTCCAGCACACAATGTTATGCAGGACAGGGGCCATGAAGTCAGCCTCAAAGATGAAGCCCAGCTCCCCCAGCAGCCAAGCAGGATTGTGCTCCTCAGCTGGAGCTTAAATACCAGTAGGCAGGCCCAGCTGAGCAGTTAGGGACTCTAAGGGCTTGCAAGAGCCCTACAGGGCTGCTGCCCTTTGCTGCCTGAGAGCAGGTGGTCTCCCTGGGAGAAAAATAAAGTGAAATTAGAGCATGTTTGGACAAAAGTTCCTGGCTTTTTGGAGTATCTTCCCACATATTCCTTGAATAGCTCTGGGAGAGACAGCCATCTCCCAAGACATCTTTGCTTCTCAAAACACAACAGCCAGTGAGGAGGTCTTCCAAAGTCAAGAGAATTAGTCACTGCCCCAAAGCAGGAAGGAAGGATGAAAACTGAACCCAGACAGCTCCAGGGAAAGGAAGGCTCTGTCCAGCCTGAGTTTTATCAGCTGCAGTGGCAGGCTGGGTGATATTCTGGCCTTGCTCACCTCTGGACTTTTCCTTTACCATTGGCTGGGACTAGAGGCTTGGCTTCTGTGCATGGGACTCCCCTTTTCTCCTGGCACTTGTTCCATCTAGGCAGTGCAGGAGGCTTTGTGTCTGTCCTTCAGGCACACTGAAAGAAGCAGATAACAATGTGTGTGTCCTCCATATGTCCACCCTCCTGTGCAAAAACCTGACTGTAGAAAAAGAGATGCTAACATGATGTTAGGGAGTTCTTCAGGCTTCTCTTTGTTTTGCTCTTTCTCCTTGCTCATTATTTTTCACTTGTAAGTACCTCATGCACATAGCTGTGTTCTTTCCAGTGAAATTGCAGTTCCCAATGTGTCTGTGTACTCTCACTGCAGCTCTGACACCTTCAGTGCCTGATCCAGGGCTTCTGACAGTATATTTACCCCTGAGGGAAACTTCTGGCCTGCCCTAGGTGTGGAAACAGATTATTATGGTCGGGTTTACTCTGTTTTTTACTCTCAGAAATACCAGTTCCCAGATATGAAGGCATTATGTGGCACACACTGAGCTGAGAAGCTCATGGAATGGGGGAGGTGACATCCTGGCTGGAACCAGACTAGCTGGTCCAGCCCAGGGCAGTGCCAGCTATTCTAAATCATGTTCTCCAGACATGGGCTCAGGCAGGGGGGGGCTGTTTCAGGGCTGCAAAACCCCAGTTCATCTCTCTCCAGGAAAGGGGAGCAAAACATGGGCTTTGGAACTCTTCCTTCTCAAAAGAAGACATGTCCTTGGGCCTCAAGACCAAGAGTCATCAAACCCAGAGAATTAATCCTGTGTTTTCTGTATTTGGAAACAGAGACTAAGTTTTGGGTTTTCCAGACTTGAAAACAAGCTGATGAGGCTGTTTTGGGGGCTCTAAAACAGAAGAAAAGGCTTGTGTGTTTGGGGCTGGGAAAAGGGTTCCTGGGCATAGGATGGGGTTTGGAGCAGTGACCAAGTTCTGTGTGTTTGGGCTCAGCACTGAGATTGACTCAGCTGCTTCTCAGCAGAGGGGCAGGAGTGGGAGGGAAGGTGTTGGGTTCCAGGCAGTCAGGAGGTGGGCAGGGGACAGAGACTCCTGCCTCAGGTGGGGGTTCAGTCATGTTGGTCCCCAAAGTTTGAGAGGCCAGCATGCATCAGGTGGAACTCAATGTCTGAAAGAATCTCTGGGGGAAAAGACAGTTTTCACACTGTTTTTATATGTCCAGCTCTTAATTAATTGTGTGTACAACAGCTGGAATTGTCATTAAGTCATTAGATCATATTTAGACAATGCACAATTATGGCAGTTCATCTTCCTAGGACAGTGATTGATTTACAACCTTGTCAAAACCCACACTACTGTAAAGAGCAGAGGCTTTAATTGGCTTAAGAATGGGCAGGGCTGTCCCCAGCCAGGAGCAGAGCAAGCAGCAGCACTGTCCTCTGCACAAGCAGCAGCATCGTCCTCTGCACAAGCAGCCTGGCTTCTTCCTCAGACATTCAAGGAACCCTGGGCCAGTCTCTCCCCATCTCTTTTCAAGGGTAGAAATGATGAGTCCCAGCACATCCATGGTGCCTGCCTTGAGATTTGTGGGGTCACTGGCCCAATTGTCCTCACTCACCACAGATGAACTCAAGACTAAACTAGCTCCTCCACCCCAGAAAAGAGGCACTTTTCCAGGAAGCAGCCAAACAGCATCTTCAACTTGATGTATTATACTTACACTATATTTTCTGTGCTTATTAACTAATTATTAAGTGTTTAATAATCAGACAATATTTATAAACTACTAATTCATTATTATTTATATACTTGTAAGCTGATTATTCAACACATACTCAATATTAAACTATGCTACTTATAATCAAGTGATGTGAGTAATTTATTTACAACCATATCAAGAGCCTCCGTGGCACCAGAGCAAGCAGGACCTGCATTCCCACCCCCATGAAGGTGGTAGGAACCAGGCAGAACCACACAGTACACTGGCAGTTCTCCAGAACAGGTCTTTTGCCTCTGCATCAGGCATAAATGCAAAAGATGCAGGAATGTCAGTGGTGTGTTTCATTTTTATAGGTACTGTTACCCTTACCAGTGAGACTTTCCAGTATCATTAAAATTAATAAGATCTGCAAAGCAGGGAGGAATAGCAGTAACTCTGTTACTTCTCAGCTTTTCAGTTTACAGTTTTACATTTAGGGAACTTAAAAGTTGACTTGAACTAAGACTGTTGGGTAGTGTAAGATATTGGTATTGACAGAGAAACTAAAGTTTCTATACAGAAACTTTAGAGACGTTACAAATGCCATTCAAATCATTACTCAACTACAGAATGAACTGCTACAGCATTTTTACAGGTATAACTAAGAGGGTGAAGCTGGATATACAAGTAGAACATGAGAGCTCCTCTGCTAATTCTAATTAGTAATGATGGCCTGCTGCAGAGGCTAATCACAATAACAAGAACCAGATAAGAGCCCAGGAAGCCCAGCTAAAAAGTAGAAAAAGACTCCAAGTTCATAAAACTAATAGTATTTTTAATCAGAAAACCCCCTCTGACAACACAAAACAGCTTCCTAAATCACGAAACAAATGAAGACACTGACAAAGAGTTCAAATTTCAGGAACAGATGGTCTTACATAGTGATTTAGTAAGTCTTCATCAACTGCTAGGAAAATGCTCTAAACCCAAGCACTTTCCATAACCTTGGAGGGGTTCTCTGGTTCATTGCAGAGGATTACAAGACAACATTTTAAAAGAAGCAGGTGAACCTATTCTGTATAAGATTCTATGAAGAAAATTAACTATACCCTGGCAAAAACCAATGAAGTAGAGAATAGTAGAGAACAATCGTATCTTGTCTTTGACTGTGGCTTAACCGTGGTATCTGTTTCCTGAGGCTGACACTATGACACAGGATTATAAGTCTTGGGTTAAAACCTTCCCTGTGAAGAGAAAAAAAATGGTAAAAACCTGAGTCTAAGAATAATAACTAATAAACCAAGTAAAATAAATAACTCACTACTGACTATGGTGTTAACGTCTGAATCACAGAATCACAGAATTTCTAGGTTGGAAGAGACCTTTAAGATCATCGAGTCCAACCCATGTTCTAACACCTCAACTAGATCATGGCACCAAGTGCCACATCCAGTCTTTTTTTAAACACATCCAGGGATGGTGACTCCACCACCTCCCTGGGCAGAAGATTCCAGTATTTGACCACTCTTTGTGTGAAAAACTTCCTCCTTAATTCTAGCCTCCTTAATTTTCCCTTGGCGCAGCTTGAGACTGTGTCCTCTTGTTCTGTCTGTTGTTGTCCGGAGAAAGAGATCGACCCCCAGCTCACCACAGTCACCTTTCAGGAGATTGTAGAGAGTGGTAAGGTCACCTCTGAGTCTCCCTTTCTCCAGACTAAACAGCCCCAGCTCCTTCAGCCGTTCCTCTCAGGGTTTGTGTTCCCAGCCCCTCTCCAGCCTCGTTGCCTCCTCTGGAAGTGCTCCAGCATCTCAACGTTCTTCCCAAACTGAGGGGCCCAGAACTGGGCACTGCACTCAAGGTGTGGCCTCACCAGTGCCAAGTACAAGGGAGCAATGACCTCCCTGCTCCTGCTGGCCACACTATTCCTGATACAGGCCAAGATGCCATTGGCCTTCTTGGCCACCAGAGCACACTGCTGGCTCGTGTTCAGCTGGCTGTCAACCAGCACCCCCAGGTCCCTTTCTGCCTGGGCACTGTCCAGCCACACTGTCCCCAGCCTGTAACGCTGCAGGGGGTTATTGTGGCCAAAATACAGGACTTGGCACTCGGCAATTGGTCTGACTCCTATGGAGGAAGATGTTCTAAGCTGGGAAAGTAAGGTGTTCATTAACACCAGTTTTATGTTATTTTTAAATGTCTTCCGTAAGCAGCACAGGAGAGCAAGTAGTTAATTTCCCCACAAAAATAGTATTAGGTACTTTCTGACTAACTTTAATTATTCCAATTACATATTTATATGAGGAAGAAAAAGCATAATACTTAGTTCATGACCATGACTGAAGTTATAGGAAAGAAGAAAATAAGGTATAAATTCAAGGGTATCTCAGAGTCCACAAAAAAGAAGCTGTTTTCTGCCCACTGTTAAATATGATCAAAATTACCTGATTGTAAGTATATTTATATACAATTTGTAAAGAATATATATAAGTTTCTCTAGATATAATGATATGTATTGGCAAATGATACTTGAGTTGGAAGAAACAAGTAATTCAATTAAGGCCAAATGTTTCCCACATGCAATCTGGTAAAGTATAATTTGTTATCATTAAGCTATCTTTGAAATTTCAGAAGTGAGAACTATACTTTCATGGCTTTCAGAAAAATATTACAGAAATTAATGGTCCTTAAATAGGTAAAAGGAGTCTGTAAAAACAGATTAAAAGCAGTACTTCGCAGACAGAAAAGATTCCTCAATTAGAGATGTCAAAAAACCTAAATGTATAGTATGTGGGCATGTAACTTTATGGAAAAGTGTTATGAAATGACTAACGAGGAGATTGTAAAAATATGAAATTATTCTATTCCTTTTCTGCATGCTGGCTGTTATTTTCTCATCCTTTGAGCAAGACAGTCACTAAAATATGTAGTGTGTCATCTTTGCAGTAGGATCTGTTTGAAGCTGCCACCCACACCGTACCTGTGTGGGCAGAGAAGAGACTCCACCAGTGACTGAACCTGTGGGAATCTGTGAAGAGAAGAGAAACAGCCAGCACTGTGCCCTCAGGGATAAAACAAGTTACTCTGGGTTATCCATTGTGCCAAAATGTTGGTCTGTGCAGTCTGTCAGCAGCAAGGCACAGCAACCTCCCAACAGCGAGTCGCCTGTGGCCTTGCAGCCTGCTGTACATGGGGAGTAACATCTGCCTTGTGGGTGAGAGAAACCAACAGGGAGACTGGGCAGGGCCTGATGAAATTAGGGTGCTTTTCAAAAGCCTGAGTATTTGACTTCCAGCTTACAAAGATCTCTTTAACAGCATGTGTTCAGGTCTGGTTTGTAAGCCTGAAGTCAGAATGATATAGCTGGAGGAATTTGAGTATGGTTGGCATAGGTCACAGGTTAGAAAACACTAAATCAAAACCTTCCACTTAAGGAGTATTGGGTACACTGAATCCCCAGCAGCCCAGAAACTCAAATAGGAAGGCCTGATGTTGACCAAAAAACCCATATAATTCAAGCTTTCTCATGCCAGGGCTAAGACCACCTTGTAGCCCTGACAAACAGGAAAAGAAGCATGACTTCCTCCTGTCTGAGTCTCAACAAATTTTTTCTGGAGTGTGTATGAACTGTAATGAAACTGCAACAAATCCAATGAAAAAAAACCAAAAAACCTTCGCCTACATAACACACATTTTAGATATAGTCAAAGTACTAAAAATGAGAATTTCTATAAGCTCTTTTCTCAGGAGCTCCCTTCAGCTTTCTGCATACAAAGGACAATCTTCAAACACCCAGGGTCAGGAAAACCTCCTTAAGAATTTTGCATATAAAATGTTTCTCAAGTTAATTTGAAAAGGAAGTGTCAAGAATATTTCAAAGCAGAGTGTTGATTATTAGAGCAACTGTCAGCATTTTTTAATTCCACATTCATTTGGCAGTCCCATGAGTGCTACTGATCCAGGTTTCTTTCTTGGTAAAACAAAACCATTAACTAAAGCCCAAAGATGAACATCAGCTTCCCAGGAAGGTTAAGCAGATGGAGTGGTGGACACAGACACTGCCTGTCAAGCTGCAGATAAGTTTATGATGACCTCTTCCCATATTTTGCTTTGAGGACCTCAAAAACTAAAACTCGAGTTCATGTTAAAATGCATGAAGCAGCAAGACTAACATATTTTGGCTGAAATTACATGAACTTCCCAATTATCCTGTCACTTGGGCTGTAGTCAGTCAGATTCTGCCTACTTTCAAGCATATTTAGGATCAGTATTTCAACTTCAAGAAGTAGTTGAAATTCTATCTATTCACTCTATCAAACACAAGAAGGTGTTTGATATTCATTCTATGAAACACATCCATCACCCTGTCTTCACAGCAGATCTTTTTTGGGCCAAACTACCACCAAGATGTCTTTTCTTATTTTTATTACCTTAAAATAATACCCCCACAGGAAAACTCAATGTCAGAGTAAGTCAGAACCTTATTTCTTAAATGTTTGCTGTTATTAGGCTTAGCTATTTTCCCCCTTGCCTCAAATTTTCAGTAAATATCTTGTCATAACAAAGATGTCCAAAGTTACTGATGTCATTCTTCAAAATCTGAACATCTTTTTTGTTGCCCCTAGCACTGCTGAGGAGATAATCTCAGCAAAACTGTGCCCCACCAAAATGCTCTAGGAAGCAGCAGTGAGCAAGAGACTGGTGAAGAGTTGCCAATTACAGCCCTACAAGCAGCTACTTTCACTGGGAGCACACCAAGTGGACTGGAAGGCTGCAGAATGAGGATCTTGGCAGCCAAGAGGAAGCAGAGAGTACTTTGCCTGGGTGCCACACCTGCTGACAGCTGACTGAAGCTTCAGGGAAAATCCTGGAAAATCAATACCCTCTCCTCTCTCTGAAAAGGTTCATGAGAAGAAGAAATGGGACCTCTGTCCACTACAGCAGTGCTACTGGCAGAGACTGCAAAAATATAACATCCACAAGATTTTATCACAGCCTTTAGTATAAAGGACCTCTCCTGAACCAAGGAAGATGGGGCAGAAAGAAGTGGTGACCCTAAGCCCCAAAACAGAACATGCCATTTCCATTCTAGTTTGGAAAGCTGTTCTGCAGTGAGATGCTTGCCACAATAAAAAGACAATCATACCAAATCAACTGGTCAAACAAAGGAGAGAGTCACCCCATGCACAACAGAAGTGAGGACCTGGCTCCCAGCACAGCTAGGACTGGTGCACACCTTGCATTTCTTGCACTGTCTCTCAGGTAAATGGGGACCATGTAATTGCAGGTGCTGATAAACTCCATTGCAGATTACAGCTCCCTCATGAGAGGATGGGTCCCTTCAAACTTAGCATATTCTATGATTCCATGATCTAACCCCTTAGGCAGACTGCAGACCAAAGGTAGAAATGTTCCTGCCCAGACAGGCAGTGGGCCGCCTCTCCAGAAAAACAGTTGCCTCCCACAGGTCACATTTCCCATCTGCCAGCCCTGTGACAACAGGCATCCAGGTACAGGTAAAATGAGGGTCTAAACTATTTCTAGGTATTACCTACTGCAGGGCATATGCAGAATCACAAGGTGGCATGTTTGTAGTAGTTCAACTCTGTGATTTCCCCTTCTTCTGCAAAAGAATAACCAACCACACTCTTGAAGAATACAAGTCAGGAACTATATTTAACTCCTCTCCCATGTGTGCACACAGAGGCATTACAAATTTACTGTGTAATTAGGTAGGTCATCTAACTTGTCTACACCAATTATTTTTGCTTCTGTTTTTTGTGAACCACTTTAAAACTCTTTCTTGAATTTGCTGTATGAGATATGATACTGAAGGAATTTGCCAGGCTTTGCTCTTTCTGGAGAGATGCCTATGTGTCTTTGCCTTAGGCTACAAGATGTGGGTGGGGTTCTATCCCCATCTGTTAGAGGTGTGGCAGTTATCTTTTGTTAATTGGGCAGTTTTCTTTATCTCTTCCACAACCAATCCTCCCTCCGGGGAGACATCTTCTGTTAATGGGCCACTGAGTCTCACTGCATGACTGATAAAATTACATCATCCAACTGGGAGATGCTCTGCCCAGGGGGAGGATCCAAGCATTCCATCCTGGATATAATCTGAGATTTGGAACACCACAGGCAGCCTTTTCCCACGGGATTCCCAGAGGAGTGGCTTTTTTTTTTTTTCTTCTCCACTGGATTCCCAGAGGAAGACCAGGCCTATCTACACCACCACTGGACCTTCAGAGGAAAACCACACACTTCTACAGGATCACTGCTTCAACAGAACCACATCTGTCACTCCAGGAGGACTGCAGCCACCATTTTATGGGACTGCCACCAACACACTGACTGACAGGGTGTCAGGTCGTATTCTAACTCTGTCAGTAGTTTGGGTGTTTTTTGTACTATTGCATTTGTATTTTTAATTTTCCTAGTAAAGAACTGTTATTCCTGTTCCCATATCTTTGACTGAGAGCTCCTTAATTTCAAAATTACAACAATTCAGAGGGAAGGGGTTTACACTTTCCATTTCAAGGGAGGTTCCTACCTTCCTTAGCAGACACCTATCTTTTCAAACCTAGACAGTCTTCTGGTTTATGAAGGCAACTACTTTCTGGTGTGAGAGGCCTGAACAAGGTGTTCAACTTTGATGACAAGCTGCTGCAATGAGCATATAACTTGTAGGGTATCATGGCAGTTTAATTCTCAAAGCTGAGGGGATTTTCTTGCTAGCAAAACTTGTCTGACAAGTGGGATCTTGAGACTTGCTGCCAAAGACACTGAGTTGTAGTCTCAGAAGGACTTATGGGTTACTGGTAGAATTTTTTTCTCCTAATGACTTAAGTGTCTAAATTCTGGTTTTGAAGTGATTTAGGCCAGAGTCAAGGAAGTATTTTAGAGTCTGAAGTTATAAAGTAGCTCAGTAGAGGGATTATCCTAAAAGCTTTCAAATCTACACCATGGAAACATTTTGAACAAATGGACTTGCTAACACTCTTTAGGTCTCTATAGTTTTCAAAAATTCAAAAGTTCCTAAGAGTTTATTTGAATATAAAATTAATTTTAAAGCACTGAAACAAACACAAACTTCCTCTAGAAGCAACAGAATATGGTTGTGATTAAAAAAGGGGAGGGGGAATAAGATTTATTTTTTACATAAATATGAATACTTTAATGCAAAATACAAATGAATCTCTTTAAAATAGATAATCCAGCCTTTATTACTCACTTCTCTGAGTGGTAGAAGAGACAGCAAAACCATGCCCATGTATTTTTAGTCACCCTGGGATTAATTCCCGGGCAGGTCTTTGTTTACAGTGCTATATTTACATGGAACAGCCATATGGAATAGGGATATTCCTCCTGACAGCTGCTCTGCTTCCCTCAAAGCAACAGAGGGTGGGACTGCTTCAAAATAACACCTCCTGTATTTCCTCTCCCTACGAATTCCATCACAGCTGCAAAGGCAGCACCTGCCCCAGTGCAGCCCCTCTGCTTCTCACAGCTCACAGGGGCCAGCTGGGGGCCTGTGTTGCTGTGTCTTGGCAGGAATGCCCCAGGCACAGACCCCAGCTCCTGCCCCTGTGGAGGCATGGCCTAGATCTTGGCCCATCACTCATCTCTCGGTACTTTGAGGTCTAAACAATTCACATGTATTCATTGGCCTGCCCATTGTTTAGAGCACTGTCATTTCCTAGGGTAGAAGACAAAAATAAATTGAGTGTATCGGTGGTAAACATGGCATATCTGAAAACTGCTGATCTTCATTCTACACGTCTGAATTTTTTAAAAAAACCTGCTGTTTTCTCTTCCCCAAACTCCTGTTAAGATCTGATCTCTGAACCCCCTTTGATCTCATTTGCAGGCTTTGTGTACAGGAAGGGCTTCTTTCCTGACTGCAAATACAAGGTCAGGGCTCCATCTCATTTCCAGAGAGGCAAAAATAGTCAGACAAGACTTTTGGAAGACCCTCCTACCACAGGTATTGAGAGAAGTCCTACACTGATGAGTCCAACTCTTGAATATGATGTCTAGCAACTTCAGCTTCTCTAAATGTGGTGGAGAAGAACTGACTACCACACCAGCAATTTTTACAAGACTTTTTCCAAAATACTGTCATTCACATCTGTGCAGTGACTGTCTGGATGGCTCATCATAATTGCTGGGGAACAGATGGGCATGACATGGGCCCTGTGGATACTGTCTTTTGCCACTGCAATTTCTATGCAGGATTCAGGTGTTATTAGCTATGGATTCTTCTAATTAAATAAAGCAAGATGAGAAGCAAAGCCTCCCTCTAAACTGTCCCTTTGCTGTGTCACCAGGAGCACAAGTCCACTAGAGTGCCTTGTCCCTGCAGAGAAACCCATGGAGCAGCACAATGAGAGAAGTGCATGCAATTGCCTAAAAAAATGCAGGTACTCCAGACTGGTGGCTGATTTTTTTCTGCTGCTGCCACCCTGCCTTTACTTCATGCTGGGGATGCAGTGCAGAGACGTTATCACCCACAATCACAGGATGTATTGTACATTTTAGAAAAAGCTTCCCCACAAAGGAATTTTTCTCTGCTTTGCCAAGATGAGCTTTGCCAGCCAAATGTTCAATCTCGTTCAAAAAAGCCTGACATCTGACCCTGTTGAAAATTTAACAGGTTTTTTTTTTTAAAGTTATGCTGAACTGCATAATAGAGGGGACATTGTCAAAAGCTGCCATAGAAATGGGGAAAGAAAGCAAAAAATATAACAAAGAAAGATAACAGATGCCACTGGGGCACGCCAGGTCATAAACCCCTGTGCCCTATCCTGGTGAGCAGGATGGAGTGACCTAAGCCCTCATAGGACTCAGGCAACTTAAAGAAATACAGAGCAAACATTTGAAAATCCCTGAAATGCAATAAATAGGTTTTACTCTTCAGAAAACTGTTCAACACTGCAAATATTCCTAGATTCAGCTGCCTTCCCAATGCAGAATCCCTTCCTAGATCCAGTAAGGCTTCCCAATGCAGAATCCCTCGAAGAACATTAACTGTGATTTACCTGCCTGAAATACAGCTATTTCCCTTTGTACAAACAGGCTTCAAAAGCATTATTCCTATTCAGGTGAACAGACAAAATTTCTCTGAGCTGGCTACACGTGGAAGTTGAAAAGACCCTTCTCTAATCAGCCAAGGCTAACTTTATGTTGACCATAAAGTTTGTGAAGTGGTTCCTCCTCAGGCAATCACTACAGGATAAATATTTAACATAAGAAATGATTTTTAAGCTGTTCTGCTGGTGGTTTTGCAGATGATTGAAGTGATTCCTGCATGGATTTACAAAACTGCTTGGCACTGGGTCATTCATATTTCTTCAAGTCACCAAATCTGCAGGACAAACTTCTTGTTTCCTTTTTTTTTGCTGTGCTGGGACCACTGCAGGCCACCAGCTTGTAGGTATCTTTCTTAAAACTCTCAAGAAATGTCTTAGTCTTCCAAAGATATGAAGGAAAATCAGGTGTTTTCTGGGAGTCAGTATGACCTGTTGGCAAGTTGTCAGCCTGTTTGATGACTTGGGTTGTGGAAAAAGGAGTGGGAAATGCAGACTGCAAAATCAGGAAGGGGGTTGTCTGTATATAGAAGCTCTGCCTTCCACCACTGCACTTCCTTAACAGCTGTGGAGGGTGCTGAGCACACCACTGGGACTTTGTAAGGGCATGTTTTTAGTGTCAGGCTCAAAAAAAGAGGCAATCTGTCCAACCAATGGCAGCAGACACTAGAAATGAAGTTGGAAGACAGGACCTGGTTTTGGGCCTTTTGTGTACAGAAATGTCTGGGTCTGCACTTCAGCCAGCATGGAGATGAGATGGGGATGACTAACCTGCTCAACCACAGCGGGTGATGTCCTGAGACAGGGAATACCAGCAGGAGACATAAAACAGTAATGTGATAGTTAGACTGATCTATCTGCTACTGCAGGAAAAGGCCAGCCAGCTGTGATTTCAACAGAACATCCAGCACTGCCAAATAATGGATTGACATAAATTTCCTCCCACCAGAGACAAAAAAATAAAAAAAAAACCAAAACCAAAAGGAGCACCATTAGCACTTTCCATTTCCACTGATACTAAGAGCAATTAAGTAAGCATGTATCATACTGGGTAGGATAAGCCATGGAAGGAGCAAAGGTTCAGAAGTCACCTGTATGGGCTTCTTGCCTCCAATCCTAGGTTTTGTGCCATTCTCCAGTTATTAGATTCTGTGCTCTACCACATTTCAGAAAAAAAGTAGCAAGCTATTCCAAATTAAACTCAAAAATTAAAGCAAAGTAAAATGACACAGGGAAATCCTAAGTAATTTGCTCCCAAATGTATTTCCCACAAGCAGATTTTACTGACTTAAAATACTCTATACATGAATTCTGGCTATGTGATTTAGTAAATGCCCCACAGATTGATTTCAGTTTGTTTGTTTTTCTCATAAAGGGCTGTGCTGCCACTGCCTTCAGTTGAAGAAGATTTCAGCTATTCCAGTGCAGAGCTAACTCAAAAGCTGTTTTTTGCTGATAGCAGAAGATCTGTAGTCCTCTGTGAGCTCACCTGCAATTCAGATGAATGTCACATGCTCGTAGATAAGCACAGAGCAAAGAAATTTTTTCTATCAAAAAATGCTTTGGGAGAAAAAAAAATGGCCATCTGCTAATACTACAGTATTTTTTTGGAAAAAGAACCTTTCAGTTTGCTTTTACTCCTCATGTCAGTGAAGGTCTAGGGAAGGAACAAGTTACAGGATGGTAGCAATCTAGACATCTCAGGTTGGTATGTTGGGTTGAGGTTTTTTTTGGTTGCTTTTGCCGGTTTTCTTTTTCAGTTTTTGTTGCTGTTGTTCTTGTTGTCTTGTTTTGTTTTCTTTAAACAAATACTTCTGTTATTCAATTCCAAATTACTGTTCATTTCCAAATGTTCATTTTCATCTTTGAAATATCTTTAAACCTCAGTCAAACACCAAAGAAATATTAATAGTAATAATAATTTTTTTAAAAAGCGGAAGTTTGCTCTAAAATATTTTAGTTGACTAAGACTTTATATTTTGCATGATTTGGGTCTCTACCCTTCTGGTGTGTGGCTGCCCTTTTCCAAGCAGAATTAGCTAAACAACCCACAGGATCACAACTTAATTAACAGGCTCTGTCAAAGTATGAAGGAATTCATTACCCCACTGGCAATTAGTTGAGCATTTTCCCATCTCTCCTGTTTACTGTAAGAACAAGACAGGACCTGCAAACACATCTGTTTAAGCTGAACTCATCACAATAAATGTCCAGAGCTACATGCAAAAGAAGGCTTAGGAACAAAGCATCTTATTTTGAGTCACTCAGTGGTCCTAGTGAAAGGCTGCTATCATGGCAGTTCCTTTGAGCTGAATCTGACATCTCTCTCTTGTCTAAACCAATGAGATTTTCAGGTACTAAAAACTCATGGACAATTAAGAATAAAAAAACCCAAAAAAACCAGAATCATAACGTTCAGTAGTACTTTCATAATCATACAGCAAGACTGAGCTTCTAAAGGCCAGAATCTATCTGCGTAGAACAGCAAATAATGTTGTCTGAATTTTTAGAGAAGCCTAATAAAAGTCAGAAGGATCTTGTTCTCACAAGAGGGAGCAAATGGGTGCTCAGCAAGAAAAGGATGAGGCAAACTCAGCTGAGCAGAAAATATTTTGCTGCCTGAATTTTGCACTGAAACTTTAGTACATTTGACAGGTCGTTTTTCCCAGATTTCCTCAAATCAGTTTAATTTCTATTTCGTGAATACACAAGCACGAGTGCACATGACTGTTTCCATGTGTTGCATTCAAGATATACTTACCAAAGGTTTTCAAAAACATCTGTGGAAAACAGTGCTGAAAAGCAAGAATATCTGCTCTAGAAACAAAGTGCTGAGAATTTTCAATCTACAGTGGGGAAATCAGTATTAATTTGGCATTTAATAATTTAATTAATTTGAGTTTAATTTTGGAGGAAAAGGCAAAACAAGGGTAATATCACCATAATCTGTGCAAAGTTTCTGCTATCCAGATGACATGCACACCAAATTCTTTCCTCCCAAAGTTAAGATTCACAAAACTGCACATTCCTTCCCCTAAACCATAGTTTCAGACAAGGACTAAGAAACACTTGAATTCAGACAGCAGAAGTAACTTATGTGTGATTGATTCCCAGTCCTACATTTGCTTTCTGTGCAGATCAGTATAATCCAGGTGAGCAGAAAGGAAACACAAGGTGAAGAATTCTCAACTTTTTCTTTAGGGAGATATTTTCTACCTGTCTTTGGGTAGCAGCCCACAATCCCCTCCCTAAAGGGATTGAGGAGTGCAGTCCTGCTGCCTTGCAGGGAGCCTCGTGCTCTCAAATCTCTCAAGCACTTTGGAAAAAGCCACCTACAGAAACATTAAGCCTTTGCTTTTAAAACTTCTTAAGAAATGTGAATGCTTACCTCCTATTAATTTTAATTCCTTTTGAAGTCCCTGGAAAGCTAGAAAACTTGGTTCCCAAGAGATCCTGAGTGGGGACAACTTTGCACACACAGTCTCCTCTGAAATGGAGCATGGGTTCATCCTCCACAGACCTGCAGGATGAACCCATTCTACCATGACCTGCTTGGCTTTTCAGAAACCTCTGATGTTGTAAGAACATACAGTGTTAGAAGTTACCTAACACTGAACTTCTAACAGTGTTAGAAGTTATCTAACACTGAATGTTTTAGACTGTCTCCTCAGTTAAGTAATGATTAATGGGAGATAGGCATTTTGGGATTTCCCTCCAGCTATGGGTGCTGAACTCCTGGGAAAGTGATGCTGGAATACCTGAAATGGTTCTCCCCAACATGGTGTTGCAGCATCCCCTCAGATGTATGGCCACCCCCACCTTCACACTGAGGGAACAGCTGTGCCCTGCAGTGTCCCCCTTCACAGCAGAGTCTGATGTCACCCCTAAGACACTGATTCAAGCCCTGGGAGTGGCACAGCTGCCCTGTCATGGATCCACAGCTCCCAGTGTGAGAGCACTAAGCCCTAAAAGCCTTGCTTCCAAGCCATGCTAACATGCAACCCTACTTCCACATCCATCTGGGGGATGGGGGTTATTAAGGGATACTGCAATCATATTTTACTGAGAGCAAAAACTCATCCCATTTAGCAAAAAAAAAAAAAAAAGAGTGAAGCGAAACAAAAACGTCTACAATACCTTGATAATAGGTCCAACAGCATTTCCAGGATCAGGGAGAACCTCTATCCATGGTGCTGAGTTATGTGGAGAGACAAGCATGCTGCAGGGAGACTTACAGAAAATATTATAGAAAATATAGAACTTAATAAAAACAAGGTCAAGAATTTTGGTATCTGATAGCCCAGTTGCTGTCAAATCGGCAAATATAACTTTTGATGCTTTATATGAAAGAAGTCAATAAATAAATATACAGTGAACCTAGCAGCCAAGAGGCAAGGCTCAACCATTTAAAAAATTGCCAAACTGTGAAATAAGTTACCCTTTAACCTTTGTCTCTATTTTATGTGCTTAATATCTATAATTTGTATCAGAGATACAGTAGATGAATCTGTCCTAGTTGTTGCTTGAAATGTAGCATTATCTCTAGATAAAATACATTTGAAAGGAGTCAATTAAGATTTTTAGAAACCAGGCCCCAAAATTAAGGCTAGATAAACATCTTTTGTTACAGACCCCTCCAATTTGAGGAATTTTGTTGCCTAGGCAACCAGCTCACAGTGTATCTGTTCAGATCATGCTGGCTGTTTTAAATAGAAATAGCATCCATTTAATGCACAGCTGATTTTTAGCAAAAGGTATACATGTGTAATACACACCACCAGATCGTGTACTGTTTTGCATTAAGAAGCTGATATACTCATGGGGTACTTGCAGAGGGGAATATGAATATTAAGTGTAAATCTAAGGAGAAGTGAATAAAAATGTGATGGTGCTGGAAGAGCAGTAAAGCCTCATTAGCTGGGTGGGACTGTCTGCTGCACGGAGAGCCCAGCATGTATGAAATTGTCCTGCTGATCTCATCACAGAGATGCAAGGAATAATTGAGCGGTGCTGGAGGGAGTGTGTACAGCAATCTCACATTGCTTCATTATATGCAATTAGAAACTGGTCAAGCAAGTGAATCAAATGACTTTACACTGCCACTTGAAGAGACACTGGCTAGAGACAGTATCGTGCAGGTACATAAAAAGATTTCCTCGTAAATAACACTCCTCTGATTCCAGACCCAATGTTGTCTTCAGGAGCTGGAAGTGCTAGAAAATGGCGTGGTGTTACACACTGTTGGATCCCTTGGCAAAGGCACCACTGGAAAACATCCTGGCAGCAGCCAAGCACAGAAGTAGGAATTGTTCAGAGTAAGGCTCAGTACATTCTGTAAGGCTGGGTATGGCAGGTGATGATTTCTGGGAAGATATAAAAAATTTCCTGGACAAAGCTGCCCAAAAGATGTAGAGTGTTGCATTACCAGGCAAAAAAAAAAAAAAAAACAAAACCAAAAAA
>VZRH01000392.1:1097300-1169387 GCA_013397555.1 Urocynchramus pylzowi | reverse complement strand
AAAAAAACAGATCAAAAAAACCCAAACAAAACAAACCAAACAAACAATCCCCCTGTCGCCCCAAAACATGCTCACTGCTTGGTTGCAGTCTTGTCATTTTTCAATATCAGCAAGTTTGCCTCCTAAACAAGTTGGAACAGAGGAACTACAAGACTTTTGAGAAGAGGTTGGGCTGTAAGTAAACACAGTGACTCATGGACTTGTACTGATGGGCACTGCAACAATCAAGCTGATGAGGGAGAATCAACTTTTGTGTGAGTTTCTACTTATCAAAGTAGACCCGTGTTCTTTGCAAATGTATCACTTAGTGATGCTGAGCTATTTGCTTCTTGGAAGTCATGTATCTCTTTAGCCCTTTGAATCACTACCAAATCCCATGTGCTGTTTTTGCAAGGAAAGCTTTCCACATGAAGACAGAAAGAAGTGGTTGGCACTGAGAGAGGAGAAAATCCTTTGCCTAATTCTGCCTGGTATTTTTCTTAAATGGCAAACTTTGCTTTCATATAGCCAAAGTCAGCTGTGGGAAACCTTGTGCAAAAAACTCAAGGCTGTTCTAGGAAGAATTAAGGACAAACTTCAGAGATGGTATCCCTGTGTGAGCATCAGTTAAATTCTGTGTAAAGCCTCACAAAAGTGATGACATTCCAGAAGTATTTACATTATTTTCCAGTTACTTGTATATACTGTTACATATTTGATGCCTGGTACTTGGATAATGCACAGTAGTTGCACAAGTGTAAGCGGGCAGACTTAGCTGCAAGCATCATTCCAGCAATTAAGTCATTTTCCCAAATCTATAAATTCTACTTCAGAGTTGTTTGGGTGACAGTGCTCCATTGATTCTACCTTCTACAGAAAGCTTGCAAAGCAAATCAATAGGACTGTATGTCTGGAGGCACCAAAAAAAAAATAAAAAAGAAAAAAAGAAAAGAGAAAATAAAAAAAGAAAAAAATCACCTGCCATAAAAACTACTATGCTAAAATAAAAGTTTGTTTGGGAACGAGATTATGCTAAGACACTGAGTTAATTGAACTGATTTATTACCAATTGAAAAAGGTTGTAAACGATGTTGACCTCAGATTTTGTGTCTTCAAACGTCATTATCTAGCCATCTTTGTTTTCCTCCTTGTAATTTTTTTATTTGTTTATAAGCCTTCTTTGCTAATAAACCCCATACGCTTATAATAATTCTTCCATCCTGCACTGAAGGTAAGGAGCACAGACACAAGGAATATTGAGAAATTTAGTAGAAGTACGTGGCTAATTAGGTTATGACACACACATTGGTTAGATAACTTATGATGCTCAGAGTGCAGATACACAAGGGTTCATTTCAAATAAAGAATATTTAAATTTCATTTCTTCTTTGATCTGAACTGAATTCTTCCACATTATTTATCAGTTGATTGAATCTTGTACAGAGATGGAGGTTCTGACCTCTGTTTATTTATTCTATTTTGCTATTTAACTTCAGTTTGCTAGAAAAAACAAGGACAAGGCTGTGACAGTTCACAGAGATGCAATTTGTCTATTGAACTTAGCTTGGCATCTGTTAGACACACAAAGAAACAAAAGAAACTGCATAAATATTCATCAGCAAAGAAGTCAGCCACGATGCAGGATTTGAAGCATTATATGTTATTTTTATAATGATAATAGTGATTCATCAGCTCTAATGATACCTCAGTACATTGCCTGACTGATCTTTTACTTGTGTGCATATAATTTATTTTTCCATTTCATGTCCTGCCTATCATTTGTTCCCAAAATATGGAAGTAGATTTACATAATAGAATTCTGTTCGGTAGTACTGGACAGGTTGGAGGTTTTTCTTTCAGGTATTTCATTTGAATAGAGTCTATAATGTGACAAGTGGAAGATGGCACTGCCTTACAAACAGCTAATTGGGGGAAGAATTGTGGTGTAGGCATTAGGTAGCATGGACTGAGCTTTGAAATCCATCATCACCTCTCAAAAAAAAAAAAAACTTTTTCAGCCTAGTTTCAAAAAATAGCTTTATTCGTCAATTCTGTTTATCCTTACAAATGAATCTTTTAATGACTTGTTTTTCTGGATTGCATATCTGCCAGAAGACAGAGAAAAACGATCCTGTTTTACAAAAAGGCAGAGTTCAACCTAACACCTTATCACCACAGCTGTCACAGCTGGGATTTTTAACACATTTGAAGAAAGTCTTATTTTTAAAAGTGCAGTAGGTTCTTTGTCTGAATGACTTTCAGTAGGTACCTAAATCGCTCAGGGTATTTTCATACATGCCTGAAAGCCCCTGAAAGCTGATGGGGAAAGATAGCTGATTCTTCTAGACACCAGGAAAATTGTGACCTGAGCTCATAAAAGTACAAATATTCTACAATGTGTAACAAAATCCCTACAAATCATCTGGGTTCCATTTAAAATTTGAACTGAAGGCTTGCTTGATTTGTTGGAAGAAGGCAAAGGGAGAAACACAGAAATGCATTGTTGTAGTCAAAGGACTGCAAAAAGACTGGGACACATTTTATTCTAAAAAATGTGCCCTTCTTTTTCCATAAAAAGAGGGAAAAAAAGGGGGCTTTTACTTGAAACCACCAAATATGCAAGAAAAGTCTCTTCAAGGCAAGCTGCAAGGGATGGCTGAAGATGGCAACTGGAGCAGCAAAAGGTCTTCAAAGAGGTGAGATACTGCTACAGTCTGTAGCCAGGCTTGGTTAATCTCTGGAACCCTGAGTTCTGGGGCAGATAATGGATTGAATTGCATTCACTGGGAGGACAGTTAAGCACAGGAATCTCAGACCTCAGGGGCTTTCAAGTCCCAGGTGGACAAAGCCCCAAGCAAACGTGGTTGGATGCAGTGCTGGCCTTGCCCTGAGTGAGAGCTTGACCTCTCCCCGCAGACCCACACTTCCCAAAGGATCACAGCACACAAGTCACCAACAGGGAAACCCAGTACATTTCTGCCATTGGGATTCAAATCCCTGGTATTTACAATATAGGTTGAGTGATTTTGGTATCACTGTAAAATGCCACTTTTTCTTGCTGAAAATAAACGAGATTTTGATGAGCAGTGTTGGCAAGGTCTGCTCATTTCAGGTCTCTTAGGAGAGGTTCTCCCTAACAGTCTTGTCCTGCCCAAATTCACTCCCTTGAAATCAATTCTCTACAGTCTCATGGCTTTCCTCAAAGTACATTCAGCATCACTGGGGGTTGCAGGGTCCCTCCAAGCACCATCCTTGTGGCTGTGCTCCTTGTGGCTGTGCACCTGTTCTTTGCTCAACTCTGGAATGGACTACATGGCTTTGAAATGAACAGAGTATCTTGCATAACTAATACACATCTCTTTCCCTCTGCTCATTTCAGAGAACACTTGTGCTTATTGCTTGCTTGGTTAGGAACCATGAAACCAAACAAAGTAGGTCTGGGACGGACCTCTTGGGATCATCTCATCCATTACCCCTTCCCTGAGGCTTACAGAGTTAATAACGGAACAACAAGCTTGCAAACTCCAGCTGCCAGGCTTTGAAAGTTTGGCTTCTCCTAAAGAAGTGCACTGCTCTTGTCAACATGGGAGAATCTGCATGTGCTTGCTGATCTGTGCAGAGATTAATTTTAAAGCGTACATTGTGCTCAGACGGCCCAGTACTACCATTATATGCATCAGTAAGTTTCATATTATGCAACTACTAGCACTTATGTTCAAGGAAAGCACTTTTTTTTTTTTTTGCTCATGACAAAAGGTAGTTGCTGTGGTCTCATTATAAAACTAAAGCTATGAAAGATAGGTCCTTGTGCAGCATCATCTTCTGCCTATTCTGTTAAAAAGCATTTGGTATATTGAGGAATGCATTGGTAATTTTCTGCATCTCTCTTTCATGTAGCACAGCTGATTTCAAAGGCATATCTTCATTGGATTTGACTGCTTACTGAGTGTTAGCCATTATCAAATACTCCTTTCACTGCACAGTTTCTCTGTAGGTCATTCCCCAGAAGACATATCCACACATGAAAACCACTTGTCTTTCCTCTCTACCTTGTTTCATTTAGCACTAATTCGTGGTCATTCCTGCCTCTGTAAAGCTGAGCTTAGAGGTGTTATGTAACAAAAAGCCCAGATATCTGAGCATTGTCTTTTCCCTCCCAAGAAGGTTAATGCCTATTAAGTCTCATCCCAGAAGGGTCAGAGTAGTCACAAAACTGCTCTAAACCAGAATGTGGACAGCAAAGTCCTGTGGTATATTAGCAGCTAAAGCAGCCCGACAGGCAACCTGCAGTGCCTCCAGCACAAGGAGCACAAATGAAGGATACTCTAATTTTTCAGTGAATGCCCTCTAATCTTTTCCTTCTTCTCATTAGATTAGAATGCTATCCTTTATGGGATAATCCTCAACCTTGGCCTAAAGTACAAGCAAGTCTAAGATCTTAGCTTAGGAAAAGAGCTGTATTATAACAAGAAGTGATGAGGATCAGCAAAGGTTCTCTACAAAAACTTTCCTCATACTAGAAATCATCTAGAAATCATGATTTCCGTCCAGTACAATTTTTCAAACAAGTGCAACTTGTAAAGAGTATATAGCAATGACACAACAGAAATAGCCCAAGTAGCAAAATCCTTATAATTTCCATGGAAATAGTTGCAATTTATCAGAAAAGTCCTGCATTTTACTGAAACCTGTCTGCTCATTTGTGTGAGCTGATAAGTATGATTTTAGCAGGTTAGTCATTCTACATGGCAAGGGTAGTTGAAAACGTTTCATTGCCAGGGCTGTTTGCTCCTGTGTCTACCTTGTATTTTGAGCCACATGAATTCTTTCACAGATGTGCATTTTATTACTTCAAATGATATTTTGTTTTAAATCCCCTCCAAAAAAACCCATAAAATTTAAAATTATAAACAAAGACGCTACAGATGCCACTGCTATATTTGCAGTAAGTTTCTTTCATGAATGCTTAAGGTTAACTTTAAAGTCTATAAGCTAGGCTTAGACTCTAGGTCCAAGCATGTGATGGAGAAGGATTAAGGAAAAATAACTTTTAGCAGTCCTCACTGTGAGCATACTACCAGCCTTGAAAGCAATAAAGAAGCGATGGAAAGCCTCACAGCCTACAAAGCAAAGATCAACACTTTGATGAAAAAGTTAATACACATTCCTTCCACAGATTCTGTATATAAGATGTAAATTGGGAGCTACTCTATGAATCTGTAAAGAAAACTTATACTGCTTTATCTGGAAGCCAAGATTTATTTTGATGCCAATAGTGGAAGTTCTTATAATAGCTTCTAGCTGACTGCAATGTAAGAAAACAGCATTTTCTTTGGTTTTTACTACATCTGAACTAACTGCATGTTGTGTACACAGACCATTTTTCTGAGATGAACAGGGTGTGTGCAACATTGTCTCCTTTCCTTTCTTACCCTGCTCCCTGCATTACAAGGTGATGTAAATTCAGTCACACCCTTGATTACTATGGATGGAATACTGCAGACAAGGAGGTGTGAGACAACAAAAAATGAAGCTGTGAGTGATACAGTAATAAATGGAAGAGCATTGCAGAGGCACAATTTTTTGGGTAAGAGATTAAAAGAGAAACAGAAGCCGCCTTCCCTTGCAATGTGCCATGGCAAGAATGCTTAAATAGCTGGTTGTGAAAAATGTTGTGATTTGGAAGTGCAAGACCTAATGAAAAAGGAGACTGAACACAAGCAGTGTGAATAGTGAAGAAGTATTGAGCAAGCTACCAGAGTTCCTCTTGTCACACGACTGGTCAGTTCATTTGTGAACAAGAGCCTGCTCAGCCCTACTTTTTAGTACATTATTTTGTTAGACTGCATTATTCTAACCTAGGGAAACTCGATGCTGTGTTAGAAGCGTGCCTTTTAGGACCACAACAGCATTGATCCAGTTAGATTATAAAGGTACATTTTTTCAGAAGTAGCAAAATCTAATTTGCCACAAAATTCAATAAGAATGTGATCCCAGTTCCTGTGAAACACCTTGAGAAATTTTCCTTAGTAAAACTGCAATACAGCCTAATCCTCAAGTCCTGTGCTGTGCAAGGCTTTTGATTTCTAGAGTTTCTATGGGCCTGAGCCAAAGGAGTGACAAGAAGAATCTTTCCATTGATTTGACTGAAATATCTCTCCATCCCTGGGATCATCTCCCAGAGGACCATCTGGGACCATTTGGACACTCTATCAAATACAGAAACCTCCAGTTTGATGAGAATTTCTGTCAGGATCTCATGGTGACCTCCGAGACTCATGTGAAATGCTCAGCACTTAAAACACTTTAAAAAATATAGCTAGAACAAATAAGGATTTAGAAGTTTTGATAAAAAAAAGGAGTAGGGAATTATCTATGCATTAGCTGGAATTTGTAGAAACATTTACAATGTATATTATGCCAGAATCATCTACAGGGATGAGCTCCTGCAAAACAGTTAAACTGTTGTGTCTAAATCACTTTAGGTAGCTTTGAAATAAGTGTCACCTATCATGCATAAATAACAACTGGGAACCTCATAGAGTTACAGTAAAGAGATAGCCAGAGTGTGTTCTGGGATTAAACATAATGTGTTGATTCAAGGCACTCTTTGCACAGCAATTAACCTAGAAGGTTATCAGCAGTGATTTGCTCTGATACCCTATCATCTGGAGCAGCAGAATTGCATGCTGCTCCATAGAACAGTACCACAGCATCCCTTACACCCAGTCAAATAAGTTTTGCACCAGCCAAAAAAGTCTCAAGGTTATTTTCCACAGCAGGGAAGAAACTGAGCCCATCATTTTATATTCTTGAGGAACTAGGTTTAAAAGAATATTATCAGCACTGGACAAGAAAATGGAACTAGCAGGCAGAAAGGTAGTTGTAATTGGACTGAATAAGAAATTATTACATGGACTGGAAGACAGAATGGGACTCCCCAGCCCAAAACAAAGAGAAGAAAGAACTCTACTTGGATAAATAACTCAACCTTGCTGTTCACTCTTCAATAGTAATTCTGCATGACCATCTGGAAATTCCTCTGTGGTAATTCCTTTTTAACAGTTCTATAATCACATCTTAATTTGCCATTTCTTAGAAGGATTGAAAGAAACATTTTGCCTCTGCCAGCCCCATCTGTGCCTGTGAACATGCAGACCACATACAGGCAAGGCATGTGCAAAGCCTGGGGACAGCCACACCAGCCTGCCAAAGACACTGCTGTCCAAAGGAAACTCTCTTTGAGAGTCTACTCACTACACCTACAATCTCTTACCAGACTCCTTCCATATTAGTAGTGCTTTATCTTTAAAAAAACTGCCCTCAGCATCAGAGAATCCCAAGCCTTGGAGACACTTCTGAGATTATCCAGCCCTCAGGCAGAACAAGTCCTTTCTGTTATCCTGAGGGTGCTTTACCTCAAAATGAGGTTTGAGATAATTTGGTGGAGATCTCCAGTCAGGCAGAATTCTCCAAGACCTATAGCCTTACCAGCAGAATATTTTCCTAATGCTTAGCTTGATGTTTTGGGTTGTTTTCCTCTGCTAATAAAGTCCCATTATTTCTTCTTGTGTCCACCCTGAACACGGAGAGCAGATTTACTGCCTTCCTTACTGCATCAGCCTTTTATCTATTTGGAAAGATATCCTCCATCATGTTCTCTCCTTTAGACTAAATAATCCAATCTTTTCTCTCCTCCACACTAAATGAACCCTGTCTTTTCAGAAAAAAAACACCAAAATGCAAGGTGCTTTGCTTTGAAGTGTCTCAATTGAATACAAAAAATATTGATGCAAGGAGCAATTTTAAATCAGAAGTTCAGATGTTTCATCTAATAAAATTTTGAAGTTCAGTGCCTCAGAAAAATTTCAGGTATTTTTACTATACCAAGAGAACTAAAAGGATGTGCCCACAAAACATTCTGATATCAACTGATCTATAGTATTTTTCACAAAGATATTTGCTGTGAATGCTTCTCTCAGCTCTGTCTCTATCACTTTGCCCCAAACTGAGAAAAGTCTCTTAAGAACATGCATAACTTCAAAAATATGAAGAGTCCCACCACAAACAAAATCTGACTTAGAAATAAAGTGTTTTCTTAAAATTCTTGCTCCAGGAAGGCAATGACTGCAGTTATAAATGATCCCTACTTAGAACCTCCACATCTTAGAATCGTGCCCATGGTTTGAGAGAAGATGTCCTTATAACTATGTATTTAAGCATTTTTAAGATGCAGAGTCCAGCACAGCTTCAAGAGGAAATGGAAGAGATGTGGCTTATATTGAACAGATTTCTTTCTGTGCTAGAAAGAAGATAAGTGTACGTGCAAAGTGCAGTGACTTGTACACAGGAGGATTATACCATACTGCATTATACCAAACCTGCATGTTACCCATTGACTTCAGGGATAATCAGCAAGAGAACATGACTATTTTCAAGCAGGGTGGTGTGGGTGTTATACCACACTCCCCTCCAATTACTTATGGAGACTGCAGTTACAGTGTGTGAAATGGATGGATTATAATAGACTTTCCTTCCACTGCTGCGAGGCCCTGATGCACGCACTCCTCCCCTTCATAACAAGCAGCACTGGAAATTACCTGCATCAGATTTCTGTTAAAAATGTCACAAATATATCTCCTGTCCCAATATTTCCCTAATTTATCTGATACTAACTTTGCTGCTTTCACAGTTCATTCCTAACCACTCTAATTAAACTTATTGATTGCTTCAGAGGAAGGATGTGTCGGGAATGGGAATGCCTTTTACCTTTCTTCTACCTCCCAACTCTGAACAGCTGCTCCTCGGAAATAAGCTTACCCTTTTAATTAGTTGCATAAAACTTAGGTTGGGTATGGCCTAGATATTAGTTAACAGCGGAACAGTGGATGCTTTGGGAACCTGTATTCCTGGGATCCCACAGTCAAGGGGGACATGCTGGCAGCCTGTGCAGAAGGAACTAGCTGGCAGCTCAGCAGAGATATCTGGGCTGCTATAGACTTGTCAGAAGTTACAAAACCCATCCAGGGATTTGGAACTTCTCTGAGGATCGGCTCAGACCAAGCCGTACTTTGTCACAGGCAGACAGGATACATATACAAAGCACATTTTCTGGTCTCTTCTCCCTTTCCTTTTGCCTTCTCAGGGAGTTCTGATGAATGTTCCACATCCATCATCCTAACCACTGTCTCTTTTCACGTTCCCCTCAGTCAAACTCCCATCTCAGCTGGGGATATTTCCAGACCCTCTCTGTCACCGGCATTGTGGCTGCACCTCAGCTCTGCTCCCCATCCCAGCTGCCAGCACCCTCCCAAAGTGTGGTCAGAACAGCTGGGCTGTCCTGGCATGGCAGAGCAGGGCTACTGAGTTGGACACAATGCAGGGGAGCCCCAGTGTCTAATCAGTCACTACTAAAATACTTTGTGACAAGACATATTAGTACTTTGATAAACTCTTATGAGTGAGGAAAAAAGATGGGAAGTAGGGAGAAAAAAAAAATTTTGCTTGGAAATGTGAAGTCCAAAGCAGAAATAATGTATTTCAGTGATCATATATCCCAGTTTAAAGCTAATGTATCCTCCTTAAAAGACTTGCAGTTTAACACTGAGCTATATTCTTTTATATTCTTTGACATAATAAAATACATATATTTATGTATGGCTGTAAAACTGTATTATTTTTAAAAGTTATTTCATTGAAGTAGTTGACCTTTTTATGTTTCATGGATACTTTTCTTATACAGTAATAGAAAAACTGACTGTAAACCACTTTATGTTAAAGTATATGCTCATTTAAATATTATATCATAGATGATTAGAGACCACTATGTGATATTTGAGGTTTTAGAGATAAAGAAATGGTCCATAAAAAAAAAATCAATAATATGAACCTTCTACTTAGAATTCCCCTCTTATTTGTTTGGACTTAAATTTGGTTTTATTGTTTTTAATTTTATACTCCTGGGTTTTAAAATGTTCAGCAATTATCTGATTTGTAGCTACAATTGTAGTATGTTTACTTGTAAAATGTCTTTCAAATTAAGATCATTATTACTTCTATAGATTTTCCCTTAACTTTGCAACTGAACATTTGCAGCTCAACAAGAAGAAGCAGTATTTTTTACATTCCAAATGGTTCTCATGCCAAGGCATTTTGCTGATTTAAAAGCTGGTTTTGCAGGATAGAAAAATATTAATAATTCTCAGCAAGCAAAAAATCAACAGCTATCATTTTTCAAATGGGATTTCTGTATGTCTGTCAAGTGTCCTATATTGTAAAAAGAAAAGGCAATTCAATCCTGTGTTTGATTTTGCCTCCAGAGGCCAGAGCTTGATGCACCTTTCTCTAGAACCCAAAATACAAACAATGTGGTACCCTAAGGGGGCTGAGAGGCTTAAACACAAGACTTAAGTGTTAGGAGCACCTGAATCACTTGGGCCAAAGTATTCAATAACATATTTAGTGCTTAAAAGGTACTGTCACCTTTAGATGCCTTCCATCAATGTCCAGGGATGGGGCACCCACTGTTTCTCTGAGACACCAGTTTCAGTGCCCCAGCACCCCCACAGTAACAAATTTTTTCCAAATGTCCAATCTAACCCACCATCTGTCAGCTTAAAGCCATTTCTCCTTGTCTTACCACAACATGCCATGGTAGAAGGTCCTTCTCCAGCTTTCTTGCAGGCCCCTTTTAGGTGCTCAAAGGACACAATCTGGGTTGGCTCTTTCCAAGTTTTATCTTCCCTTGCCCACGAGCAAGACAAAAACAGGCTTATTCCTACAATTTCAGGACAGCCAGTGCAGAGGGAAATCTCTGGGAAGGTTGATGGGTACATTTGCCTAGCTTGGTTAGCTGGGTGGGTTCTGACTTCACAAAAGTGTGAGCTCTTGAGCTGAGTTAGATGTGTGAGCATCCACATCTTCATGCGCAGAGGACATTTTGTAATCCACGGTAAAAGGCAGCGGTTAGGTGAAATAATTTAGGCAGAAATTCCCAGCATCTTAATTTCTCACTCAAGCTTACTTCTGGGTGCTCAGGGCATGATTGCCATTCGCTGCACACAGCAGCTGCCCTGGGTACTTTGAAAGCAGCGCTGAGGAAGGAACGTGGCTGTGCACATTCCCAGACTTTCAGTGTGGTTGGAGCCCTCATGCCAGAGCCAGCAGGCATCACACAGGCATTTTTCAATGAGTAACTGCTCATTGAAAACCTCACATGACTTTTTAATTCCCAGGGGAAGCTGCAAAGTTACAGTGAACTCAATACCACAACAGTTTTGGTTTAGAGAAAGGTAGTTGGGAATCCTCTCAGCCTTTTCCTGAAGCATAATGAATTTGGAAAGGGGACTGCTACTGAAGAACAGTGGAAATTTTCAGCCAAATCTCAGGCTACAGCTGCTCCCCCCAGTGATCTTCCCTGCTCCCACTGATGTCAGGTCAGACCTGCAGGCTCAGTTTACCCAACCAGCTAAAGTGAGGGATGGACTCTACATCATGGCTGTGTCACAGCTGCCTTAGCAATCTGAAAAGTAGTCAAGGCTGAGTAACAGGACCCACATTCCTTTCTCAGTTCCCTTGGGTGGCTACGGGGCTGTTTTTTTTATTTTGCTGACAGCTGTATCTGGTATTGGGCAACCCTGATGGTATTTTCCTAAATAAACCAAATGTGCAGTTCTTGGAAGTTTTTAAAAGGTCAAAGACAAGGTAGTGAATTCCCTGGAGACTGACAGCAGGGTGCTCACACAACATTTAACTGCAATGGAAACAAGAGTGATGGCCTGAAGAAAACATGGGAGGAGAACACTGTGTGTTTTGCTCTCTATGCTTCACAGGATGGCTGGAGAGGCCAGGAAAGCTCCAATGCACCAAATAAAGATGTGTTGGAGGGGAATGAAGGGGCAGACAAAAAGAAGATGGTACCAAGCACTGCAACTGAAGGCAGGAAACCTGAGGTGTTGAAAGAACTCCTTTGGTTTAACACCTTGGGAAATACAGACTGCTGTCAGTTCAGGCAAAAGGAAGAAGGAAGTTTTTTGGGGGAAGATGCTGTACATTTGTTTACATCCACAGAGAATGTATGAACAGACTTCACACCAGCTGTGCCCAGAAGGCCTCCTCCAACACCCCTCTGGACACCCCACCAGCCAGGTGTCTTCAGCCTGGTTCCCACATATTTGCCTATTCCTATGTCTTGCCTATTCTAGAAAAGCAGTGAAGTGCTCGGCACAATCAGACACACAACTGAAAAAAAAAAAACAAAAAACCAAAAACCAAAACCCCTCTGCTTTAAAATAGTTTTTGTAGCGTAGATTGATGAAATGATCTGTACTCCCCCCACACACCACCTTCTGACATGCATCCATTGGCTTGACAAAGCAGGTAGTCACACACACTCCACATGAATGCACCCGTGGCCAGGTTGCCTTGGAAACCTTCACTGCTACCTAATATTGTTATAATTGGCAAGAAAATATAGGTTTTCTCCAATGATTCGCAGCATGTTTCCATTATACATAAATACAAGCTTTCCATCTGCAGTTTTCTGAAGGTTTACTTCACTTTTCCCCCAGAAATTTTAGAGACATTTTCTCCCCAGAAAAATTAAACTGTTGTTTAAATGTTAGAAATGGTGTTGTATCAGTTTAGGGGGCCATACAGCAATTCCAGCTTCCCTGTGTCTGTCAAGAGGGACTTCTATCATTCAGGAAAAGGAGCCCTGCAGTTCTCCCTGCTGCATTTAATTCCATGCAAAGCTTTCAAGTTAGAACAGGTCAGCCCAAGTGCTCCCACACAACTCTGCTCAGTGCTCAGGCTGCATGCTCTCCACACAACGCCATCTACCTTATCCAGCAAAACTAGTAGAAACCCTGAGTAGATTTTACTGCATGAACATTTCCAGCACACACCAGGATTGTTATGGGATGTGCTCACCCAACACATAGCTTCAAGGGAGCGTTTGGAGAGGAACCTTAGGTGTTCCCCTAAAGGAGGGTTACATAAAAGCTACATGTGTCCACATTGCATGTACTTACCAGGAAGAGACAAATGAACGCTTGGTACTGTGGCACAGATAGACCCCAAATCCTGTGCTTCCTAGGAGATCAGCAGCCTGCAGCTACACCTCCAGCCTGAAGCCCAGCTTGGGGCAGATGGAAACTCCAAATTCTGGTTGTCTGATGAGCAGTTTTGCCTAGGAAAGAGAAAGGGAAAAATCAGACATGATGGAGCATGGCATGCCATAAAGAAGGGGTTCAAAAAGAGATGTCTGGAGGTGGTACGTGTTTTCATGCAAAACCTAAAGTAGCAAGCCCCAAATGAACAGCCTGAAACACTTGGTGGACATTAAACTGAATGCTTTAAGTCAGGCTGAAGAGACATTTTCCTCAGAAAAGAAGTTAACTATTTCCAGTTAGCCCAGACCAAATGCTGTGCCTCTTCGCAGTAACTGCAATGCCTGATTTCACCATGATGTATTCCTTTGAGTCTGAAGTCCCGCAGCTCCTTAAAAGTCTCCTCCAAAAGCAGTGTGGTGACCCACAGTCAAGTCCTGGGGTTGGTGTAGGCCCTCTCTTCAGCTTCAGGAACTACTCTGAGCACCCTTTCCTGGGGCTGCTTCCTCAGCTGGGTGTCCAGCCCAAGCAGCAGCTGCCACAGCAAAGTCAAGGGGATTCTGATCCTGTCATTCTGCTCTGGAAAAAATAGTGAACCCAACTTTAGCTGATACCAAGCTACATAAGAGAAGGAGTTTTGGTAAAAGTAAAGCAACACATGACTTTAGTTTGCCAAGTTAAAAATCAGTAAATCAGTAGTAAATCAGCTGTAGCAAGATCAAAAACTATGGTTTTTCCATGTATTTTGGGGGGAAAAACAAGAGTTTCTTTCCTGTGGTTGTGTGGTACAGGTGTTCTTTGGCTTTGGTTACAGTCTCAAAAAAATCTCTTGAAACAGAAGTGAGGTTTTTTAAATGTAAAAGCATTGACTCGTATTTTAGCAAAGTAAAAAGCTCAAGCCAATTTATTTCAACATTTTTAAAATTACATCTGCATGGTTTTTGGAGTACATGCTTCCAGTAAATGTGTGCTTTAGTCAAATGCAATTAAATGTTGATGCAAGGAATTGATGGCTTTTTTTTCCTATCTGCACCATGTCAGCAGAGTTCAGGGGATGCAGTAATTACCTTAACTCTGTTCAAAAGAACTGCAGAGTTGTTTCCAAAAAGAACCTAAAGACTAATTTTTAAATGCCCAACATATACATTTAGAAATGTATTTTTCAAAGGATCTCAGGGAGAGGCGGCAATATGAACGTTAGGTTTTGAAAAGGACTCAAAACTCTCAGTGAGATACTCAGTTTCCAGCATTTTCACTCTTCAAAACACCTGGGTACTTGACTTCCAGATCAGCATTGGCAAATTTGGCAAGTCTGCCTTGAAAACTTTGGTTCTGGTCCATCAGAGCTGCTTCAGTACAACATCAGCTAAACTACTGGATCTGCATTTGGGAACACGAGAAGCTTAGCAAGAAAGACAGATGGCAAAATGAACAAAATAAAAGTTAGTAACTCAATAGGTGTCACTCAGTGTTCATCCTCTTTAAATATCACACTATTTATTAGGGTGTCTGCCTAACACTTCAAACCCAACATCAAGTATCAATGCACGAGCTATTCTTGCAAGTGCCCTGAAGTATAGTGAGCCCATTCAAGTTGAAAGAAAAGCAGTCTAAAACTAACATAATGTAAAACTTGCACTATTCCTGGAACAACACCTCTTCTGCCCATCCTCTTTTAATTTTGATGTGTTTCCAAGATTCCCAACTTTGCAAGCAGAAAAAAACCCCAAAAGGTAAAATGCCAGAGGTGAGAGTTCTCCAAAGAACCCAGGCTTATGAGACTGGAAATTAAATTCTTCTGTGGTTGGGCTTTTTAGAGAGAAGGGCCTTTAAATCAAACTCTTCTTTAACACAGACCAGCAGGAGTTGAACTAAAACCTTATTTTCTAACCCTAGCAGGCTTTTTCAGCAGCATTTGATCCAAGCAGACAGTCCTATGACATTTCAAAACATTTTGTGCTATCTTATATTTTCCATTTTTAAGACTAAAAAACATGATTGAGTTCACATGAAGACTTCCAGACTTAAGGATTTTACAAAATTTGTTGGGAGTTCCTTGCGCTGTGGACATTAGATAGCTTTACTGTAATCTCAGACACAGGTCTTAACGTTCTTATTGATTTAAAGTGCTGATGATGTAGCCTTGTAAAATCTGAAAGAAATTATGATAGTTGGGATATATTTTCTCTCACTGAAAATGTCAATTCCTAACTTACTAGTGAATTTCTCTTATAATTCTATAACTTTGCTTGGAGCTGCTGCATTGTTGTTTAGAGGCATGGAATTTTTCTTCCTTCAAGCTTCCCTCTGTTCTCATACTCTACCTTTCTGATCAGAACAAAACACTGGGCAGATGATACACAGCAGAAGGAAAACATTCTGATGGGCCAGCTATTTTCTTGAACAATATTGTTCTAGGAAACCTGACAGTTTAGATAGAAGAGAAATCATCTGACATGGAATAAAATACTGAGCTCTTTACTACTGCCTTTTTTCGGGGTCTCAATTTCCTATTTAGTTCCCACTTTTATATGACAGTCTGTCATTTTGAGTCCTGCATCTCATAATATACAACATATTTTCATTTATTGTTCCCCTTTGACCCAGTAATCACATCAATGACTCCACTGTAGTTGTTTTACTAACCTGCACCTAAAGTTGTACTCAGCAAACAAAAAGAGCCATTTCAGTGAGATTGCATATGGGAAGCAGGACACTTGCCCTGACCTGTTGTAAATAGCTAGAGAAACGTCCTATTACACTCACAAACACCATGACAGTGATTATAACTGTGAAAATACAAAGATGCAACGCACACTCCTCCCCCCCCTTCCTCTTTTATTGTAGCAAAAGCTATGGAACTGCTAACCTGGGCTGGCTGTGTGCCGCAGTGATTTCAGCAGGAAAGCAGCGCCTGGCTGCAGCAGGTTCTGCATGATGGGAAGCAGAGGAAGGTTTGATACTCAGCAGATGGCACAGATGGGCGCCGTGCCAGCCCAGGGGCACTACCTGGTGCGCCTACGGGATTGCTTGCTGCATTTGTTAACGAGCTGGTGGCGAGAGACAGCTTTGTTTTACTCTCCTTTCTCTTCCCCCTTTATGTGATTTTGCTTCTTGGCCACCAGACAACAGCAGTGCTCTTCTCCAGAGTCTGGAAGATTCAGCAATAAAAGGAGCACAGAAAAAAAAAAAAAAAAAAAGAGGAGGAATCTGTTGTTTTTCTGTAACAACCGGTCAGCTCCAACCTCCAACCTCGCAGCCTCCCATGACTGCAAATAACTCTGTTTATTCAGAGCCAGACCACAATGGGGCTTTTGGACCACAAACCAGGCTGGCACTGTGTGAGTGTGTAAAGAAGCAGCATTTATCATTGTCATGATTTTGTTGCTTTCCCCCACACTTGTAAGAGTCGATAACAAGGAATTCAGAGGCAGCACAGCTGGCTTGAGAGATGTCTCTGCATGAGCAAAGGAATGGCTCTGTTCCAAGAGCAAGCACAACTTATTTCTCCCAATCTATGAATAAGTGCCATGGTAATGGAAAAACAGCATTTACCCTTGCATCTTCTCCTTTTGTTTTGTCTCAAGACTTTGCCTTCCCCTCTGTTCCATGGCACAGATCTGGAGCACATTCTCAGGACAGTATGGTCGGAATGGCAGAGAAGTTGGCGAGTCTTTTTGGTTTTTTAACATCTATGAATTTATATTTAGGCCTTCCCAAGATAGGGCTGAATGTAGACCTGGGCATTTATTCTACCAATGTGTCAGCTAAAATGTAGGGCTCTAGTGACTGCACTCAAGAAGTTATGGAAAAATCTCTCGTGTGTGTTTTGAAAAAGAGGAATTCTTGGAAAACCACCAATAAAAAAAAGATCCTTATAGATTTCTTGGGTAAGTATGATGTGAATTTTAGAGAAGACAACTGACATCCATCACCCCCAGACTGAACATGTGGAGAAAAAGTGAGTAATTTTTTCCTCCTCCCCACTGATGGGGTTCAATGTAGCATTTTTCTCTACCCTTTTTGTCAGCCATAATGTAGGACACCAACAAAACTACCTTCTTCTCCAATACAGCTCAGCAAGAGGAAATCATTTCTCTTGGGAAGGTTTGCAGTGAAGCAATAGAGAATTTCAGGGCAAGTCTGAGCTAAATTGACTCAAGCTGCCTCAGAGACGTTTAACTAAATCACCCTTCTTGTAGTGCAGGCACAACTATTCTTCATTTTCACAAACACTAAAAAGAAAACAGAATCTTTGAATTCATTTCTTCACAAATAAAGAGATGTTGGAAAGAAAACTTAAATTAACCACTTGAAAAATACTTTCCTAGTGCTATAATTCAAAATAACAATGAAAGAAAGGAAGATGAAAGAAAAAATAGAAGAAGGGTTTTATATTAAATTGCATTAACCATTAATCTAATAATCAGCCAATTGAATTTCTGTGAATAAACCCTGCTATACAGTGCCACCCGACATGCAGTAGCTTAATATTTTGTAGCAACTGGTTCTTTGCCCTCTCATTATAAAATAAAACATATGGTATTTTAATCTAAAGGATAATGTCAAGTTTGATAACATGAGGTAATTAGTAGCTGTGTTCTAGTACTGTGAGAGCATCACTCAGGTCTCCTCTCTTGATGAAAAGAAAATTCTTTTTGTCACACAAGAAATACTCATTGTTTCAAGACTTTTGTGACAAAAATGATACAGACACTGAGTCAGAGGCATGAAAGATTATTCATGCTCAACTTTGAAATCGGGCACATCCAAAATATTATCTTTCAATTTGCTTTTCTTTTGATCCACTAGGCTTGAGTGGAGACAAGAGAGGAAATTAAGTCAAAGACAATTCCCTTCCAATTATACTCTTGTAGAGACGGAAGGATTAACCCTCTCCTCTGTTCTAGGCGGGCTGCAGCTCCTGAGGGAAACACTGAGAGGTGGCAAATAGCACACACAGGCTCATGGTGAGGGGGGTCTCTCCCATGGCTGTGGCTCTGTCATGACTGCTGGATGCTGGTCACCAGTGATGAATTCCTGTGGAGCAGCATGGAATATTCCTTGCCCTGGCATACAACCCACTTGTGTTTGAGACGCCCCTCACATACGCCCTGCGCCCCTGACGCAGCAGGACATGGGAAACCATTCCAGAGCTCAGAAATCATGGGCTTCACCCTGAGCTTTTCTGAAGGGGGAATCAGGGAAGGAAGGAACCTCTTCAACTGCATCCCTTTGGGTGGGAGCTTTTGGAGCATCTGCCAGTGCCAACAGGCTGCGGGGGGTAAGGAATTCTGGGCTTTCCCTTCATCCCCTCTCCAGCATCCAGCCTTGCTACATCATTTATTACCTGATTTAATTTTGGGACTTGAAGATGGGGGCAGTTTGTTGACAGAGATGTGTGCAGTGTGTGACACGGTCATTTTTGCAAAATAATACATGGTCTTCTGCTAGAACAAGAAGGGGTTAAGCTGTCTGTGCAGCTGATGCATGGCAGGATTTAAAACTGTCAGCAGTAAAACCCACATCATTCACATCTCTGTGTGCATTAGGATTTAAATATGGATGCCAAAAATGAAAATGCAGCTTACTGAAGAAAGGAAGATCACATTTCCTAATATAGATAAATTTTCCCATTTCTGGAAGAAATTGAGAGAATTAGCAGCACCTGCAAAGGCAGAAAACAAGAAAAGTAAAAGAATCATGGATAATTAATACTCAAAAGGCAAAGAAATCTTTCATAGAAAACATAATGGACCAGAAATTCAGCTGCTGTACATTTGTCGATTTACATCAGCTGAGGAGTGTGCTCCAGTAGGATTTAACATTCTTCTTATGTTACCTGGGAGATAAATGATCCAAAATACAGAGAGAACTTAACATGCATTATCTGTCTTCTTTTGTTGATCACTAATTTCAGATGTTGCAACTATTATTTAATATAGACAATCACTACACACTAAATTTAAATACAACAAAAAATTAAATGCGGCAAAGCATTATTTAAGCATAATCTCTTAAAACCTAAGTAAATGAAGCAAATAAATTTTAAAGGTCATTTAGGGGAGCTGAAGTTGTTAGAATGAAATTACCAAATTATCTGTTTCTAGGATAGCTACTGGACAGGGTGGAGATAGAGGCAGACCTTCCAATTTTGCTCTCACACACCACCCTGAATGTGTTCACTCAGCCTATTATGTTCTTACTCTTTATGTGGAACAGCATGTTTCTGGCCCTGGTTTTCTAAGTGTGTGTGTTTGCATGGCTGCACTGTGCCTGTCTGAAAGGTTCCTCTTAACAGCATTTGAGTTGCTTGCCTGGTTTCAACTGGGTTGGAAGGGAAGGTAGAAATCTCTCAGATGAATTGGAGCAAACTGTGAAAATCAGGGCTGAGTAGAAGAGCTCAGCAATTCCCCATGTCCTGTGCCCTGCCAAGCAACTGGCCAGCCACTGGGCAGCTTAGCCCAAGCCTCAAAATGGGCCATCTCTTACCCAGGAAACCACTTGCAGAGAGATGGAATTAGGAACAGAAAACTGAGGATGGTTTTCTGAGGGCAAAAAAGACGTAGGGAGATGAGGAACAAGTGGAGCAAGTGGCAGGAGGAGAGTGAGAGATGATGCGGAGGATCCTCTTTAGCACTGAGAAACCATAAGAGCCTGGCAAATAAAGAAACTAGTGGGTGAGGTTTTGGGGAAAACATCAAAATAAGCAGGAGCATTCTCTATGCCATCTTCCTTAGCAGAACAATTGTCTGCAAAAGACACTGCCACAGGATAGTGAATTTTACTTGGGTTATCCAAACTTTAGCGCCATGATAACTGCTGGAAAATTACCCCCAGACTTGCATCACTTCCCTATTGTGAAACAGCCACACATCACACACCACAGAAGGTTTTCTCTACAACAAAGGAAAATGCTTGACATTCAGAAATGCAAAGTCCTGGATCAATCTTACAACAGATTGCAATGCATGTGCATACACCAATAGGTATAAATACAATGTATTAAACACATTTTCCTGCTTTCTGAGCTAACTGTGAAGATCCATTTGAATCTAAGAAATATGAAGCACTGGCCACAGGAAGAAGAAGTGGATTTATACTTACCCCCCAGTGCAATGCTAATGGTTTTGGGGGAGACTAAGCCATTGTCAGACTTTCTCATTCTCCATCAAGTGTGCCAGACACAAACAAATACCATTGCAGATATTCAGAGAGGTTTATAGCAGATTTGAAAAACGCAGAAGGTACCTGGGATCTAATTCCTGTACACAAAGCAATGCCTGCCTTAGCCAGCAGGGAAAGCTGAATGTAAAACTAATTAGGGATAATATAAAATAGCTTCTACCTGTGAACAGCAGGAAAATATGTACTGCAAGTAAAGCTGCACGACTAATTGATTTTAGAGGTTTGTTGGCAGTCTGAAAACCAAACACTCCCAACAGGTAGGTTTTTGAGTTCAACAGAGCTAATGTATCCTATGACCCGAGAAGCTCCATGATGTGGTTTCCCCAAAGTCTAACACAGCATGAATTTGGAAGGCCTTCCCTCAGCAGGGCAGTTGTTTTCCATCTGGACACCTATTTTCATGAAATTCACAGGAGCACACATGAGACTTTTGGGTTGCATCCAGGCACTGGGTTTAATTGTAATTAAGTGGGGACAGACACAAGCATACAGGCATGCAGATGTGTGACAAGAGGGGGCAACAAATGCCACTCTCTCTCTCTCTGGATCCAGACTGTATTTTTTATAGGAGGAGACAAAAACAAGACCACTATTTTGTCAGCCAGTCACAGATATTAAGCTTGTGCACTCCATACTGCTAAGGAGTATGTGGGCAAGAAATCTCTTCCCCACTCACCCATGTGAAAATGTATCTCTTACAATAGGGTGGAATTACCTTAAGAAAATATCTATCCCAACTCTACCCCATTATATCCCCTTTGTATCTCCCAAACAGCATTGCTTTCTCCCCAGAAGAATAATTGAAGGAGTTAGGTGAAGAGAAAATTGGGAATCATTGCCTCTAAGCATTCAGCAAACCATTAGTGAATAATAAGCTGGTCCCTTTCCCTTCCCAGCAGAGCAGCTGTGGACGCTGACAGACAACAAGCTGATTGTGTCAACATATTCTGGGAAAATTTCCCAAATACTGGGCTGCTCTGGTGGTCTAGCAGTCAGAAAAACAAAAAACAAAACAAAACAACAAACAAACAAAAACTCCCAAAAATTACCACAACAAAAAACCCAAAAAAGCCAACAAAAAACCCAAACCAAAACAACAAAAAAACCATACAAAAAACCCCAACAAAACAGCAAACTAAGAAGAAATAAGACAACCCTTATCAAAAATGGAGACAATGAGGGGAAACAGGACTTCTTTTTTCTCCCTAAGAAGCACTGTGAAATAGCCCTTCTGTTCATTTATCATAGTACATGCAGAGCTGCTTCCTAAAACATCTCATCACCAGTTAGCACAGCATTTGTTGTAACAGCAAATTTCCACAGCAAGGCAATGTTGCAAGAGCTGTTGAGACAGACACACATATAAACACAAAAATACAAAACACTCTGACTTGCTCATTACAGGAGAAAGCTGCAGCACAAGCAGCTGTCATACAGTGACCAGTGTTCAGCTGCTCTCATCCAAACTGCAAACTTGCATGACAAAGCACTCAGGAACCCTCTTTTGGGACAATTCCTGCTCAGAGCTGATTAGATGTCACCAATTCTGCAGCTACCCAGGGATTTTTCCAGGGAAGATGCAGACTTATACAAGTTTTCGGGCAGCAATTCTTTTTGTCTTGCTATACAAATTTCCAATATCTAATGTAACCACAGACTAATGTAAGAATGAATTACTTTCTCCCTTGGAACAAAAGGGCTTGGTTCAAAAATCAATAGCCTGGATTGCTCTGTACACCTCTGCTTTTAAGAACAGTGTCACTTCCATTTCAGTAAGTATGCAAGATACATGCAAATATCTTCTGCTTTGTTCTCTTAAACCTGATGATCTTTGCAGAAACAGAAGGGTGTGTGCTTCACTTCTTAGGGACACAAGACCTAGCTATTGTTTGTTTCCAGGACTGAGAAAATTTGAGCAGCTAATTCATAGAACTGAGCCATTACAGCTCTGACACTTCCATCCAAGACATAGAAGAGCATAACCTTTGACCATGCCTGAGGGCACAGAGTAAAAGCACATGTAAGAGGTGGGGTTTTTAACAAGAATAGCCTAAAATTGACAGTTAGCTACTAGCCTTTATGCATGCAGAACGTTTATTTCCCAAGCAGGTTCAAACCCATGAAACAAAGAAAGACATCTTTGTCCTCAGGAGGGTGGAAAAGAAAGGCTGAACAGTAGAGGAGAAAAGGCTGGTGGCAAGGGATCTTGGGATGCTGCACAGCTGCTGCAACTTTCTTCTTTTCCAGTGTGAAATGTCATGACACACTCGGGAGCCTCATTCAGCCATCAATATTAATAAATCCCAGAAACTATCAGCTTGCTTTTGAGAGCAGATTTTTATATACAGTACAACTGCAGCAGACTATAAGACAAGCTCAATACCAAACTAATGAGAAATGAGATGAAGTTAATACACTGTAAGCCTTGGCTAAATCTGTTTCTCCTATTTATTCATTGCCTTGTTGATCTGGAACCCCTAAATAAGAAATCTGGCCTGTTCACCATTATTGCATAGCTAATCCCACGAAGTCTATGAATAATGAGACAAAGAGATAAAAATATCTGTGCCCATTGTAGAAAGCAGAAATATAAATAGAGATGAAATATTCTGTCTAGAGCAGGCACTTGTAGAACAAATATCCCCATTTCTCCTCCATTAGCAAATGTAAAAAAAAAAAAAAAAATCTCCTTCTTAAAAATTGAAAGGACTGCAAATATAAATGCCAGAAAGCACCAAATTGATAATTTTTTAACTTGAGACAAAAAAATATTATCATTTATTTAAGGATACTTTGGCTGATGGGAGCTGCTTGGCAACTCCCATAGCCAGCCTACAGCTTGGACAGTGAGATACTGATCTGGGATGGCACTTCCTTGTTCAATATCTGCCATCTTCATGTGTATAGCTGAATTTATCCTTACTACAATTCTGCCTAGTGAGCCAACCCTTTAATGCCTGTTTCAAAAGGAGGAAACATAAACCAAGAGTGATGAAGTGTCTTGCTGGTATTACAGGAAAAAAAAACTTCACACAGGAAAGATTTTGAGGAAACTGCTCTTATTTCACTAGCTTACTAGGGGAAAAAATTAGATACACATATATTAACTCAGTAGCTTTTTAGGTGAAATTCTTAGGTGAAAATTTTCCAGGAGAGCACCTGGGCAGTAATGAAAATAGCAAAAATTTGGGCTTGAATGAATGATCCTTACAACTATAACACACTGTAAATGAAAGTCTAGCTAATTCTATGTCCTGTCTAACCCTGGCTCCACATACTTGTATATGGTGTGAAGTTTGGTCTGGAAAACTCTCATTTACACACATACTAATGCCTGAAAGTGAGCCTGAAGAACTGACAATATTTTAGCTAGCAAAGACTACAAACCCCATCATTAGAGATTCCCAAAGAAAAGCAGCCTCAGGTTGACAAAAACGTTCTGCTTGAAAGGAAAGTCTATTCTAGCGGTCATCAGAGCACCTTTTACTTTGCTTGCAAAAATGTATTGTTTCCCTCCAGCAAAGATCCAATGCTCCTCAGTGATTATTAAAGTTGCAAAGAAAAGTTATCTTCTTCCTCTGGGCTAAAAATAAGCTGCAGAAGAAACGACAACACCCTGTGAGAAAGAGAGGAGAGAATTGCTGTAAGAGTCTAAGGAACCTGGTGATGTATTTATCTGTAAAGTCTCCATCTGTGCTCTTCTTCAGCTTGTCCCACCTCATACATGGCTCAACAATCTTCAGAAGGCTGGCATGAAGTAAAATGGAGAAGTCTCTTGTGAGAAAAGGGCTTAGGTTGGGGCAGGGGGATTGGAGGAGAGAAGACCTCCAGGGAAAAAGAAAGAGGTCAAACGACCAAATGATTCTCCCAATGGAGATGGAGTCTGAAGGTGCAGTCCTTAATCTCACTGAAAGGCAACGCACAGTGAGCACTGCCCAGCTTTCTAGGGCCCAAGTTTAGGCTCTTTTCACCCCTATGTTCTTCTAGGAAAGTGAGGAATCCAGCAGATATTGCTGTATCTGACACTGAATAAAGCTGCTCTGATGGGTGTGCCAATGGAACAGCTCCCACGTGGCTCAATTAATACATACAGCTACCTCAATTCAGGCAATGCCCCTCTGTAGAAATTGAACCCCAACCACAAGCTTGTCCTGGGTGCTCAGGAGGGCCAGACAGATGCTAGACTAATCTGCAATGTGCTAACACATTGCTTAATTCTTTCCTCTAGCACCATCTAGGAACCTTCCTGAATGCAGGTGCTCTTCAGCTGCATCTTTTGCTGTAGCTCCCACTGCCTTCATGTTTTGGGAGAGAGCGTACTCCTGTTTCTGGGCTAAAGTGTCCCAACATGCGTTAGAGAAAGAGGCTGCCCTGCAATTCTCTCCAGCCTAATTAAACTAGTGCAAATGCCAGAGCAGGAGAACATTTTGTAGGCTGAGATACTCAAAAGAGACAGTGGTCTGAAGACAGAAAGAGCTGCTTACCAAATCTGCCTTCCTGAGATGGCTCATTTTGCACTGAGGAACAAAGTTTGCAGCTTCACTTTTTTTTGCCTAGTGCATCGGGGCATTTCACTTTTTAAGTAGTCTCTGCTCTTTCTCTTCTTAGACAGATGCATGTGTTGCCCACCTCTCTGAAAGGAAGGGCTGCAACAGGAAAAAGGTTGCAATCATTAAAATCCCACCTGCAAAGAGTGCAATGCCCAGTACCATGCTGTGCAAGCCCAGCAGAGAGAAATGAGACTGTCTGTCATGAAACCACGGAGTGTTTGAGCCCTATTCCATTCAGACTGTTGATGAAAGCAAACCCAGCTAGGATCAGGCTGTCAAGGGAAAAGGCCAGTCTTTTAACTCAGATATTTAAACCAGATTTAAAATAAACATGCAGCCTCCTCAATTCTTTCAGAGGAGAGATAAGGGTAGGGCAATGAATGACTGACTTCTTCTCTCTACCTGCCATTAAACTATGTGACACAGGGAAGAGTCAGAGGACTAGGCAGATTTGCAACTTGGAGCAGATTGGATTCAGAAGCACCAAAATCATTTGGGACTGAAAACACCCTTTATAAGTCCAGTCTCCTTAATCAGAAAAGGAAGGGGGCATTCTTTGTCCTACAGTCAAGTTCAAGTGTTTTTTCTGTGCTTCAGTCTGCAGCCAGAGATCAAGGAGTTGGCTGGATGTCCTAAGGAGCTGCGTGTTAAGGATGGTGTGCCAGAGGCTCTGAAAACCTCCACACTGAAGCTGTCAGCTTTTCTGCAGCTGGAAGTGCTGCACCTCATGTGACAAAAAAGCTAAGCAATACTGAAGCAATTGAACAAGCTGCCTGAGGGACAAGCCTTGCAAAGAGGCATCCCCTCAGTCACATCCCCAGGACTTCCCCCATCTCTTGCCACCCCACAGAATTGTCTTTGTGCTCCACCCTGGACCTCTCTGTTGCAGCCAAAGCCTGTTGCACAGGCAGGTGGCAAACAAAAGCATCCATCCCATTGGTATACAGGCAGATCAGGAGGGTCCTCTCCCATAAAAATATGATGACCTTAAAGCAAAGGAGGTGTTTCTTACTACCTGCCTTACACACCACTGAAGTGTGGAATGAAACCAGCTTTTTGCTAGACAGCTTCAAGTCCAGAGCTGGCATTTCTGAATGCTAACCAAGCAACCAGCAACACTCAGACTAGTCAATAAAAAGCATTACAAGAGTCGCTTTTCTCCTCTAAGTCAAGTGGAAAAAAGCAGTGCCACAGAGTTGCTGATGATATATTTAGCAGTGAGTATCATCTCAATAAACAAAATCCTTTCCCAATTAAGAAACACAGTCCCCAGTGAGGCTCAGCACAGATCTCGTGGAGCCCACTGTGCATTGGTATGAGCCAAGTGCTGGTCAGGTGTCACCATCAAGCCAACTGCTACACCCAGCAGTCTCTCAGTACCCCCTGACAAAAATTCCAGCATTAAACTAATTAGCAGTATGCTCTTGCTTTTATACATCCCCTGCAACCAGCAGGATAAAAGATAAATAAGTTGTTAGCCTCTCCTAAAGGCTTCCAGACTATTTATTTATAGACTCATTTATAGGTGCCCTTCACAGAAGCATCTGACCTTTTCATAATGATTACTGAACCTCTCCCATAAAGTTTGTGCATAATGAGACAGCATTATAGTGCCCATTTTAAAGAGATGAGAACATGGACTGAAAGCAAGTAAATGAAATGATTTGGTTGTAGATGCAAGCTGTTCCACAGACACATGCCAAACAAAGACACTAATGCTCTACCATCTCATTTCAGAGCCACCCAAACTGCTCTAGTGCTGCTGGAAGAATTTTGTAAGGCTATAATAGCTACAGATCAGCACTGGACCCAACAAAGGCAGTAATAAGATGCTCACAGACAATCCATCCCCTCAAACACCAGCAGCACCTTCTGATTACAGTTCCTCTTTGTGGAAGGGACCTAGGAGTGACCAATCCACACTTTTGAGGCTGGCTTTCCTTGCAGACTCCTAAGTTGCTTTTGGTGCACCTCTCAGGGTGGGCCAAGGTTTCCTCTGGCTGGAAGTTAAGACACATTGGAGAGTCAGAGCAAAGCTTCATTTCAGCCATTCAAACAAACCCACCACTTGCAATATTTACCTTTCATTTGCCATCAGTGAAACAGATGTTGCTCGACTGACATTTGTCTGCAAGTACCAACTGCAAGTTTGATTCCTTTCTGTACTGCCATTCCAGAAAATTTTCAGGGTTTTTTTTTCCCACAGGTGAAGATGCCATCTTGTCACCAAAAAAAAAAAAAAAANCAAAGATGATCTTTTCACCAAAAAAAAAAAAAAAAAAAGCAAAGAAGCTGCTGCTACAGCTGCATCTAGGTGACAAATTTAACCTCACTATTTCTAGAAGATTACTGGTTGGAAGCCTGCTTCCCAGGGCACTGAGAATCATCTAATGAAACCAAAGATGTGGGAAAACTCACTGACTTTCATTATCAGAAATGAAGGAGACACTTAAGATCTGCTGCAAATTAAGTTCTGTCATGTCCTAATTTTGTGCTTTTTGCCACAGAAGCAGTTGACATCTCTGCTAAAAATTGTTCAGGAAATAGAAGAAATATAAGGGACCATCCTAAAAACTCCTCCCAGCTCGACATTTATGCCAGAGTAACTTCTGTCCCAATTCAGATTTTAAAACAAATAATCAAACTATCTTTAAAGTTTTTCCACTGATGAAGAACAGAAGCATAGGCATAGGCATAACATGTCTGTCCTCTGAAGTTAATTTCTTACCAAGTCCATGGAAGTGTCCTCAAATCTGCTGCTGCCCAATCTTGAAGGGATGCACTCCTGAGGAACATATTTTTCTCTTGAGTTGTGCTGTCAACAACCTCTTTTCCTATACACAGGATCATAAAATACTAGAAATAGGTAAATCTGGCCCATTTCTTTTCACACCAAAACAGTTGTCAGTAAAGCATGAAATATCCCCTCACCTCTCATGTCCCAGAGTGCCACATTTGAGGCATCCAGAGACTCAGCAGCAATGATGTTACAGACAGCAAAGAATATTCCCAGCAAAACACATGAGGCAGCTTGAGGGAAAACACTTTATGAAGGATTTCAAGACCTCATGGGAAGCTCATTTTTCTGTCCCCATATAGTGTGTACATGTTATTAATAGATTTTTATCTTTGAAAGGAAAGAACAAGAAGAATAACTGTGCAGTCAAAGAAACGGAGAAGATTATTACTTTAAAAATATAACCAGGTGATCACAAGCCCTTTTGAAAGGATGCCTTCTGTGATACACCACATTTTTCCTAAAAATGCCAGGCCCTCTCAGGTGTCCCACACAATCAACATGGCAAATTCATGATGGTGCTGACAGAAACTAGAGACAGGAGTAAGAAGACAGGAGTGAATTCTTCAAGTGTCCATTTTTTAAGGCCCATTTAAAGAGTCAGGAGGTTGTTTGCCACTCAATGCTTCTATCACTGCAATTAGATTTTCAATTTTAGATAAATTATATGCTTAAAACTAAAAAAGTTCAGTTATTTAGGTCAAATAAAGTTCTTTCAACACACTGGGGTTGTCTTTTCTTTCAATAAGGACCAGAGGTTTTAATTACCATGTTTCCCATTTTTGTCCTGTAAACCAGAAGGAAAAAAACAAACAACCAAACCATGTTATTCATACAGTTTTGTTCTCCAGTAAGGTTTCATACTAATGACACTTAAGAGCTGGGATTTCCATCCCAAAATTGATTTTATACTGTAGTTTTCTATATGAAACAGCTCCCAAGGGCATTACTGTACAAGTAACTCCAGACATCTGTACCACATTAACTAAACCAAGTTTTCAAGTAGCAGCTTAAGAGCTACATACAGGACACAGCCTTCACCTTACATTGCAGCCTGGCATCAGTGAGAGAAACAGCATCATGATCCTGTTTATTCCTTATTTTATATGGTCTATAAAGTATTTGGTTTTGTTGCTTTCCTCTTGTTTTTGGGTTTGTTTTTGTTTTTTGTTTTTTGTTTTTTTTTTTTTTTTTTGATACTTTGAAGAAAGATAAGGGCAAGAGAGGGACACATATAAAGCAATTTTACTGTCTGTGCCCTCACTGGGTTACACAAAGATTCAGTGCCTGCTTTCAGCTTTATTATTATTATTATTTTAAATAAGAAAAACCTTGCAGAAGCCATGGAAACTGTCAGGATTATTTGTTCAATTGACATGATGCCTCTTGGGCTAGTTTCTAGTTTCAAGCGATCATTTTGGCAAATAAAGATTAGACTGTTTCCCCACAACAGTGGATGTGCTAAGCCACCTTGTAGTGCCTGCAGAAATGGAGAGACTAATGAAGGAAGAAAACATCTTTGCTATCTAGACCCCATCACAAGTGTACCCTTTGCCAGGATACTTAGTGAATATTTTGCTGCTTTGTGCTTTTTGCAGATTCTGGAAGGTCTCTAAAAGCACAAGAGACTGTGCTGTAACAAGCAATATTATCACTAAAAGGCAGAGAGGCCCTGCAGAGAGGTGTTTAAGAGGTGCCTGGATCTGGCACTGAGTGATGTGGGTTAGTGGTTTAAGGGCTACAGTGGCAATGCTGAGGGCACAGTTGCACTGGGTGATCTTAAAGGTCTCTTTCAGCCTTGATGTGTCCTGGGGGCATCAGGCACAGCATCACCAGCTGGGCAAGGGAGGGGATTGTGCTGCTCTGCTCTGCTCTGGGGCAGCCTCACCTCCAGTGCTGGGGGCAGTTCTGGGTGCCATAATAAAGGCAGAAGGTAAGAAAGATATTAAAGTCTCAGAGATTGTCCAAAGGAGGGCAATGAAGATGGTGAAAGGCCTGAAGTGAAAGCCATACAAGGACTGGCTGAGGTCAATTGGTCTGTTCATCCTGGAGAAGAGGAGACTGAGGGGAGACCTCACTGCAGTTACAACTCCCTCATGGGGGGAAGAGGAGGGGCTGGCACTGATCTCTGCTCTGTGGTGACAGTGACAGGACCTGAGGGAGTGCCCTGAAATTGTGTCAGGGGACATTTAGGCTGGATATTAGGAAAAAAGTCTTCACCCAGAAGGTGGCTAGGCACTGGAAGGGGCTCCCCAGNGACATTTAGGCTGGATATTAGGAAAAAAGTCTTCACCCAGAAGGTGGCTAGGCACTGGAATGGGCTCCCCAGGGCAGTGGCACAGCATCAAGCCTGACAGAGCTCAAGAAGTGTTTTCACAATGCCCTCGGACATGGTGTGATTTTTGGGTTGTCCTGTGCAGGGCTGGGGGTTGGAATTTGATTATCCTAGTGGGTCCCTTTCAAGTCAAATATTCTATGATTCTGTGATTAAAATCTCAAAAACATTTTTGGTGGTTCTTAAAGGGTATTTATTCCACAAAGAAAGATTTTTGTACTTCTGAACTTTGATTTTTTTTCCTTTGCCTTGAAGAGCCAGAGTTTTGCTCCAAGTGATATGAGAGCCTGCCTGTGGGAAGTGGTGAGGAAAAAGGATGAAGCAAAGTAAACCCAGCCTTTTCCTACTTACTGGATTTTCAGTAAAAGCCATTAAACAGCAATAGCTGGTCTCCTAAGTCAAATAAGTCCAGGCTAAATCTTTACTGAGAAGAGCTGATCTGAGCTGCTGTCACACAGCAGAAGTGCAAACAGCATATCTGGAGGCTGGTCACATGTTTATGGCCTGAATTGGCTACACATTGCTAAATTCTACAACCATCCATTACCTCAATTTCAGCCAGCAACACACAGAGGTGCCAAGTCACCTTTGCCTTTCCTTTGAGAGATGTGCTCCTGCTCTTTATCTCAGAGGTCCTAGCTGTAACAGGTGGGGACACCTTGGCTCACCACAAGAAATATGGACCTGTGTTGCAGAAAAAAAAAATAGGCTGAGGATTGGTGATGGCACAGTGTAAGACACACACCTCTTGTATTCAATGCACAGCACTTAAAGGGGGTGAGGAAAGCTTCAGCTGGGGTCCCACAGCTCAGCATCACCCCTCCAACCCAGGCTTCACAAACTGCAGAACTAATTACCCTTGCTGTAAGGTTGGGTGAAGAGTTCTAGCCTCCACTGAAGTGCTGCTAAGTCTATTCTTAAGTTTTAGGCAGCACTGAAGTGGTCAAAAAGGTTCATTCTAGACCCAATATTTCACCTGTGCCAGAGCAGTACAATATTTCTTGCTTGTATGAGCATTTCAGTGTGATTGACTTTGGGTAGCAGGGAGCTGCAGTCATGCCAGACCTGTTTCATTCTGACATTTATTTGTGCAATGAAATCCAAGGATCTTTTCTTTTCTCTTTTTTTCCCCTATGTGCTTCACTCAGTAGTCTCTCTGTGACATTGAAATCCATCACGCTGCTGGCCCTGGTGTACCCATTAGATTGTACATGCCAACAGTGCTAGAGCTCCGTGATGGAGGAAAGACAGCAGTGAGAAAAAAAATATATGTGGCCTGAGGAAGTAAATTTTAATTTCTTCCCAATCTTTCTCTGATTTAGGTAAGATTCTCTTGTCCTTAATCATGCTGTGATACACTAACCTTGCTCTCAAGGAGGAGGCAATGAATAAATGTTTCGCATCCAGAGGCACTTTTCCTCCCATTCATTCAAGCACTGCACAAGATGCCCAAAGCAGTCCCTTTAACCTGCCCAATGGAGAGAAATGTCCACAAAAAAGTGCCATTTCCTCAATTAAAGAAGATTAGAGAGACAATTAGAGAGAAGAGTCTCTTTCCTGCTCCTGATTACTGACAGACACAAAAAGCCACAGGGTCTGGAAGAGAAGGCAGGCAGTCCTCTACCATTTCCCATGAAAGCTCCTGCATCTCTTTTTACTGGAGTCCTTATGGCTGATCCTGTAATTTCAGAGCCTTCCTGCAACTGCTGATGAGTACCCAGCAGAAGGAGACTTCCTTGGGTGTGAAAGAGAAAGGTCCAGTAGAGAACAATGCCGAAGGGACTCCTTATTGCTACCTGGAGACAGAACAAACATCAACAAACATCCCCACTGTCACAACTCCTATTAGTTTTCAGCAGTTGCTCTGCTTGCTTACAAAGTGCCACAGAGGAAGGCAATCCATACAGGCAGCGTTTGAGTGCAGGGTGGCAATCCAGCCTTGCCAAGGCTGTGTGCTCTAAAACCTGCAGCAACAGGGAGGCAGGAGGAGCAGTGCTGGTGTTTAGGGGCAGATATGCAATGATAGCTCACTTAAGCTGTGTGAGGCTAGAGGCTCTACTGCTAATTTATCTGAGGCCTTTCACATGCAACTCTATGTGATTTGTGCTCAATTCGGCTTGAACTTCATTCCTAGTCAATGGTCCAAAATAATAGCAAGGTGAAATAGCTGAGAGCAAGTGCTCATTTCCACTGCCTCTGGTGGATGGGAGCACCATTAGCATTCCTGGGTTCAGCCTGCTGCAAACACACATGGCTTGTGTCAAATGACACTGGGTAGCTACAGTGCTGCTCCAACAGAGCTCAGCTCTGCTGTTTCCAGTTTGAGACAGCTAATCCTAATGACACCCAATTCTCCGCTCTCCTGAGGGCTGCAGAAAAGTCAGGCCATGATGGGGAAAGATGCAACACTGTTTTATTCAGAATACAGATACTCAAGCTTGTTTTTAGCTGTCATCAAATTAAGGGCCTCTTCAGAGCATAGGGACATCTGCTGTCCACCATCTGAGTCATGGTGTTTGAATTCTGGCACAATCAGCCAAGACAAAGGTGACAAAATACCGAGCAGGGTGGGGGAAGAAAAAGCACAGTCTCAGGCAAGAGTTAAATGGAGCAGGAAGGCTGAAAACAGATAAATGAGATCTATTTGAAATAATAAACTAATGGGGAGGAAGAGAGGGGAGAAAAAATACAAAGTGAGCAGCAACAGGTTCACAATAAAAGACAGAAATAGAAGGTGGTTGAGAGGCACTGAAAAATAGAAAGAAACAAAGGAAGAGAAAATTTAGAAGAAGTTGGATAATAAACCATTCTTTTGACTACTGCCTTCTCCCTCCCTGGAAGCTATCTGGGGTTTTGCATGCAGCTCTGTTACCTGGCCTTGCTTTAGGCTGTTATTTTAAACACAAAAAGTCACAGAAATGACAGGGCACATTCAAAATACTCTGCATGAAAATATCTCATTCCAGGCAAAGCACATCTGTTTTTTCTTGTCTGTTACCACTAAGAAGAAGTTCCAGTGTTCACAGTTTTCTGAGCACATGGCATTTTGCAGGGCCATGCAGCTGGATCTCTTTACATCCTGTGCAGCAGTGCTCCTTCTAGGTAGCAAAGCCAGATGATATCACCCTCCTCTCCAAGCAGCTACTGCTTTTATCTACCAAGGCAGAGTTGCAAACACCAGCCCCACCTTCCAAAGAGGGTCTTATAAACCCTGTCACATTCGCAAAGTTTACTCTGAAAAAAAGACTGAGATGTGATGGAGAGTAATCAAAAAGCAGTTTTTAAGCCCTATTTTATTACAGATCTTCACTGATGGAGAAAACTCAGGAAGCAGCTCTTCCTTCAGCTGGGGTGTTAATAGAACTGCACTTTCTTGTGCAATCCCTGCTCATCTTTCCCTGAGCTTAAGTACCATCTTTCTTCACTGACACTCTCTCCTATACTTGGATAAACAAAACTTCTAAGAATTGAAATGCTTGTCAGATTAAGAATGACTGGGAAGGAAAAAAAAAAAACAGAAGAGGATTACTACATACACCCTATTTCCTTTGGAAACCAAGCTAAAAGCATTAAAGATAGGCTTAGAAAACAGTTACACACATTAATCTCTGATTGACCTTCCTGATGCTATCAAAACTGAGAGCAGTGAACCATGCGTTTTCCATTTGATTTGTTGTGTTTTTGTTCAATAGGTTAAAATCTAGGACATGTCTTGAAAGACAACTGTTTGACTGGGGCAGCCAGAGCCCATCTGCTTGATGATGCTATTCCATACTACCTGTAAGCTCTCCTAAAGCACTTACCCTTTCCCAGTGGCAAAGGAGCTGCCAGCTCCAAAGGGTCACAGCTCAGTGAAACAACTCTGACTCACAGAACAGGAATTGTCACTATTGCAAACCAAATTCATGGCTCCACTGGCATCTCATGTGCTAATGAGGATTTGCCTGAGTCAGGTTCAGAAAGTCAGGGAAGAGTTTAAGGCACTTGCAGACGCTGAGTGCTTCTTGCACCTCACCAAATTTCTGCATGTGTGATAATTCTGACCTCTGAAACAACAGACTGTAAATACAAGAATCCAGGGATAGACAGAAGGGCTGAAGCTGCACAAGTCAAATACACCATGCCAGACCCACTTCTGTGCACAGGAGCCTGACAGTCGGCTATGCTACATCTGCTGATCAGCTCCAACATGCTGCTGCCCGTGCCAGCGAAGCATTTCCCAAATTCTGCCATTAGCTCAGCCAGGAACTGCGTCCAACAGGCAGGTTCCACGTGGGCATGCAGCTCAGCTGAAGGAGTTTAACAGTGTGGACAAGGTCAAGTCCTGCCAGCTGGCCTGAGAACCAAAACCTGCTCTCTGCTAGTGTTTCATTTACAAGTGCAGATGTTACCCACAGCTGATGGGAGCCCTGACAGTGCTCACTTCCTCACATGCCATCCACCATTTACTTTCTACAACTCAAAACATTGAAAAGCTGTCCCATTCTTTAAGGATCACCATCCCATACTGCCCTACTCTTTTATCACATACACAAAGCTACCCCAAAACATACCTCTATCAGAAAAAGTAATCTCTACAGGTGGTTGTTACCAATCTATTCCCAGTTCCTCCATTTCCAAGTGAGGTGGCTAATGTTTTACAGCTGCTTTGTCTGCTATCATGTTCTAGGTGCCTCTATATTGTTGAATTTTAATCTGATTTGCACACATAGGGGAAGGTTAGCTGGTTTGTAATTCAGAGGAGTAACTGCACAACCCAATATAGTGCTACACACCACTGGCTACTGCTTACAGAGAGCTCTAAGCAGTCATTAATCTTATCAAACAGGAAGTTTTTTGGTTTGTTTCAGGAGAAATTCTATGATGCACCCCTAAGTGAATGCCTGATTTCATAGTTCATGCATTACCTCATATTATTGCACAGTCCCAGGTGATATTTCTACCACTAAGATGTTTTGTCTTCTTTTTTATAATCTCTTCTGAAAACAAGTCATTATTCAATGAAAAGTAACATTGTTGAAAATGTGTATTCCTGCATAGTTCCACCTTGTTGGCTGGCTTCACTGAGGTCTAATAAAATGTAAGTTTTCTTACTGTCACAATGCTGCTGTACAATGTTGCTTCACTGCAATCAAGGTGTTGTCTTCGTGGGACAAATATGGGGTCCCACTCTCTTGATATCTGACTGCCTTTCTCATAGGAGCTTAATTGCTTCTGTGCAGTCTTGTGTTAAACTTGGTTAAAATTGGCAAAAGAATTCTAAAATACATATCAAAGGGGAGAGACAGCAGAAAAGGATATCTGAGTGTGCCTGAGCTCATTTCTTCAAGATTTTTTCAGAAAGCGAGGAAGAATGTTGCTTTTTCAGACTCAGCTTATACATTGCACAAAGTCCTTATCATGACCACAGGAGCTCTGCACAGCTCCTGGCTCTGTCAGTGTCATTCTGTGCATCCAAACAACCACATCCCAGACTTACAGTGCTTTTCAACATCACTGATCTTTAAGTACAACTGCAGCATGAACTGGCTAGATTTTGAAATCAATGCTCAATAGGAATTCCATCTTCCAGCTGAAGAATCCATGTGGTCCAAAAAACATGAGGAAAAGCAGATGTTAGGAGATGTGAGGGAGGACTTTGCAGTGTCCTTATCTCTGTCTGAAGTAACATGACAATAGGTGTTGAGATTTGAGCACTTCTAGAGCTGGGAGTTCATTTTCCAGCCAGCTCCACTGCTTTTCAAAATTAGTTTTGTTTATCCTGGTGCTAACATGAAGTGTGAAAATGAGGTATGTACTTATCCAATTTCAGTGATCAGGCTTGTCAGCGTGCACTCCAGGCCAACTCAGAAAATTTGTCAGGCTGCAAATCTGTCTTACTGACTTCTAATAGTAAACTTTGCTCACAGTATTACAATACCAGCTCAGCTATCAGAGAAAAAGCACATTTTCTGTGTCCTGAAAAACTGAAGGGTTCTTGTATTTTGTCTTCCAAAGGGAAAAATTGACAGATAGAATGCTGTTCAGGCTGATAGGTAAACTGCCCTTCCAAAAAAATTCTGCAAGAGCAAATGTATAGAAACTGTACAGAAGAAAAGTGCTTCTGTTGGCTCTTCACTCTGAGCTGTGGCTCTGTTTCAAAGCTGATAGACCACAGGAGAACTAGATGCTCCTGGACTATTTTGGCATTAAAGATGTGGCTAAGATAAGTAGCCAAGCCCTACAGAAGACTGTTTTCACAGCTCATCCAGCCTGGCAGCTGGGCCTTGCTAAAACGTCAAAGCATAAAAAATTGGCTCAGTCCACCTGCCCAATCCAAAATTCAAACAGTGGAACCAGCCTAGGCAATTAGGGAGAGGCTTATCACCAGGCAAAGGCTGTGTGCTCTATTCTTGCTGCAAAAAGAAAACCAGCTTTGTGAGTAGAGTATCTCTAACACTATTAATTCTTGGAGGGAGGAAGTCTGTGTAATCACCTTCATAAAGAAAGGCAGGTCTGAAGCACTGAGTTTCACTTTTTTTCAGAGATTCAGCACATAGCAGTTGCCCTTGGTCTTAATGAGGTGAGGAAGATGGGATTTCTCCAGTGCTGTCACAAGGGCACGGATCACTGAGAATTTCTGTGGCCAAGCACAATTTCTCTATTAGAGCATTTTTAAAGAATTTTGTCCCCTCACTATGCATCCTGCAAAATGCACATATCAATGCTGCTGCTGAAGTCATTTACATTCAAGATCCCAAGAAGTTCAAGAATCAATGTTAATATTTTGCAAAATTGAAACCCAACATAAACAAGTAGACTCAAATGTCCTTTAGTTTGGGTGTGGGGGAAAACAGAACATTTTTAAATCTGACCAAAAATTTAAATGCACATACAACTGTGAAGCTCTTGACTAATACAGAGTGTAGGAGGTAGCCAGAAGAGACAGAAGAGTAGGTAGGATGGGATTCTCATTCTCTTAAAACATACAGAGATCAAACAAAAACAGGCCAGGGAAGAAAAATCCCAAAGGTCTGCTTGGAACACTTCCACTGAGCAGGGAAACACCTGGATTAATGGTATTGGTCCCTTTGTGTCCCATCCAGGCTATGACTGCACAGCCCAGAAACACCATGCTGACAAACCAAAACTCCCAGGGTACTGAAGCTTTCTTTAGCTTCTAAAGTCAAAGAGAGGGAAATATGCTATGCTAGAGCAGAACAGTAATCTAAGTAATACTGAAACAGCAGGCATCTTTAAAGGCTTTTTAATTTCACTGGTATCTTTTCTATACCAAGAAAAGCATAGGCAACCTCATTCTCATCACTAGTGCTTATGTAAACTGCTCTCTCCCTCCTTTCCTAGCCATTTGGAAAGTCTTTTTTTTTTTTTTTTCCCTAAGTATTCTCTATTTCTTTTGCTTGGACAAAACCATAAGCCTACTGCAGGAAGGACAAGCTGCTATGAGCAACCTGTGCCTCACTGCAAGCAGTACACAAGAGAGAACAGCAGCTTGTTTACAACAAAAGTCCATGAAGTTTCCACTCATTCCACAGAACACTCAGTGAAGGACCATCTTCCAAGAGGAAGAGCTGAGTATTCTCCTCTGCACAGGAGGTTATGTAAGATGAGCCCTGTGCAGCCACAGTGATGCCTGCAGCAAAGCAAGATCTCATGTGCCTGTGTAGGTCCACCACGTTGGGTGCCAGCTGTAAGACTGATTTCTGGGGCCTTTGTGGGGGTCCAGTCCAACCAGCTCTGCACCCCTGGCCCCTTTCCAATCTTACAAGGACAAAAGTAAAAGACTGGAGGCACTCTTTCCTCTGGGGATGATCGTCCCACTTTATTGTGGAACCATTCCAGGGAAGTCCAAGGGAGGCCAAGAGGTTGGGGGTCTCCTCCCGGGAGATTTTAAACCCAGGGGAAGGGGGCGGAGGAGAGGGGCCACAGCCCATGGGGTACAAGTGAGGAGAGGGGCAAGGGGAGGAGTGACAAGGGGAGAGATCACCACCATGGGGCTTTGGGGGAGAGGGGAAGACCATGTGATATGAGAGGGGAATCCCATGAGGATACAAACAAACTATTCAGTGCAAAATACCAAACCCAGTGCAAAACAGCAACTAAATAAACTATTTAGTGCAATACAGCAGGTCCAGGTGTAATTTCTGCCTGGTTACTTCCACTGAGAACCTAATTCAACTGTATTTGGCACTGGCACAGCACTCCAAAAAGCTCTGGGTAGAAAGGAGACACTGCCTAACTGGATGTGTTTTCATGTACATTTTGCTTCATTTTATAAAGCACCACTAATGTTGAAGACCAGACACTGCAGCTCAGCACATTTAAATCCTCCTGTGGGAAGGCTAGTGACAGAGCTGGTATATCACCTTCTTGCTAATGGATAAAATCCATCATCCAAAGTAATTTGAACCATTCAGGATGGTCACGTTCATCAAGACAGCAATGACTGTGACTGAGACCTTATCTGAGGCAATCACACTCAAAGCCTTTTTTGCATTTTTGCTGAGGGAGAGGCAGAATGCCAGGATGCAGGAAACCAGCTGCTCTGGAGCTCCTGTCTCTCTCTAAGGCTCAAGACTGAGGCCCTGGTGCCTGAATAAGGCACTTCAGCAAGATAGCTGAGACTAAAATGGATAGGCAATATTGTCCAACTTCAAAATGTATGTTCATCACCCTGCAGCAATCCCTAGAAAGGATCTGGAACTTGTATGGCCAATGACAGTCCTTACACTGACCTTCTCATTGCTGCAGCTGTGGCTCTGCTTTTGTGTGGGTCACTGGAGTCCAGCCCTACAGTCACAGAGAGCTAATGAATCATGAAGCAATAATTTTTTTAGCCTCCATCAACTAGTAACATCAGGCAACATGCTGGATACTGATAAGTGTAGTTGCAGTTTATCTCTGGTTGAGCAGGATATAGATCCTTCAGGCTTTTTGCTCCTTACGTATGCCCCCTCCAAAACCAGAGAACAACTCATGGTCAGCCCTGTTTAAGATGGTGGGGATCAGCTCCCTTAGCAGCTCCCCTCAGCTGTTCTGATTTTCTCTGTCCTCATGTGTATTCTTTTTCCAAAAGGACAGGTAATTACTCAGGACCGAAAAATCTATGTCAAAACAATCAGTAGTGACATCTTGTTGACTCCAGAGAAATTGCTGCAGAAATTAGTCTGACTTCACTATTCTTCCTTTCCTTGTAACAAATGGGACAACCTATGTAGACCCTGACTGTAGGCAGCATCAGGCAGGAGCTCAGTCCAGTCACTCCTCTGGGGTTTGATCCCTCTGAGATGACATTTTTCTCATGGGATTCTCCCTGTCAATGTCTCCCTGCCTTTCTCCTCCTCCCCTGACCACAAGATGTCGTGAGATCAAGGGTCACTACTGGAATTAGGGTCATAAACAAACAAACAAAACAAAACAAAACAAAAAAAAAAAAAAAAAAGGCAAGCAAAATCAAAAAAGTTTTCTTTCTGAATTTTTGAAAATGCACATATTTCACCTTGCTGTCTAGCATATGTACAGAGGAATGGGAGGGATTTTAGCAGAGAGCTTTGACAGACAGGCAAATAGATCTTTATCCTTCCTCTAAATGCCACTTCACTTTGCAATTTCTTTCCTCCAAAACTCCTCATAATCTAACCTAAACCAGTCCATTGCAAGAAAGGGAAGAACAGAAAAGGAATTGTAGTGGTAGATATTAGTTTGGCAAATAAGCCAACAAAAAAAGTGTGAAGAAAAATATTTTCTCCTGAAGCAGGAGGGCTTGTTCATCATTTACCTCATGTGTTTACCCTTGGGCTATCATTATATTAGCCACTTTTCCTGATTGAGCTGGAGCACCTGGTAACTATAGTAACCACATTTTCATATCTGCCCATAAATTCCCTCAGTTCTAATTAGGACACCCATTTATAACAGCAATAACAACAGAAATTACAGCAGACTTAACACAGATGCAGTCACCTCTCTCTCCCTCATGACACAGAAATGACCCCTGAGTAGTTCTTATACCATAAGATGTCATTTATGGCACAAAGCCTACTTTACTTGCCTCTTCAACCACTTTGTATCCATCTGCTATGCTGCCTGTACCTTCTCACTTTCCAGAAAGTCTGTTCATCAGTCTTCCAGTTCAAACAAAAGCCAGCAAGCTTCACATCAGGCTGCATAAATCTGTTTTTTCTTGATAGAAAAAAGAACTCACACCTTGCTTACAACAAAATTGCACAGACAGCACTCTTGCAAATTTCACAAAGAGTAGGTGGATGCTTTTACAAGCAGAAGGCCTGAGCTCAGTTTACAAATTTACCTATGCAACCCAGACAGTTTCGAAGAGAGGATAAACCATGTCATCCAAAACAAATGATAGATAAATGATGAAGCAGCAATGTACAAGAAATCAAGACCAAGTAATAAACAATTGCAAAGTTCAATGGCTCAGTGTATTTCATCACAAATTATTTCTTTCTCCATGAAACAATAAAGCTTAATGAACAATTTGAAGCTTGCTGACATGATTTTAAAAGATGGATGGGCTGGTAGGTAGCCGATAGTGTTTCCTTTATTATTCACAGAGTCACTGCTCAGAAGTACATTTGTCTTGGAGTCTATGTGAATTATTGTCAAAAAAGTGTCAAATCTCTTTCTCAATTTAGACTATATCATATAGGCCTGACATGACTTGCTTTTGCTAGAAGAAAAAAAGAATTTAATCTGTGTATTGGCAAAGATAAGACAATAAAGCCCGTCTCTGCAAAGGTCAAAAGAGCAGCGCTGCTTTGGCTTTAGATTTGGCAAACTTGATCACATTAGATTTTTTTCTCTTGCTAGAAAAGCACATCAATTATTAAAACTTACCCATGACTATCAATAAGGATATTTTCTCATGAAACTTTATCCACTTTTCCTCTACATTCCCTCGAGGCTGAGGGAACTGGGTAAGAAAACACGCTGCACCTTGGACTCCTTGAACTGTGGTTGTAAAAAGCAGGTAGGGTTTGTTCATTGCATTCTATTTTATAGCTTAATGTGCTCTTTACACCAAGTAATAAGAGCCTTCAAAGTGAACAGTGCTGTGATGAGAAAATGTAAACTTTAGTGAATTGCCAAAGAAAGATTCCAGTTATTTTCCAATTTAGTCACCAAGCACTGTTTAGAAGCATGGATAAAAAACGTGGTAATGATGAAATTCTAATATAACCACAAAAATTGGTTTAAGATGCTGCCAGACGTGAAGCACAGTAAAGTTCAATGCCATGTATATGTTTTTTCCCTTAATAAGTGAACAGTAATTTCGGTCACTGCCAGACCGGATTAATTTTTGCCACCTCCCTCAGTTCATGAGGTGCTGTTTGGGACTTGGGTGGAGGGTCCCCTGTTGTACATTGTGCCACTCATCACTGTACCCTCATTTCTCCATCAATTTCTTGTTTATTCAGGCTGTAGTCTGTTAAGAGAGATGGACATTTGCAGTATGCATGATATATAATGAGGTTCCAGTCTCAGTGGAAGCCTCTAAAACTGCCCATCATATTTCTCTTACTGGCTCTTCCCATTTTCATCAAGAGAGAATGCTCTCAAGCTGTCAAAATCTTTCCAAATGACCCCACTGTAGCCCAGAGTACTTCCTGGCTTGTTAAATATTAAAAATAGAATGTGAAAATCATGTTTAATTTGATTTTCCTAGTTAAGGAAAGCAAGTCTTTGACAGAAAAGTAATTGCCCTGAAAGTAAGAAAAAAGAACTAATTAAAAGTGAGATTAAATAAAATGTTCCTATGTGATCTCTTGAGCTAGTTTCTTTTCAAAGACGTGCTTTACCTGGCATAATGTGTGGTTTTCGAGACCCCCATGTAAGGTTAAGTATTCCTTGGTAGTTGCCTGGAAACGATGACAATGACAGTTTGTTCTCATTAGGGACAAATAGTGCAGAAAGGCTGTTACAATTGTACTTCTGAACATTTAAATAAATTAATTTGTTTTTTCTTTCCAGAGACGCAAATTCTGAAATATTACCAGAGGTGCTGCCACGAAATAGATTCCAACTTACATGGATGAGTATGTACATAAATTTACCTGAAATTGCCACTATTATTGTTATTAATATTATTATTATTATCATTATCATTGTTATAATTAACTAGTGTTGAGCAGAATACAATCATCTTGGCTTTGGATTGCTTTTGTGTTTTGTTTTATTCCTGGTCTGTACACTACTTTGTAAAAAGATCCTCTGAAAAGCAGGAGAGAAGCTTTCAAAGCTGCTGCTTGGAAAATCACCAAGAAGAGCAGAAACCAACCCAAAAGTAGGTACCATGCTGGGAATTGGGAAGTTCTTCTCAGGAAGGAAAGCCCACAAGTTTAGTTCTTGCTTCACAGTTCATGGAAGCCCCTACTGACCTGGGCTCACCTGGAGACAGGCTTTGGAGCTTCAGGTTCACAGCTGCCCGGGCAGGGCAAGGCTAATCAGCACAAATTTTACAATTTAGGTGGTCTGTGGGGTCACCATGGATCCTTTAACTCTTTCAGATAGCAAAGCTGTGGCCTCAGACCCCTGCTTCTATTTTCTGTCAAGTCTTTCCTGTATGGCCAGGAGATGCCGTGGTCAGTCATGGGAAGCACAGACCAAAGCACCTTCTTTACAGAAATCAATGACACTATGAAGCATCACAGCTGCAATCAGAAAAGCTTTAACTAGTTCAAACTGCTGGTGAGTGAAATGAAAAAAACAATACATTTAGGATTGGGAGGAGAGCATCTTTTCTGAAAGTATTCCAAGCAAATATTTCATGATGGGGATGGAGCAAGTGGAGAGGTTAACATATTTGTGATATTTAAGTGCCACAGCTTGCAATCCTGCATGCTCATTCCACATTTTATCTGCAGCTTGCCTGTTACATCATATTTGGCTTGGATTCATATAATTGATTTTGAATTGATCTGATGGAGGGAAATTCTGCGGTGCTACAAGTAGCAGACATCTTATTTGTGGCCAGAGTCAGGAAAAAAATCAAGAGCTCAACAGACTTCCACTGGAAGGCACTGCTATGTTTAGTACCTATACTAAATTTAACACTGTGTTTAGCAAAGTCCATTCCATCACATTAAATTGTCTTCCTTTTTTACAAGAGACATGCAACACATTAGGAGGAGCAATTAAGAAAGAATAAAAGGCGGAATCATCAGATCATTGGGTTAACTTTTGGGATTTTTTGTTTTGTTTTGTTGATTTTTTTCAAAAGGAAGACCACACACCACATAAAAGATGATGAACATCAGGGAACCATCTTCCTGGTTGGACAGAGTTGCATGAAGCTGCCATGAATACAGGTTAGCAACCTGTATTCCTTCAAAAAGGGAGGATTTATCCATTTTGTTTCCTAAAGCAAGATAAATTCCACTTTATGGAAAAGCTTACAAACAGCTGGATTAGCCAGCCAGCTGGAGAGATATGACCAGAGAAGAAGCAGATGCTATAAACAACAAAAGAAGTTTGCCATCTGGCAATGCTGGGCATAAGAGATGAGGGCAAACTCCATTTGGTTTAGGGAAATGAAGACAAAGGCTGTGCCAGACAGGGAAGGATGTAGGAAGATAACCACTGGCAAGAAGACTTTCCACAGAGTTGTTTGTCTTTTCCACTGCTGCAAAATCAGTTTATAACTGAATCAATAGAAATTGCTGAAAGAGAGTATGCAAGGTATTTCCCCAGAAGCTTTATGTTTCCAAAAAGCATGGGGCATGAGGGGAAATCTTTGGAAAGAAAACATAGATTATCTTGATTAATAATGACTGTCCAATAACTATTTTTTTTTTTTTTTTTTGCTCCAGTTCAGATATTCTCCTGAAGAGGACTGCAGAATTGAAGCTGAATCAGAGACGTAGGTACAAAAACTTTGTGCAAATAAACCACCACATGCAGCAAACTGGCTCATGCCTGTGCCCTCTCAGGCTGCTGGAACGAACACTAGTCAGCATTATGAACAGAAAATAGGTGTAAATTTATCTCTTTTCTCTCAGTTACCATCAGAAATCACAATATATTTTCAAGCCCAATTCCATGCATGCTTGTCAGATGGCTATAAGGAAGATTTTTCACACAATGTAGAATTTGAGACATTTTCAAAGCAGTCATTTGCTACTCACAATGTGTTACATTGAAGCTGCATCTGTCTTACATATCTGTATCTCTCCTCTCTGAGTGGAAGACTGAAATTTTCTCCACAGAGAAATTGTAAGAAACGAATAAACAACATGTTCCCATGACAGTAACCCCTGCTTATCAAGGAAAGTACTTCTAGTCCTGCAGTTGCAATGGTAGTTTGCTACTATAAATTCTAGGCCCTTGCAGAGACTTGGCACAAAGTACCACTAAGATTTGAATCTGCATCATCTCACAGCTGACTCGCTGCCAAAAGCAAAATTTTTTACCTGTGGCAAAAAGCAGACCCAGGTTTAGGCAAAAGAAGCTGAAACAGAACTGCAGTGAGAATATGCAAATGCAATTTTGCAGTATTTTACCCACTCCTGTGAGAATACTTCAGTGCCTTGTGCAAGACAAACAGACCAACCCACTCAAAGAAAAGAGTTCCTTTTCCAATTTGAAAGGTGCTCTAGTTATATATGAAAATTGTAGGATTGACTGAAGAAAAAAATTAAAAGAGAACACATCTATAATTCTGTTAAATCCATTTTATGGCCTGCTCTTAACTCTGATTCATCTTGCCCAGGGACAAGTGTGTCTACAGCAATGAGTACTTTTAGCCAAGTGTATCATCATTGCCTGCAATCCTTTTCTTTACACACATTTAAAGCAGGCTTTTACATAAGTAACTAATTCACAGCTTTTCCTCAGATACAAAGTCATAAGGCAGATGGATGGACATATGTACAAGCACTACTAACTGCTAATGGAGCCATTTGCACTCAACAACATGACACCAGCTTGGGATATTTTCTAGAAGAATTTATTTTTATAAATAAAACCTTGGCATCCTGAGACTGATATAATCCTGCTTTCATGCAACCTGTGTGAGACATTTAAAGGGACACTGGCATTCTCCTTTCATCTCTCTCTGCTGAAATTTCAGTAATACCCTTTCATCACAAAACCCACTATGCTGACACAGAAATTAACTATATGACTCTGAACTTCAAGACCCACTTTCCTTTAACTTCCTTTTTTTTTTTTTTTTTCTTAACACAGGAGAACAGACTCCTGAGAGATGTATTTAGGTTTTACTCAAGAAAATCCCTACATTGTCCAAAATCAAATCGAAATGGAACAAGAGTAAATGAGCATATACAATGAAAGACCAAAGCATTAGAAGTCTTCTTCCAAAAGATGTGTCTCCATCTCAGGAATGGAAATGAGTACATACCCATTCATGCTTTTTTTTTTGAGGTCCATCCCTATGGGCATCAGAGTTTTCCATCTATGTGGAAGGACTATAAATTCAGAGTTTCAGTGAGAGGAGCCAAGTCTCCATTAGGGAAAGAAAGACAGGATCATGCTGGGGTCCTTCTAGAACTAGGCAGGTGCTGAAGTGATGCTGCAAGAAAGCAAACAGGGTGATCTCCTATTTAGAGCATTCAACTGGCAGATCCTTTCTGATTCTAGGTGATGTTGATGAGCTCTTTCCCGAGGGGTTACCTGTAACAAAGCAGCTCTGTTAAGGCTGTCAATGCATTAACAATCTTCACAGGAGTTGTCTTTGCCTTTTGCATGTAAAGCCTCCCCTTTGACAGAATCATTGCATACTGTTCATATATTCATTCAAAAGCTAAGAACTCTTTTCCAGGCTCCCATTTATAGCTAGGTTTAAAGAGAGTTTATTTTTAAAAATCATTCTTTCATAAATATTTAGAGTTTTTTCAACATTTACCTAGCAGTATCAATAAATAAGTAAAATTACCTTCCCCCACAAAAAGAGATTATATACAAAATTTACAGTAGAGCTTTAGCTTATTTTTTCCATCCTTGACTTTTTAAGATTGTTTACTTCTCCCAGGTGAAGCCAATATATAACTATAGAGGGGGAAAAGTGCACAAGGAAAAGACTCTCATCCATTAGGACTTTTTCACTGGCAACTCTCCCTGTGTTTTCATCTGTGAATTTTCTAAGGTAATGGCCAATCTCAAACCATGTGCTGAAGTAACAATTTCATGATAAAACTAATCTTTCCAATAAACATCTCTCTGAAACACTCATTTTCAAAGAGACAGAAGGATTATGATAGTGATTTGGATATCTATTTTTTTAAAAATTGTCTTCCAAGTCTTCCTTATTCTAATGTAATGCCCAGAGTTCTTAGCAAATATGAATTGCATCTAGAAGGGGAGAAAAAAATCAGGGCAAAACCAAACGTAACCTTAGAAATCACTGATGTAAGTAGGTTCATTTCTTGTACTAAAAACCATTTGAAAACTAATCTACTGCATGTTCCTTCCTTTCAGAAAATGTAAATTGATCTTTCAGTTTGAATACCTGTCAAAGTAGAGCCACTATAACATTGATAAGTAATTTTGTCCATCAGCTGATAATGTCTGATTTTCTGCAAAATCACATGTAGCTCCACAAGAACTGCTGGACCAGTTTACTCCAACCAGGGTAGGGGGAGTTCCCTCTTGGACAATTTGGCAGCAGCATGAGTTAGGGGTGCCTTTCTCCCACTAGCACCTCCCAAAGTGTTATGTGAATACATCACAAGTAAAGCTGATTAAATCAGTTGATGGTATTTCTCAACAAAGTCCTTCCCTTCCCTTCCCATGCAGAAAGGATATTACCAGCAGCTCTGAACCTAAGGATGGGTAAATTTACTAAAAAGCATTTAAGAAGTTACAGCTGGGACATTCTGGACAAAGTCACAATGGTGCTGCTATGCAGAGACCCACCTCAAATACAGTAACATTTAATATCCACTCTGAAAAAAACTAGATGACACAATGGCTTACTTTACCAAAAAGAACCATTAAAAAAAACCAGCCCTTAGTTATCCTTTTATTACAACTACTTCATGTAAAAGGCCCATTGAAGGATGTGGTTTATGCCAGTTTCAATAAAGCACACACTATTGTGAAAAAAAGGCTTTTGGGAAGGCATGGAAGTATTGGCTATCTGCTACCCTTTTTGCTTGCTCCTAAACTTAAGGTTTAGCACTCAGCCTACCCTATAATTTTATATATTTAATGTAAGTTTCTGGGGGATGTTGCTTCCTAAATGGGACTCTTTTTCAGAAAATACTGAACAAAAGCAAAATTGCCTTGGATTTTAACAGAGCTGGGAATTCACTCTGTGAGCAGCAATTTTCCCCTGACTTTACTTTTTGAAGTAATATGTCTTGAATAACCCTGGGACATGTGCTCCTTCCAGAAGTGCTGGGAAAGGACAAGATCTGAAAAGCAAGAGCAACTCATTTACTAAGTGTACAGATCTCTGCTGAATACTCAAGATTACCTACAGGTTTAGTGAAACTTTCAGACCATCACAGCAAGGTGAGAAAAGTCCCAAAAACTTATTTTCCAGATTTGATACCTTATTTCTCACTTGCCTTTTATTCAGGAGCCACCCTTTCCCTCACAAGTGCATAATTTTTCCACACACACTCGCTACCTGTGAGAAATTACTTTCAGACTATTAACTGCCACTAAACACTTAATCTCAATTATTTGTTATTTGAGTGCAACTGGTCTGCTTAATTACTTGCTTCTGTCTTTTTGTGCCCTCAACAGATGGCTGAGCATACACAAATCAAGAAAATAACCAAGTTGAAAAATAACAAAACCTTTCTTCTTTTTTTTTAAGCCAAAGAAAGAGTGACGACATGCTTAAAATCACCACTATTTAAATATTTGTAGTTAAGTTACATGCTCACAAGAAAGAGTTTTGCATGAGCTTGTCCTGTTCACAAAAGCAGCTGCTCTGCATGCAAATCTTTTCTGCTGTGCTGAGGTTTTTCCTGTTTCCCAATGCTACCTGTGAATCCTGAACAGAAAGAGTTGCCCAGCAGCAAGCAAAGGGCAAGTTTTGGGGGTGTCATTTCTCAGAGGGAGCTAGGCAAGTGTACAAAGCAACAGGTGGGTTCTTTCAGCCTTGAGGATGACAGAAGGAACCAAGGAGCTGGTCATACCCTTGAAGATTAAGCTTTCAGCCCTAGAACCCAAATCTCCCAGCTGTTGTTTGGGCCTGAGCAGATGCTGCAGCTCTGGCTATAGCTCAGGCATGACCAGCTCTGCAGGCACAGATCTGTGTCACCACTCAGACACCCTTCAGTGCAGCAGAGCTCTTTGAGAGGCATAATATTACTCACTTCTCACAAAAAAACCACCTAATTTTTACATTTCTGTCTAAGAATTTTTTCTTGAGTGGTATTTAGGGGTCTGAAAGTTACCTGAACACCAAATCCTTTCCCCTTTGATGAGGGAATGGAGGAGAGCTTCACAAAGGGTGGCTTTTCCCTTCCTAGAAATCACAAAGACCTCCTAAAAAGCATGCACAATTTTTGTCAGACTGACAAAGATCCCATCCTACAGGACAAAACAAACATGCAAATTTTGTTCTGGCTTTTAAAAAGAAACAAGCAAAAATAAAAACCCATTCAAACTCAGGAGGAAAAAAACCAGATTCTTAAGTGTTGGTGCTATTGCAATGAAAGGTTTGTGTGTGGACAAACTACCACTGCCATACAAGGTACTTTTGGAAATGAAACCTTTAGCTCCCAGCTGAGTTGTATCCTGTCTTAAGTCAGTGAGGAATTCAACTATTCACCCAGAGAGTTATTTCATGAGGGTTGTGTCCAGCCTGTGGGACTTTCCTCCCACTGCTCTGCTCAGGCTCCCTGTCCTCATGCACTCATTCATAGAAGTGATGCAAAGTGGGTATCACATGCTCTGTTTAATGATATGCAGCAACTTTTTTTTTTTCTTATTTGCTTTTGTTTATTTGTTATTTTGTTATTTGTTTGTTATTACAAAAGTCTAGCTTTTAGCCTGGTATTCTTTAATCTTTCTCAGGTGCTCATTGCTTTTGCCAAATGCAGACCCAATTCCTTCAAGGAACACCCTTCTCCATCGTCTCCCCCCTTCACCTTTCTCAATCACACCGAAACTAACATTGTCTCTAAGCTTCTCTCTGCTTTCAAACACAGTTTCACACTTTCTGTCACAATTCTTTTACATGCTTGTCAATCCCATTTGCTCCTCAGCGTGGATAAGACCAAACTGGCTTTGCTTAGAAACAACAGGCTTTTCTGGGAGTTATACTATTTCCTGAATATTGTTCAGATTTCCTGCAGAATGAATTGACTGCAAAAGGCACACAGCTATTTTTAAATCTTCTCCTTTTTTCTCCCACATTCTCATCTGCTCCAGATTAAAACTCAAAGAGATTTAGAATAGATGCTTCCAGCTCATCATCCCAGTTCCTCATACTTTAATACCTCAGGTCATCTCTATCAGGAGCTTGAAATGTTCCATGTTATGTGTATAAGTTTAACTTCCATCTCTCAAAAACTTCTCTTCCTGAAATTCTAAATATATTATCTCTGTTACTGCTAAATCTCAAATTCCTCAGACACAGAGCCTGAAAACTTCTGCTGGGAACAGAATGCCCAAAGTTTTTTGAATGAAACCAGGTCTTTAGAGAGTGGGATTCATCAAGCAGATAATTAGTAAGGGAGTCTGTAAGGTTCCTCTAGCTTGGTGAGAACATGGGTGCAGTGCAGGTCTGGATAGTATGGTTAGCACCCCTTTCAGTGAAGAAAATGTGTTACCTCTTCAGTCCCTCAACAGGCTCCAAGTCACACCTAGAGATAAATCTCTGAATAACCCCAAAGCCCAGAAAAACAGCCTCAACACAGAATTCCTGCCAGGTGTGTACAGAATGTGTGTGCCAGTGTGTGTGTATGTACAGTACACACAAGGGTGCTGTGCATGACAGGGCTGTGCACAGGGATCAGAGTGAAGTCCAGTGAGTCAGCCCAGCAAGATGTACTGAAGGGGATGAAGGAGTGGAAGGAAATATTGGTGCAATGAGAAGGAAAACATAGGAGCTGATTTCTCCACACTTTTCCAATGTATAAGTACTCAAAAATGGTGCCAGCACCTGCCTCTGCTTGCAGTCGTTTTCTCTCCATCCTTCTAAAAGAACTAAACAACCCTGTTGGCTGCTGAACCAAAATTCCATTTTCTCAACCACTCTTCACTGCCTGCCAGTCCATTAATACTTCCTGGGTATGACAAGAACTAACAAAACCTGGCTAGAGTTGAGTTAGAGGGACCAGAGTAATGACCTGAGACAATGCTGCCTCTCATTTGTCTCTGCACGAAGTATTGTTAACCAAGCTTTGAGAGAGCGTGGGCTTTGGAAGAATTTTTGAACACAGACTGTTCTTTCTGATACTGGAAGGAAAAAAACTAAAGATTCTAATTTATATGAGCAAAGGCAAAGGGATTCTGAGCAAGGTGTATTTACAGCACCTTGTGTACAAATCAAGGAGAAAAGGCACAGCTGGCAGAGAAAAGGAGATGTGTTGCTGCTTTAACCTAAAAGAGACCAGAAGTTGTTGGTGTGTTAGTTCTTTTCCTTTATGACTTTTCTCACACTAACAGGATGCTCAGGTCACCCTGCAAGCAGCATCTGCTGCCCTGTGAAGGCAATGGTCCCCTCTTGATCCTTTCCAGCTGCCCAGCACTGGCCAGCAGCTCTACAGAAGTGCCCTGGCATTATCTGTTCTCCCTGAGGAATAAGGGGATGCTTGATAGCATCTCACAAGCAGCAAATTAAAAGTGACCTGAACAATGGCCTATTATCAGGCAGATGACATTTGTGACCCTTTTTCCTGCATATATAAAGAAGATATTAATAAGAACAGGGCAGGGACTGATGTAATGCAGGACAGATCCACTAAAATCAGTGAGATGAAGCCAAATGGGATGGACTGAGGATTTGGCCCTTTTCCAGTGACTTTTCTTTTTGTTCATTTGCCTGTAAAACAGCTGCAACAAAAGGAAAATATAACCTGAATACAGGTCAGCTGCCAAACTAATACAGACTTCCCATAAATGACTGGAAGGATTTACAGACATAATCTGTGTACAGCAGAACTCAGCATTGCCATGGAAACAATTACATTCAAGGAGCAAAATGCAATTGATACCATCCATTCGGAAAGCATTTAAAACTTGTTATGCACTTAGAGTACAAGGAAATTAGTTTGCTAATTAGCACACTGTTCCCAGCCATTGTGATTTTTTTCTTTAAAAAAAGTGGTATGTGCTGCTTTGCTTTCCCTCCTAATGCTACCTCCAACAAACACATTTAGCTTAAATACAATATTTCAACATTTGTTTCAAGTCACGTAATGAAAGCTCAAACTGCAACTAGTCTTTATCCTTTCTTTTTCAGCCAATGCCTCCAATAGATCCTTTCTAATCTCCCCTAATGTTTCTAATGTAATGAATCCCATATATAATGACATTATAATGGTTAGAAAGTGCTTATGCAAGCCTTCCCGAAAGAAATAGACTTCAGACTCTTTAAACAAAAAGCTAAAACAACAATAACAAACCCCCTCCAATAAAAACACCTTTTAATTAGCTGCAGTTCTCAGGGCACTGCTTGATTACAAATTATGATTTCTAATATTCCAGTTCTGGTTTTGCATGAGGTCAGTCACTAATTTCCCCAAATTTGCACCAGAAGAGCAGTTTAATGACCCGAAATGACACCTAGCACTTGGAAATGAAATGCTGCTTGCATGTTAATGGAAAAGATTGTCTTCCTTATGACAATTTTAGCATAAGCTTCCAGAAACCACAGGCTACTAGGAGAGATTAATCGTGTGGATGGTGCTCTCTCTTCGTGCCTCCAAGAAAAGGGACTTTGGTGTATTACACTTGCAAAATTCCAGCATAGCCAGTGAAAATACTTCAGGCCATGTAAATTCAGTACTATCTGTAGCTCAGGAGATCTTGTTTCATTCCACTGTCCTGCAGGCATTTAACCAAGCCACCTAAAAGGATGTGCCTTTGCTTAAATGTCTCCTTCAGCCACTTGACAGAGCTGAAACTCCAGAGAGCAATTCAGATTTCAGCTGGGCTCATTGGCTCTCTGGAGGTTCTTCTGTCTCTATTACCTACAGAGAGACTGCCACATGATTAACTTCTGTGATGGGGGGGTAAGTCCAACCCAAAAGACCACATTAATGGAAATAATATTGCCACCCCTTCATTTTGTGAGAAACTGAGGCTCTGAGAAATGCTGTGATTTGAGTTTTATTAAGCAAAGCAAAAGGAGCACATGTTTCCAAATCTCTCATCTCAATAAGTTTTGCAGGAATATAAGATCTGCTATCAGTCATTCAGTTACAAATACAGATTTTGGCACCAGCTGAAATGAAACCAAGTCCCAAACTACGTTTATTTCTTCTTTTTCAGACTGCCACATCCTGTCCTGGGCAGAACAGTCCGCAGCAGCTTTTTAATCTGTGTGCAAAGCAACAACATGTTTCATTTATTTCTTTCTCTCTTGTCTCAGAGCTGCTGTCTGAGTGAGCATAAACCACTTCCAAGCTTCTCTCATTCATACACTGGTGAGCTGGAGACAGCTGCATTAGCCACACTGCCAACAAACAGCACACTTAGGGACAAAAGCAGCCTTTAATACTAAATGCTGGAGACATCCGGTTGGAACAACACACCTCCTAGCTAAAATTGTGTCCCACTCCTCATTTCAGGGAAAGAAGGACTGCCATGGGTCACTAAATACACCACTTCCATGGGTACTACTGACCCCTGAATGTGGCTGGAGTTGAATAAAATCCTCAGGTGTTCCCAAAAGTCCATTTTGCATGATGGAATCTAAAAATCATGTCTAAAGTCAAACCTACACATAAGAGTTTTGCTGGACTGAGATTTTGGTGCTTAGAGCACTAAGGCAGTCTTTTAGCAATTCCCAAACCAATTTGAGCTACTAGCTTCTCGTAAATGAGCCAAACTAAAATCCAAAGCAACAACCAACATAAAAAAGAAAAGTTCACTTGCTGCACTTTGCTGTACCACAAGGCCATAATCATCAAGGCAGCTTTCAGGGTTATACTAAAAGACAGAAAAGCAAATCAAGTTCCTGACCTGCACAAAAATCCCCTTTTGATAAGAACTGTTTGCAGAATCAGGACTCAAGGCTAAAGAAATTCAGTTATTCAGTCTTAAAACTACAAACTTTCAAATAGCAAATAGAATTACAAGTAATCCTGCTATGTCTAACCATAAGATTACAGGTTGGAAGCTCAGCATCATACACATGATTCTGCTTTGAAAAGTCAGAAAAGGTGGACTGAAAGTAGCCTAATAATTTTCCTTTTACCCTGGCCAGACTGCAGGAAAAGACAAGGATGACCTCCCACATATTAATTTCAGAGAATGGAGGAAAACATATAAACCCCCTTACAAAATCTTCATTTTCTGATTCATTTTGAATGGTACAGAAAATGAAGCCTGCCTCACAGAGAGACCTGCTGGCCATACATGGTTAATGACCATATCCTGACTGTCAGTTCCTCACTACATCTTGGCTGTGCTGGCTGGTCCCAAATTTATGCCAAGCTCCCACCCAAAAGCACCATCTCCCATGGGGGACATTAAATGCAGTTCTCCATCCATCATGCTCCACATTAATGGAAAAACAAAAAACAAAAACAAAAAAAAACCACCCCAAAAAAAAACCAAAAACAAAAACAAAAAGGGGAAAAAGAAGTCCTGAACAAACCACCACCCCAACACCCCCAAAATAGGACAATAATTTTACTTCCAGCCACATCATCCTTCTGCTGAGATCCAATTCTTTGAAAGACAAAGTTTTAGCTAATCATAAGGTATTAGTTATGATCCTATAACTCTCCCCCTACATGAAAAATCCTTGAAGAAGACTAGAGCATATTTGCAATATATCGTGTCTCTCATTGGGAGTCAAATGCTTCTCAGAGGTAACTTAATCACCAATTGTCCATAAACCTGGTGTCAAGCATTGCTACTCAATTTAATTTACTATCCTACAAAGACTGCCTTCCTGGGGATATCAATATGCAAGATTGGAAACAGCTGGTGAAACCAGAGGATGAAAATAGACAGAATGAGAGTACATTAGGTGTTTAACTTGCTTATGAAGTAGACTCATTGTAACTACCCAGGGAAGGCACAAACCCCAAACGTGGAAGCAGACCTAAAAGAGAAAACAGCTAATACAGGGAAAGGAGAGATGCATTTAATGCCTCAGCAGCTTGACCTTTACAGTAGAATAACCACAAAGCACAATATCTTGCCTCAGGGAAGAAATAACGTGAGCTCTAAGCACTACCCAATACTCTGACCAGGAGCCTGATGACTCTTATATGCTAGAAGGCTGAAAAGGCCATTACAGGTCGACCAAAAAGTCACTGAAATGTTTACATTTGACCTTGCCCTTGGGCTTACTTGCAGCTACAGAGGCTGAATATTTATTTCTCTGTATTCTGTAGCCTAGGAAAAAAAATAAAATTCCTTTCTTCCATCGGTCTTATAATTGGCTGCAGCATATCCCAGAAAGGCTGCACTACAGGCTGCTCACTCCACATATCCCTGCCAGTGGCAGCTGCACAAACAACTTGGGGGAAGCAGAGTCATCCAACTCAGTGCCCTGGTCAGGGAATTTGCAACTCACCAGCTCTGTGGATTTCAGTAATATGTTCCCATCATAGGACAGAGGCAGGGAAAGGATTCAGGAGCACAGGTTTTTAATAATTTTCTTCTCTCCCAAGGCAGAATTATTAGAGACTTGGAGCAGGGGCAGCTCCAGCTAGTGCTTTTTTTACACATCTGTAAAGTGTGTTCTGTGTTCCTCTGTGAAGACTAAATTAATGCCAATGTGTCAAGTCTGCAGCAGCTCTTATTGAAAATCTTCAAGGAAGGAGTCCTAAACTTCAGAGACAGAGAAATCATCAGTAGCACCAAGAGAAGCTCCACCAGTCATTTCAAAATATGGTGCAAAACACACACGTGTTATGCTCCTTACCAGTGTAAGGAAAAGGAATTTTCTGTTCTACCTCACTGGGCATGGCAGCACCAGTTTGTCACTGAATGACAATGGAATTTGACAGGAAGGCTGAGCTGCACTCATGGAGCCTGGCACACGACAAGGGTTGGCCCACTCTGCAAAGGGCACATGGCAACAGACTGTCTCCAGGGTATGGAGAAGCTAGAAAAAGTTGAAGCACAACACTAAGAACATGTAACATGCCACCTGCATTCTTGGGACAGGACTCAGGTTGATGGGTGGTGACTATTCGGCTCTCTCCTCAGCAATTTAAAAGAGCTAAAATTTTTAGTACAAAAAACATCCAGGAAAGGTTTTACTCAGTTCCAAGAGGTGAAGAGATTGAGCTGCCACCTGGGGAGAGCGTGTTCAGGTCTTCACAGCCTTCTTGAGCTGCAGGAAGCAGTCCACCCACGGTCTAGTTCTCAGAGGTGCAACTGGACATGCAACTGATTTTTCAAAATTATCTGTGTTCTCTTATCTAAAAATCAGATGCTGAACCTCAGGTATCTGCCTAGGCTCTCTCTAATGTCAATGAAGAAACAAGACAGGGGCATCCCCCATCCTCACATTGCTGCTACACTCATATTATGGCCGATCAGCACAATTTTCAAGGCACCAAATTGACTTGCAAGCCTCAGTATCAGGGGCATCTTACAAGGTGCTTCAGAAAACAGCTCTCAAAGTAAAAATTTTTGTCCTAGCTGGAGTCTGGCCAGCTTGATGTCCTCTATATGGCAGGAAGTACAAGGGCAGAGCATTCTCTCCCAGGTAGCTGGTGAATTAATTGCTCTACAGAGAGAAAGTAGCATTTATTTCTGAGGTATCCTGGATTTTCATTCCATTCCCATAATCCCAGTACTCATACACTCACAGAGCTTCACACAAAAGTGACAACAGTGGTTTAAACACAGGTCAGTCACCAGAATGCTTTGCCTGCCACCAATCACTGCTCTTTGTTTCACTGAGGAAAGAAGACATCTTTACAATGAGATTTCTGGAATAAGTAGAAAAGTCTCACAATAATATTTTTTATTAACAGTTTCAAGATGTGATAGGAGTAAAACTTCTTCAGCATTTAAGCTGCAGAATACTCTATCCATGAGCGGGCTGAGTGGCAGGAAATACATGATGAGATAAGTCTGAGGATATTTAAAGTTAGAAGGTGTGTAATTATAACAATTATCAGGTTGGAGACAGCAGGATGGAAATGGGCAGCTCAGCTTAACTGGACACCCATCTGTTACTACCCATATTCTGTGAGTTAAAAAGTCAACCTGATTTGCCATGGTATTGCTAAACTAATGCACATATGGCTCTTGAATAGCTCTTGAATATTTGAAAATAACCATTTCTCATCTTATCAGCTATTGATTGCTCCTTTCCAAAAAGTAGTTTGGTATCTCAAGGCACACATCTGCTGAATTAATATTTTAACTTGCTTAAATGCAATAATAGTCTCTTTACACAGGGGAAAGGCACTTTCTTAGCCCTGTATACCAAGATCATGAAAGCCATCTGTGCACAAGATTACAACAGTGTCTTCACTCAGCCAATGTCATCCTCCTCCTCTTTAACTATTTGAACTGAAACCATACCCTCAGCTGAAAACTATTGTGCTTTCTTTGAAAGACTCAAAATATCTGTTCTATGAACCCTAATATTCATGATTAACAGATACCTTCAGTTATCTTTTTAATGATTTTAGTAACTAATTCAGAGAGGTGCAATTAAAAACTGAAACACACAAAGCAAGCCACTGTTAAGGGATTAGAAGCTATCAAACATATGAAACCAAAGAAGAAACCTTGGGATTTAGGTCTCACTCCTGCTACGCAGGATAGTGCGTTTGGCAACAGAAATTGCCCTGTCCTTCAAGAAAAATTCTTGTTATTCTATCAGAAGCAGAAAGGAATAAAATATCATGACAGCCTCTCTACATCTCCAGGAACATTAATTCGAGGTCTGGCCTTGGTTTAGGACTATCCTTTGTTGTATCCCTGCATCAAGTTTTTGTTTACCTGAATGTTCTTGAAACTCCTTCACTGATTTTTGTCTTTTCTTCCATGTGATGCAATATGACCATGAACAGAGTCCATTGATATTTAAAGACCTTTCTTCCTTCTCATCATTTATTACTTGTTCAGTGAAAAAAATATATAATTTGCTCTGTGAAGTAATGAATCCTTCACATTCCTATAAAACAAAACAAGAGCTTCAGTAGTACTTCTGACTGCTCCCTAAATTTCACTACCAGAACCCATCTTTTATTCCTCTTCACATAAATCACCCAGCTGATGACCAAACACACACTGAAGAGCAAACAGGAGATATGCACCACAAGCTTCCCTGCAAGCTGCCTGCAGCTTGGATCAGCCCTCAATGTTAGCTCACAAGTAACTTCTGATAAAAAAAATTTAAAATCTATTGCCACCTTTAGCCCTACAAGTGGTGCAAACACTCTTCATTAGCCTTAGTTTCACCACAGCAAACTTTGGCCGTTAAAGCAGTGTTGGGAGACCTTCCTTCAACACTCACTACCCCAAACTATTCAAATTGCAAGAAGACCCTCACAATCTATACAGATGTCTCTCTCAAACCCATGTCTCTCATGCAACAAGCCTTGTAAAGGACACTCAGTATCTCTTTTGTGCCTTGGGCTGGGCTCTAGTGGGATCAGCTCTGCATGGGCACAGTAAGCCCCCGCCCAAAGCAGCCCTTGCTCATGCTGTAGCATAAAGAGCCCAATGGCTGCTAAACAAGGAAACACAAACAACTTTTATTTAATTGGCTTAGAATAGCATAAACAGTCTGTGGGAACATATTTCAGGGTAAAGTTAGCAAAGCCTTCAGGCAAACTATAGCCAACAAGGGAGGAACACAGCCCAGTATCTTTGAACTGCGAGGGATAAACCACTCGGCGAGGACATCAAATGCCCATTTTGCATTTCAGCCCTATCCTCCTCAAGAGAGTGTATGGAGAACACCCTTTGCCCACTGCTAACCCACTGGGGTTGCCACAGCAACTGCTTTTGTGCACCTCTGCTCTGCCCCCCTATCAAACAGGGGTTGTGTGGGGACAAGAGGAAGAAGGGGCAGATTGCTGCTTCAACACAGTTAAGGGCACTTCTCACACCCAAGGGAGTATAATGATACATAATCCATTTTTCTCCAGTATTTGGGGGCAAAGGAATGAGGAACAATGAATGAAAGAAAATACCATCCCCATTAATGCACACCTCAAAGTTATCTCTAACATACACTTGCATCTACAGAGGATAAACTAGACTTGCAATCTCTTCTAAGAGAGCAAGTCCCTGGGGAGCTTTCTCTTTTGTAGTCTAAGAAGATCTCTATGAGGGGAATCACTCTTTCATGCCTAAATGTTTTTGTAGTATTATTTTGCAACAGGATTGCTGGAGTTACATTATTATTGTTCCTGAATTCTTCCTTTTCTCTCCTGGAATATTCCTCTGGGCAAGCTGTGGCTTACTTTGGACTTTTACAGAAGACACTCAGAGGCAGAGAAGATGAAAATCCAGTTAACTTAACAGGCAGTAAAGTGTAGCACTGAAAAACAAGCCTTAAGGAATGCAATAGTTAAGCCAGCAGAAAACAGCACTGTTTTCTGTAGCAATTTAGGACCTTCATAAAAGTCAAGGGAGTCTAATAATGTGCAGCAATGGAGAGGGATGTAAAAGCAAGACATTCTAAGCCCTACAAAGAGCCTCATCCAGCTCTGTGTTTGTAGGCAGAGTCAGGCTGACAGGCAAGCCAATACCCAACTTCTCCAACAGGCACACACCTGCTAGGCAGGCTCCTAGCACCGTTTGCCACAATGGGGTGAGCAGTGCCACCACCTTCCTGGCCCCACTCCTGCTGCATGGATCCAAGCAGTGGAGGGGGAATGACATGGCTGCACAGCCAGCAGAGCAGCTGAGGAACAGAGACCAGGAACTGGGACTTGCTGTCCATCAAGCAGTGAGCACATGACATCTGCCATGTCATGATTGTAATCGTGGGTAACTAGAGTTCTATCCAAATCTGGCTTCAGCTTATCCACTTGAGCTGAGAAAAGCAGGTTAGTTCATTGGTGAAAGCATTTTGTAAAGCATTCATTTGTGCAAGACTTCATGGGGGAAACAGGGATGACATGGACATGCTGAGATACTTTGAAAGGACCGTATGAGTTGCCACAACAGTGACAACACATGACAGAGCCCACAACATGGGCTCCAACAAGCCCACCCAGACACCCTTTAACATAAATGAAGCCCAAACTGCTAGGTAAAAGCTAACTTGGACATAGATATATATGACGAGCAATCCAATACCTATACCTCAGTGTAAACCAAACAGCAGAAGATCCCAATTTAGCTCCTGGTCTGTCACTGACAAATTAAGTGTCCTTGAAAAAGTCACACCACTTTCCTAGACCTGTTTAAATTGCAGAGCAGGGACAGGAAAGGCAGTCTGCTATAATGGGACCTTGATCTTGACTGGGATTTCTGATGGCTCAATAATCCCAATAATAAACATTTCAGAATTACCTGGAGTCATCCTCAGGCACTTTACACATTGCATATGTATTTATTCTAATTTAGGCACCTACATGTTAACTGTAGGTGAAGGCATCACCTTGTGCTTTTATTACCCAAAGTCCAAAGAAACTGCACATCCTAAAAGCCACCTCATTGGATGAAAGAAGCTGAAACACAGAAGCTGGTAGAATGCCTTTAGCTATAAATCTGCATGGTAAAAACTGGTCTCTCTGTCCCCCAGTCTGTTCAAAATGGCTTTTATCTATATACTGAGAAACCCTGCTCCATACACAGTTTGAGGTAAAACATCCATGGTAGGCACTTGGAGCCTCCAGGGGCATTGATAACTGAAATAATTGGCATATTACCACCAGAGACTCAGAAAAGTCACCTTCCAAATACAATGGGCTGCTTCTGACAAAAGTCAACCGAGGCACATAATATCGTTGTTGCTCATTAGCTTTCCATTAATGATAAAATTTCTGATTTCAATATTTAATACACCTCAGAGATCACAGTGCATAATTTAATGTGCAAGCAGATAATTTGCTGATGAAGGTACATGTTTCGCATTAAGGAAAATTGTTGCACACTTTGGTTATTAACACACACACACATATATGAGCAAACTCTCTTCTACCAGCAAAGCATTGTCCTCTCCAGATTTTAGTTGACAGCTGAACCCTCTACACCTCATTCCTTTTACATGCAGCATAAAAGCTCTGTCATCTCTACTTGAGCTGTTTTCCATCCTCTCTCCTTGCACATACATCATTTCAGGATACCCTTGGTAATGGTAAAGCAGCCCTTGTTGAGGTTGCTGTGTCATATGCCTTCCAGTATTATCTCTCTCTCAGCAGTTTACAGGTCTATACCTGAACCCACTCCTTGCCTGGAATTGTAGGCATGGAGAGCAGTGATTAGGGCAGGAACTATGCTTTGGGGATTTCTATACTTTCATAGTCAGGCATAAAGGCATCTGGATAAATGGTAGATACAAATTGCTTTTGAACTAGTATGTTCAAGACTTTGTGGAAATGGACATGAACATCACTGTAGAATCTGACTAGGGCAGAATTCCAAGTAAAACCCAGAGACAGCAATTCAAAACCCTTGCTTCGCTCCAGGGATCAGCAAAACCCAGGTAGCAAACCTCACAGTGATTCAAAAACTAGAAGGGTAATTTTTCACTTTCCAGCTCTATTAATTCACATGTTTTTGTTTTTTTTTTTTTTTTGTTTTTTTTTTTTTTTTGTTTTTTTTTTTTTTTTGTTTTTTTTTTTTTTTTGTTTTTTTTTTTTTTTTGTTTTTTTTTTTTTTTTGTTTTTTTTTAGGGTGAGGAAAAAACTTAGTCAATGGACAAGTGCTCCTAACCACTCAACAGAATGCAGGGGAATGAAGCCGGCTAGGGCAGCTACTCCTGAGTTATAGCCCAGGAGCATTTCAATAGATCTCACTACTATTATCTGGGCTATATAACTTACAACTGCTGCTGATCGGGGTGATAAACATCCAAAACAATTTTATTCACACTGTAAAAACTGGACAGAATATCAGCAAGCTCTGGAAGTCCAGATAAAAGGCTAGGTTATTTCTGGAGGTAACATCCCTCCCCTAAAAACAAGGATCAGACATCATAGGGTTTATGCTGAAATCATTCTGCAACATTTTGCTTGATCACTACCCATTAAGATGCAGGTAAGCCCCTGTGAACCACTTAGCAAATTTTCCCCCAAGAATGAATTTGTAAGATTTCTCAAGACCTCTGTATGCCTTAGATCCCAGAAGGTACCAGCAGCTTGAAGAGGTTTTTATATTTCCTCTCTATCTTCAAGCTCAGCCAAATTAATAGGACTATATTGGCTCAGCCAATCACGCTGGCAGAAACTGAGCTGGCTATTAATGATTTTAAACAGAAGCAGCCCCTGGGCTAGAAGAGATCCCAGTGGAACACTGCTCCAAATTTTAGCAAAAGTCAAACTTTTTGTAAATGTTTCACAAACTTTTTTTTTTTTTTTTAACCCTTTCACTGTCAATTCCCCACCATGTGCTCTCTGGGGACAGCAGTATTCCTTACTTCTGTCTGTGTGCAAAGTGACTGATCACATAGAATCACACACATATTGTCCCTTTTCCTTATTTCTGTTAAGATATTTGAGAAACTTTTCCCTCCTGAGGATAGCTATAACGGAATGTTCTTCACACATGATTTCATGTGACTATTAATCATGACAGGTTTTGTCCTTTTATTATCACACTAGTTAAACTTACTCTCATTTCAAAGCCAAGGAAAGGCAGTCTGTGTTCAGGAAAAAAAAGGAGACCCTGGCCACTCAGCAAGTATAAGAATAAACAAAGAAGGGGGAATTCATTACCAAAACCCATGGACAGGTTTTCAACAGCTCACTAGTCTGGATATTTCCTTTGTTTGTCATCTAATTTTGGGTCAGACTAGGGGAACAGATCTGTTGTTCTTTCATATGCTGACTTTAAAATGCTGACAGTGCTGGGAAGCAGGCCCCAGGCTCTCCCACACCCTGCCAATAGAGCCTCCTACTCACCATATTACAAAGTCAGGTCCTTGTGTGTGGCCATTCCCTGCCCTTTCCTCCTAGAGACTCCTGAGGATTTTGCTGTACCATGGCATCACTGTGACATCAGACAGGGTATATTCCTGCTCTGCCTGGTTCCTGGGAGAGGAGAATCCTTCCTGTCTTGGTCTGACTGCTCAGGGTCAGGGGTTTCTCTCTCACCTGTAGTGCATTAACACTAAGTTGATTTTTCCAAAGTAAGGCCACGGGCAATGCTCCTGTACCAGGGGATCTTCCCACAAACCTCGACACTCGTTTATTTGTGTGGGTCATGTGTCCAGTTTCAGCTGCCACAGAAGAAAATGTGCCTGGGATGGCATGTCTCCAACCTAGAATGGAAAAGACAGGGAGGCACAAATCTACATGTGAAGACAGAGCATGCTAGAGCACTCCAGGCACACACACACATTTCTGTCCTGCAAAAACAGTGAGACTAAAAAGCCCAGAGATCCCAATTCTTACCTGAGTTTCCTGCACTCAACCATTATAACTGCAGAGGCAACAATCCTTACCTGCTTCAGGAGTGGCAAAGGGGATCTGATAAGCCCAGCTACATTTCAGAGCAATGCATCTCCTGCCAGTCCTTCCTGGTTATCTTGGTAATGTACCACAAAGATAATTTCCTCTAGCACACTTTGAGAATTGATGGCAGTACCTGCACTAAGAGCTTCAGCTCCCTCTATCCTCTGCAGATTGAGGGTTACTCCAGCCCACTAAATCCCATGGATAGACATGTTACATTCTTCTCACACCTTGCACAACTAGAAGAACCTCTCATTTATTACTAGGGACTCTATTTCCCTCCCACTAGGATGCTAGAATCAGAAAACTAACTGTCCCAGTACATCTATCAAGTTCTCAAAACCAAAGTCCAGATTTACCCAAATATTCAGGCATCTACTTTCCACTCAGCCAGCAATAAACTCAGTCCTACAGGAGACGGAGGGCACTGAAGCACAACAGTGTAACCACCCGTCATCCTGAGCCATCCCTCCCTCCAGCTGTGCCAGATTAAGTTCAATGTTTTGCAGGTGCCTGCACAGCAGCAGTCTTCCAACTAAACCACTCTCCAAACCTCTTAAAGTCAGAGATTTTAGGTTTTGAAACCTTAAACGCAAAAAGTGCACTTGACAATAGCTCCTGTGGGTATTACAAGGAGCAAAAAATGCTTTTAAGCACTCTTAAGAGAGAAGAAAATGACAATGAAATTGAGAGGAAATGGAGAAAAGGATAATCATGCCACAAGTTGCTGCTCTCATCTCCCAACTACTTCCAAGGCAGCAAGAACCCAGACAGCCGGCAACAGCTGCCACCCTATTAAACTTAACAATTTACAGGTGCTCGGAGGGAGCACTTGCGAGCAATTAGCCGAGCAAATTCACTTACTTCAAGATGCAGGGCCTTCTCGGCTGCTGCAGTTTGGCTGTGCTCTGCTGCCTCTGCCAAGTGGAGGACTGCCAAGCTCCTTCCAACGAGGGGCTGGTGTGCGAATACAAAGAGAGCTGGGAAAGCCTTGCTCTGCACCAGGATCTTACAAGGGATTTTACAGGTGGACTGGAAAGTCTAATGGGCTTTTCTCACTCTGCAACTGCTCTCTGTGCATGGGGAGGGTCGGTGCACTGCATTAAGCCTGTAGGAAAAACATCAGCCCTGCAGCTGGGCAAGCAACCTGTTCCCACTCTGGCATTCGATCTCAAAGCCTTCTGTCTCACTGTCTTTTTCTATGCCTATTATATTGGCCTCTCCTTGCTTCTATTACTGGACAAAAATGTTAATCAATAGCTATAAGCATTGTCTAGCCAAGACATGGCTACAGTGAGGCCACATTATTATCAATTCTTTGCTTACTCGAGCTGGAAAGAAACATGGATAGTTTGCTGGACACAGTCCTCTGCAACTCAATGGAACTTGCTTGCATTTATTCTTTCCTGATGAAACTCCATTCGAGTCATTTAGGAATCAGACAAAAGAAAACTCGGGATGATTGTTTCCATTGTGGAATAAATAAATAAGAACACTTCATGATGTGGTGTCTCTCTTTGTGCTACCGTTTCTCTTCCAGTTAATCTCATTATTACAAATTAGGGAGTTTCTCTTGCAGTTAAAAAGGTGTATTCTAACACATACAAAGGAAATAAACAAAGTATTTTCCTTCAGATCTCAGCTGCAGTCAATTTATTCTTTGAGCCTCTTAACTTAAAAACCATAAGACTTTGGTGTCTTTGCCTGTATCAAAGTCACACACAAATTGAAAGAACCCCTACTCGCATCCACTCAAATTCAGTAACACCACTGCTCTCATTTTGCAATGACCTGAAAACGCTTCTGTATTCTCTTTGTTTCTACCTACTTCTTGATTCACATCTTCCAATTAAACAGCAGAAAAATTCATAGTACCTTCTAATTGAGGGTAATCCAAAATGAAAGCTGGCTTTAAGGCTGAAATCAAAGAGCTGAACAGGATATCTTTACTTACACCAAACAGTCTCACGATAGCATCTAGGAGAAATGATGGCTTTCCTCCATAAAAGCCAGGGTCATACTTGCTGTATAGGAATACAAAGCCACAGAGCACAGTGCAATAAAAAATGTTGGAGTATAATCCTCAGCTACTGCAAATTGGCATCCTACTCTTTGGTGTATGCTCAGTGACAAGGTTTTCTCAGTGCTCAGACATATCCTTTTCCTCTGAGATTTCCTCAAGCTGGGCAAGTGTGGCGCCTGAGAGTAAGATGAGAGGGACTGATGTTAGAAACTCCTTGCTAAATCAATGTTTTATTTAACAGGATAATTAGAGCAAATATCACAGAGACTTTGGATGATGTTGCAAATTTAAACCAGCCTGGAAACACTTATATTTCATGTTTAAAATTGTCAGCACTCAGGGAACTGGCTATGATGCTGTTTTTAATATCTTGTTAACACCTTTATGAGGAGCCTGGTTCTTGATCTCTGTGCAGTGGTGATTTCCTCAAGGTACAGCATGACCCAAGGGCAATACCTCTCTGAAGCCAGAAGGGACATGGGATGTTAACAACAGCAGAGCCCCCACCAAATCCATAAAGGGCCAAAATTAAGGATTTCATCTCCCTGAACTCCTACAAACAATGACCAAGACCTATATAAATAGGTGCCTTCATCAGACACCTGAAGCTACTGGATGGATCCAGATAAGGTGCATGGGAACTGCTAAATTTAGCAGTAATGCTGCCTGGCTGCATGGCTGTGGAATTACAGGAGAGCAACAAAGAGTGAAGATTTCTGCCCTTTCTGCTGTGATTTACTCAAAGAATTTTGGACTGCCTTAGCCATGGCAAGCGGTCAGTCACATACTGCAGGAGCACTTTCATGTGCTCCAGCTCAATTTATTATGAGATCCAAAAATCAGATGATGGTTTCTCATATTGTAACTCTTAACTGAGTGGTAACCCTGAAGCTTCACCTCTAGCTGCTGTTTATTGCCAGAATCCCAGCAAAAATCCCTTGCTTTATGACACACCAATTCATGCCTAGATTAAGCTTTAGGCTGCTTGAGGTATTACAGAAAGATAACATCCATTGAGAGATGTGTAGGCTTAGTCACCCAATAAACAACATTTTTACCAGCTGGGCATCATGCCCTTATCAGATTGTGCCTTATGCATTGTATTCTCTGGTCTGCAAGTGCTTTTCTGGGATCAATTAGAAGCAGCATTAGAGGCAAGAAAAAAATCCTTACTGAGGAATTTCACCACTAGAAGGATTTCTTGGCTGCAAATCAGCTATGTTGTTAAAAACCAGGTATGCTTTAAGGAGACCAGCAACTCATATTATTTGAGCAGGCATCCTCCTAAACTCAACTGGGCATTGCAGTTTATTCCAGAGCACTCAATCCCTTATATAACTTGTGTGCAAATAGCAGAGAGCCAGGAGAGGGTGCTCAACAATAAGCAGAAGATTCTGGACACTGATCAGGCCCTGCCAACAGGGACACTTCATATTTTAACACTTTCAAAGAGATTTTAATCTAGCTCTTTAAAAAACATTTTTGAATAACAACAAGTCCACTGGATAAGATTTTAAAAATGTGGGATTCTGCCTGCTGGACTTTAAGCATAAAGAATTAAGCTTTCACCCAAATCCTGTGTGTCCTGCCAGCAAAGGCTTTGAAAGTCTCAAGTCAGTCAACAGAAAACATCAAGCATAGAGATCTTGAAGTTAATGGAATCTGAGTTAATGGAATTTGTGCTTAACTTACTTGGACAAAAATATTATGTCCTAATCCCCAAAAGTATGGAGATGCCCAAGGTTTTTTGGTCAAGCAAAGTTTTCACTGATTTTCTTTTTCCAATTTTGAACAAATCACTGCTAACTGGAATAAATCTATGGTTTTCAACATTTGATAAACAAGGTGGCACTTTTTCAGTATAGGAAATGTCACCTTTTTGTAGGCAGTTTTTAAAATAGAGGGAAAAAACCCCAATTATTTCTTTTGACATTGAAACATTCATTTAGAAAGAATTACTACTACTATAGTAATTGTCTTTAAAAATTATTCTTCAGCAAGAAAGGCAGAACCTTCAGTGTGCACACAGCTCCTGCAGGAGGCAGGCAGGAACCAGGACTCCAAGTAAAGGTTATATCTCTGCAATGTTGATCTGTGAGGCTGAGCAGGATGGGAATCTGGAGCTATGGGGTTACTAACTGCACATCCTTTATCTTGCTAACTGCAAAGGTTATTTTGCAGTCTGTGTTGTTTCTAGCACAAAAAGCTATGTGGGATTACATTTGCCATAGCAGAATAAGAGGGGAGGGAAAAAAACCAACAAAGGATGTGTGAATTTATCAATTAAATTGAAGCAGGAATTTTTCATGGAGTCTGCTGTCACAATTGCTCAAAATGGAAAATGGTGAAAATTCAGGCTCTCTGGACTAAGTAAATAACTATAATTTGGATTTAAATTACATAGGAATCAAAAGTTGAGTTTATTTTCTGATTGTATAGACCTGCTTTTCCTCATTGTTTCTTCTTGAGCCTCCTACTGTCTATAAAATTTAAAAATCAAGCTGAGCTGAACGTCCAATGCCTTCACTACAATTGAATCTCTCTTTCTGCGCACGTGATTGACAGCAAGAGAAAAGAATGTTTTCCTTAGCTAACCAACACTCACTTTGGCTTCATTTCATCTGCCTTTGCATGGGATCTTTCAGCCCTTGAAAACAACACCACTGGGAATGACCTATTTGTTGGTAACATCCTAATAACTCAGACAGATATTCAAACCAGTTCTGCCAGGTAAATGATGGTAGAGTTTCATCCATGATGCTTGCAAGATAGCTCTGGAAAATGGCAAAACACCTCTTGAGCATATTTGGCAAAGTCCCTGTGCAAGGTTAGAGGTCCTTCTTCCTTTTAATGTCTGTGCAGGAGACATAGACATTGTTTTCAACAGCAGTTTTAAGTCACTGCAGCTTTCAAGCCCTCTGTGGCATTATGACTGTTTTATTTGCATGTGTGGAAGAGGAGAGTCAGATAATATTGGTGCACTATTTGAACAGCATCTACCTTCACAGAATCTCATCTAATGACATTTGAAGCCATATACTGCAAAATCTGGTGTCTGTACCTGGCTGTTTTAAACAGCATAAATAAGACCCAGAAATGAGATAAGTTCTTATTACATATGCTAACCAGCCACTATCTTCCAATTAAACCAGCTAAGGGTCAAAAAAAAAAAAAAAAAAAAAAAAAAAAAAAAAAAAAAAAAAAAAAAAAAAAAAAAGAAAAAACCAAAAATCTACCATACCAAAAAAAAAAAAAATCCAGGAATACTGCATTCTCTTTAGTCTCTATCTTTTTTACTTAAGGGATCTCAGCTGATATTACTGCTTAGTGCTTTAGGAAATCTAGCTATTTAAACCTTTACATATGAACTTCCTCATATATGCTGAAATATATTCCCCTAAAGACACTGGTGGTGGAGTGAAAGGCTGATTTCCACAGAGAAACATTATTATGCCTTATTCAGAGATAACAGAGCTATCTCTGGGCTAACACTACAAACAAGGCAGCACAATTAGACTGGAAACCAAGGGAGGCAGAGCTCCCTTTGCTTTGGCAGCCCAGTGCCCAGGCAGAGGACTTGCAAACTCTGAGGAAGAAGGAACTGAAGGCCAACCACCCATTTTTTTCTCTGAAGAGTATCCAGAAGCAATTTGATTCAAAGTGCAGTCAACGCTTGAGGAAAGTTGGAAAAGATGAGGGAAATATTAATGGCAAGGCTGTATTTCAGCACCTGCTCTTGTTTTGCTTCAGATGTGTTTTACTGGGCCAAATGTTGTGGTGTGAGAAATTCCGTGAGAGCACAAGGCCATGCAGGGTCAGAAAAGTGAAAGCAGAGAGTGCAATTTTTGCATTGAGAAGACTAAGCAGTACAGAGTGTGAACATGAAAAACTGACAGGGTAAGATGGTGGTGGCAAGAGAAGACTCAGGGAATGGAAACTCTGCAATATCAAGAAACAACCCAGGTCCAAGGAGCAATGGAAGAAGATGTCTCCATCCTACAGCTGGGCTGGTAAAGACTTTGGATGTTTAATTGGAGCAGTAAATGCTCAGACTGAATAGTTCAATTAGGTGCATTAACCTGTAAGGGATGCTTTATATTTTTCATTTCTGCATATCCTGTTTGTACACTGGGTAACCCAGAGAACGAAAATTATGACACATGCAAGAGAACTACATACAAGTTTAGTGGAAAAGACAAAAATATGCCAGACTCATAAATAGCACATTCTAGATTTCTTGATAATCTTCAGATTTAATCAGATGGCAACTAGTTAGTTCTGTATTTTCTTCCTGGAAGAAGGATGGATCAGTAGTAGATGGATATTTGCCATCTGTTTTCAAAATCTCTGAAGATCATCTTAAATACTCAGATCAACAAGATCCTTACCTGGTTGCTAATGTTGACAACCACAATACTTTGATGCAGAGCTTTAATTGAATTAGATGCTTCAGCAGTCACTGATTCATCATTCTGATACTCAGTGTGACTCAGATGAAAAATCTGCACGTTTCCAGTCCTTCATAGGTGGCCTTACTAGGGCAAGGATTCAGTCCATCCCAGAAGCTATTAAAGATACAAACATCATGACACTGAATCATTTTTATGTGACTGCTGGAACACCAGCCTGAATTAGGGCTGTATTTACATAAATCAGTGTAGTAATGGTCTTCTCTGCCTTCTTTTTTTTTTTTTTTTTTTAGTTAAAAAGAGAGTGAGGAAGTGAAGGAAAGAAGAGAGATGTTGAAAAAGAATAGGAGCTGCAGTGACATTAAATGGAACAATTTTGTGCTGCTACCAATCAGTGTCTAACCAGTAATGACAAGCTATGGATATATATATACAAACAGCCCTAATAAAAAAACCCCCAACAACTCTATTCCAATCACAGTAAAACATTTAATATCCAATGCTACCAATTCAATCATAAAAGCCTTAAGCCTTTCAGCCTTAATTTGTAATGCTGGACTCATTACTCATAAGTGGTCTGCTCTTCCTATTGTCTTATAGTTGTGTTTCTGGAGTAACTTTGCTCACACCATGGCCAGGTCCTTCAAAGACGACTCAAAGGTCAAGCTGAGGGTGAAAATTTCCCTCCTGTTCTTTTTGCATATGCTAAAAAAAAAAAACCAAAACCAAAAACAAAACAAAATTGGGCTTGCTCTTGCTCCTTTTTCAAGGCAAGAGTCTTCAGCAGTTCCACCTGGGAGCAATCAAATCCCAGCCACCAAAACTCCCCACTTAGGTATCTGAAAGCAGATGCGCTGGGCACTGAGCCATTTCTGAGTCTGGCCCACCACCAACTGCAGGGCTATTCATGGCAATATGATTCATAACAATAAACGTTTTTGAAGTGCTTCTCATTAAATTATCCGCACAAGCTGATGGTAATTCCTCTGTGATGTGGAACAAGGCTTTGCAATGCTGGGAGCCTGCTAAGTCCAGTGCAGAGGAACATGCAGGCTTCACACAGATTTTTCTGGCAAACTGCATAGTTTCTTTCCCACAGCAAGACCCTGAGAATCATGACTCTGGGGGCTGAGGTGCAGGACCATTTCTCTGAACTTGTACCTAAAATTCTGCCCCTTCTATGCACACTTTTCTGTGAAAACATAAAAAAGCTCCAGCAAACACCAGGCCCCTAAATACCTCTGGTTTTGGCATTTTCAACAAGAATAAACAAGGAAGACACTATTTTCCACAGGCTCATGGAAATGAAGTGTGGAATTCCTGTCCCCTCCATCATGCCTTAGTCCTCTGCACTCAATAAAGCCCTATTTCAAGATCTTGCTATAGACATAAATGCTCAGTCTCATTGCATCTTTAGAGGGATGTGTAATGATATATGCTCACATGAAAACCTCTAAATTCCTGGACTGCAAGGAGTTTTATAGCTTGCAAGTATGGTACTATTATATACTGCATGTCATACCAGGATACCAGAGTTTGAAGTGTTGCTACCAGCCTGGTCTAGCATAACATATTGGCCCTTAATCTGGTTCCCCCATGAGGAGCCCTACTATCATGTCCACATGTAATCAGACCTGTGCAGCTGCCTACATGTTCTTTTTAATTGGATTGAAGTTAATCACAGTAGGATTAATTTGAAGAGATCAAGGAAACAGAGTGATATTTTGTGGAAAGCAGATGGTTTCTTCTGGATGGAATAAAGCTCTGAAAGCCATAGGACGTGTTTAACTTCTCAGGTTTACCAAGATTAAAAGCTCAGGGATTCTGTAACTTAAATATAATATAATTTAATCACATTTATGCCACATCAGTGAAAGAAACCTTTGGAAACTAACTGTGTGGTTTTTAAAAGGAATGGGCTTACTGACAGATACTGGCATCTGATGATCATCCAGCACTCCTCTGAAGGGAGAAATGAAAACATGCATCCAACACTGGCATAATTATTCTCAAGCAAAGTAAAGTTAAGCACCACTGTTTTCATGAGAACCTAGGGAATCTTGCCTCTCCAAATGGCATAACATGTGTCATCGTTAAAAATTAAGCATTATAAATGGACTGGTAGTTCAGCACTGCCTTGTGATTTTGGCTGTTCCCTTTTTGCCCTCCAAACAGAGTTTTTGTAAAGGAATCCCATATCAAAGCATAGAGTAAGTACACATCAGGTAACTAGAACTTAACAAACCATTAACACCTTGGGCACTTTTAAAAATCTGGACTTTAAAAAGTTAAAACACACTTGAAGAGGCATTTCATTAACAAGCTGCAATTCTTTTTCCATCTCTTACACGTGCATGTAAAATACACTGGCACATTCCCATGCTCAAACACACACAGACATCCTGACTTCTCTACAAACTCAGACCTTGCTGAAGCACCATGATTTGCATAATTTGTTTGTGACAAACATGTTAAGCAGGAAAAAAGCATCCTCACTACAATGAGGATGTAAACTAGATAAAACTGAGCCAGGAACAGCCAGAGCAGGTCTGCAGAGCAAGGAAATGGGACTCTTGGGACACACATGCAGGTGTGTCCCTCAAACTTCAGAAAAGAGAGTTTACCAAACTTTCATTTCTAAGAGCAATGAACAGCAATGATTACTTAGCTAGATTTGCCCTACGGAAACAGAATCTTGACTTACTTGATAAGCCTGCCCACTTTAATTAAATCAAATTATGTTGTGTAGGGCTATTAAATAACACACATCACTAGTATTAGCAAGGTCAGAGTACCATTAGGGTGAAATGCATTCCTTCATCCAAAACTTCTAATCAGAGCTTTCATATTATACAAGAAACTTTCCTACAGATGTGTCCCCTCATCTTTCACTTACATGAAGTACTACAGCCTCCATTATCATAGTAGATAAGAGCCTCACAAATGGCCACAATTTTGCTTACACAAAAAAAAAAAA
>VZRH01000392.1:1086077-1097232 GCA_013397555.1 Urocynchramus pylzowi | reverse complement strand
CCAAAAAAGCCACAATTTTGTTTTAAAAAAAAAAAAAAAGAAAAAAAAAAAGAAAAAAAGAAAAAAAAGCAAAAAAGCAAAAAAGCATGAGGTCAGTAGTCAGCATTCCCTATTTAGAGCCAAGAAATAAGAGAGTTGAAATGCCAGTGCCGGAGTAGATCCTCACCTCCTTCTGTGCCTGCAAAAACAGAAGAAGCTGGAAGAACAACAGACTCTGAAAAAGGGAAAGTGGAAAGTCACCTGTAGAGAAGGTGGCACAGCATTAAGACCACCAGGTTACTTCTGTACACACAAAGGTTTGCAGTGCCCACCCTACTTACAGCTACAGACAACTTTACACAGAGAAAGCTACAAGAAGAATGAAATCATTAAGATGTATTTTAATCTGCTTTAAACATAACGTAACCATTCCTTTGCTATAAGCATGTCTCATTTAAACCCCGGGGTCTAGTTCTCCTCCCATTATATGCATTTATTAAACATTTCATAATCTGCTAGTGCTGAGAGGCAATTTAGGGCAGGACCTCACAGTGATTATCACTTAGTGCAAAGGAGCTTATTACTTTACACCCACACTACAGAACAGTCACTAGAGATATGGCAGAATTTATATCTGCTGAAAGTAAAGCTTAGTTGTGGATATTAATAGATACACCATCATATTTTCCAGTTAGATTTACCTAACTACAAACTTGTTCTATTGTAAAGTTTTGCTTTTCATCATGTAATTAAAAGTGATATATATGATGCTGAAGGTAGTAACAACATTGTATATATTACCTTTTTGACATAATAAAAGATATGCTGCTAATAGCTAACTATATTTACCCTGCAATTGTTATAAGTCCTGCAGGAAAACCTTTGGTTGTATTGCAATTTAATTACATATATGAAAAAGAATAATTAGGTGATTACCTTGTAACTAAAACATAATTACAAGGCGAGTGTACAGATCACTTTGGGTTTATCCCACAAACCACAGCCCTTCTACTTGCAGTGCACAGAGCAATTAATTTGGAGAGTACTAGGATCAGCAGGTAAAAAACATCATACTTCTACTTGGCCCTGGATACAAAGAGCTGCTTCAGCTGTGAGCAAAAATCCTGTCACTCCCACCTCCTCTGTTCATTGGACTGCAAGCTCTCTGGGACAGTGTGGCGTAGTATATACCTCTACTTTGCACAGCTCAAAAGCTGAGGACTCTGTAAACTGGCAGTTAAAATTTCCTTCAATGGTACCTTTCCATATTTATGATTTCTTCTAAAATTGTGGCTCACAAAGTGTATCATTCCTTTTAAGTTGAAACAAACTGGAGCTGTCCATAATGACAGTAGAGAGGCTTTCTCAACAGATCTGCTTGTAGCCAGGCTGCAAAAGCCCTCAGAGGAGGATGAAAGAGTTAATTAGAAAAGAAGGATCAGAGTGAAAAAAAAGTAAGTAGAGTATAAATGAGTGATTAGGGGAAAAAATGAGAGATCAATTTTATAAAGGGAATTGTATTTAAATGCCAACTTCCTCCAGCTGCCTGTATAATTCACGTAATACCTCTAGCCCATAAATGTCAGTTGATATCTGTACCTGTTTAAGGACATTAATCACACACCAGAAAAGTCAGTTATTGTATTTAAGAAAAGATTGGATAGATAATGAAAATAACAGATACTGAGCAGGAAGAACATTGACTTTGATGCCAAGATACCACAGACACAGGTAGATGGAGAATCTGATCTTCATTCTGTACCAGAGACAAGCAGTGTCATTTTAGAGGATGTTATTTTATATATAGCCTCTGGGCAAATTTTTTTGTCTAATTTCAGTTTAAAAAACTAAAAATTAAACTAATTTGAAATTAATAACTTTTCAAAGTTGATTTTCCTGAGGAAAAAATCAAAGTACTTTTAAAAAGGAAGTTTCATAGCATGAAAATCGGGCATCCAGTACTATTACAAGAAAAAAAAAATTGAAAATGTCCTTTTGATTTCTCAAAAGCTGTAAGAAAACCTTTATGTTGAAACAAACATAAAAAATCCCATTGAATTCAATGAGCATTAAGTCACACCTTTTGGGACAGTCCATGGGTCCCAAGTCCTGCAACACCCATAGATGAGAAAAACAGACAAAAATTCTCTCTGTCACATTGCCAGTTCCTTACTGTCCACAACGGTCCCATAACATTTGTCAAATACACGAGTTAGGAGGGTTGGTAGTGCCAGACCCTGAGCTGCCTGTACTGTCTGCAGCCTGGGAGTGGACACATGGCCTGGAGATCCTGGGTGCTCCACTGTTCTCAGAGGATGCATCTTGTCCTGCCAGCACTCCAATCTTCTCATCAGTGCTCGTCACTTGGACACACAAGAGAAAAACCAGCTCAGGTATGTCTCAGAAGCAGGTGTATTTCACAGAGCTCTCTAGGTCCTTGCTCAGCTGCTCGTACAATTTGCCATCTCCTGTCCCCTGTATGGTGAGCAGCAGGATCTCTCCACATGAGCAATTTCAATAGGACAGAGTAAGAACCTTTAGTAGTCAGTTCTGCAAGCTGCAACAAGTTGCTTCCCCTTGATTGCTCCTTTTGTGTTAAGAGCTTGTCCTTCACACATCTCAGACAGCTGAGAAATTCGCAGCTAATCAGTGTGCTAATGAAACAGTTGTTCTGTTAATAAAAATTTTTAGGAAATTGGCAAAGAAAGAGGCAGCTTTACAAATGAGCCTTCCTCTTCAGCTCGGGCTGCCATTCAACTCAAGAGCCACAAAACAGCACTTCAGCAGTGCTTAAACTTTACTACTTCAACAGTTCACTTCTTTCTCCTCAGGATCATAAACCAATTAAAAACGTTACAGGAATTTACCAAGAATAACCAAGTCAGTCCTATGTTTATTATTATAATAAAGTCACACCTGAGGAGTCCAAGCCCCAGCTGGGAAGGGAGCCTGCTGTGCCATGGACTGCAGGGGTCCCCTGCAAGTGGACATAGCAAGGGTCCCCACTTCTGACAGTGACAGCCCACACCTGCTGGGGACTCACCTGTGCATGGTGGTGCTGAGCACGGAGCCCCCATGCCGGGATCCAGGGCAGCCACGTCACACGGGCTCTCTGCAAGCCCATCCAAGGCAGGGTTGGAGGTGCAGTACCCCTGCCTGGGGTGCTGGTATTTTCAGCCTGCCAAGCAGGAACTGGGTCCTTCAAGCAATTTCGGTAGGTGTTGGCACCAAACTCATCACAGCTACAGGTTTAAGGCAGCAAAGACAACGGGGGAGAAATGAAATTGAAGAGTATTCATTTGCACAGTGACTGCAAAGTCCTTGGTGATTCCCTGAAGAAATGAGACTCCAGACATGGGAATTGCTCCCTTGACTACAGATGGGAAAATTATTTTGTTGAATATCACAGCTGCACAGACCCCAGCATCTTACTATTTAAAAACATGGGGGAGTAAGGGGGAAGCAAAAAGAAGGATGGAAAACCAGGAAATGAAAAGGCCGTGTAACCACAGAGAAAACAAAAGAGCAGGTGATGGCAGCAGAAAATCAGTTTATGACCAAATGATTATTAGTGACTCTCCCTTTATTTTTCAGGGGATTGGGGATTGTTTAAAATGCATTGTTTGTTTTTGCTAATACACCAGTAATTTCCTCTGTCTTACTGCCCTTGATGCCAGAGAGCCCCTAGGCAATGACAGAAAAGCCCATCTTTGTCCCACAAAGCAAAGCTCTCTCCTTGCCAACATGGTTCCAGTGAAATCTCTCTCTGCTAGAGGACTTGGCCAGGACACTCAGGCCACCTGGACAGCAAGATTTGCTGAGACTTTGACACATGAGGTATGTCAACCTCAGACAGCAGGCGTGTAGGACCAGGGAAATCCTATTCCCAGCCTGACTCCTTTGACAGCTACTCATGAAGCATTTAGTAATCAAGGGACTACATGTCCTACCAAAGTCCTTTGGCAAAGAAAAACAGAATTTGTTCTTGGTATTATTTCAGATGTGAAGTTATAAGCTGCTTTTGTGCAGTATTAAGTAAATAGTTAAGGACAAAGCAGTTTTTAACAAAAAAAGGTGAGATACTCATGGATTAGTTTTGCACTTCAGCAAGCCTCAAAGAATTGTCTATAATATCTCCCCATTCTCAGGATGTAGCTTTTTCTTTTCAATGAGCTTGTCACCTCCTGTCAGCATCCCCTCTGCCTTCCTTCATCCTCTTAATTAAGGACTGTGAGCTCTGCCTTTGTTCTCTCCATTCTGCTTTAAGCTAGAGAAATTAAATCGAAGGAATCCTCCAGAAGGCTTTGTACCTGCACATGAAGGTGTCATAAATAGCTTGTTAATGATTTGAGAAGTGACTAATAAGTAGCTACATTGGGTAACCTTTCAGCATGCTGAATAATTTGCTAAAAATGTAATAATTTTAATAGGGGATAGTTTAGTACCAATATGGAACCAGGCAAATTGAAACTCACACCAGCCGTGTTGCTCCCCTGGGCTTCTATGACCCAGAGCCTTCCCCCCAGGTGTCAACACTGGGGCACAGCCAAGGATGAGGGGCAAATTAACTCAAGGGCCAAAGCCTAAGGCAAATGTCACACCTAAACTCGTTAAGTTTCCTTAGCAGAAAACCCTGTGAACAAACCAATCTAGTCCAAATACTTCAGCTAAAAATAATTGTCATCCTCAAGGAATACCCCCTGCAGAGGTTTTAAGCCCAAGTGGAGATAAAACACCACACAACCTCTTGCTCAGCCCTCCTTTACTTCACCCCCACTCTGATGGAATTGGAAGGAAGATAAAAACTTGCAAAACTTGTATGTCAATGTAAAAACAGTTTAATGGTTGAAAATAAAGTAAAATGCAATAATAAGAGTAAACAACGATAATAACAAAGAGGAAAAAACCTAAGTGATGCACAACACAATTTCTCACCATCACTGATGACAGATCCCCCTTCCCAAACCCAGATCAGCCACACTTCCAGCTAACTCCCCCAGTTTAAGTACTGGGCATGACATTCTATACTGTGGAATATCATTGTGGTCAGTTTGAGTCACCTATCCTGGACATGTTCCCTCCCAATTTCTTTTGCAAACCTCCTCACTGGCAGAGCATGAGACAAGGAAAAAAAAAAAAATCCTTGATTTAGGATAAGCATGACTTAGCAAAAACCCATAGCATCAATACCATTCTCATTCCGAATCCAAAACACAGCACTGCAACAGCTCCTGAGAAGAAGTTAACTCTATTCCAGTGGAAACCAGGGCACATCCATAAGTACAATAAAAATTAATTCCTCAATTTTGTGCACCTATTCTGCTATTAAAACCACATTTCTTATCTTTGTTTGCTAGTTGCAGGTGCAACATCATAGTAGTGCACTGGAAAGTTTTCAAATGCTTTATGTTCTAGCTGTTTCTGCCAAAAAACCAAAAAGCTTTAAATGTTGAGCAATGACAAGACCTTGATGTACTTACTGTTCACATTCACGGCTGATTTTCAGAACTAAAGATTAAGGCAAAAATGTAATTAGGCAAATAATAAAAAATTAACAAAATTACTTGTTTGCAGAAGATATATCCCCACACCCACACTCCTCAAACACGTTCGTATTTCATGCCTGAGGGGAATACAAGCATTAACAGAAGCTTCATTTTTATAGATTTTGTTCATTAATTGGGACTGAAAAATGTGCTACTGTGAGTGGCCACATACCAATTTGGGACATAGCAAGACTACAGTTGCACTAGCATATGGTTCCTATCACTTCTGGCAGGAAAGTGCCCAGTACTAATTGTTACCTAATAATATATTACCTACAAATTTGGTAAGATTTTAGGATGCTCATGTCTAAATCTAACTCTCTGTAGAAGTAACAGAAATATTCTGGGAAGAATGAGCCCACTGAGAGCTCTGTGTCTATGTCATTAACAGACATGACACTGTGCACAAAATAAAATGTTCCTATGACTAGTGACAAGAAATCATAGTGCTTCTCTTTCCAGACAGGCCAAGAAAAGGTTTTTTTTTCAACCACAACTGCAGATTTCACAGTATCAGCAAGCATGTCACAAATCCTTACCCTGAACCAGACTGCTTGCTCTGAATCTGTCTAACAATCTGTGACGAAACATCTAAATTTTTCCTTTTGAAATGCTTACACATTTGAAAATATCCTTGAAATTTTCTTCTTTTCAAATATTTCAAAAGTCTTATTCAAAACAACATAGTTCAACACGGGCTTTGGCAAAACATACATGTCAGGGAGAATCGAGGTAGAAAACATTTGAATATTTATTTCTTTGAGCATTTCCCACCCCCACTTTTTCTTGGTCTTGCAGGTCCCCTGCCAAATCTCCAATTCCCTTTCTTTTCTCAGATGCAGACCTCAGCTGGCAAAATTATCCCCACAACTGTGCAGCCATAGATTAGGGTTCCCAGTCTCACAGCTGATAGCTCAGTGGTGTTTCCGAATGTGTAATGGTCGAATTCCAGCAGTGAAAACAATGTGAAAATCCTCATCTGGGAGCCTGATCCAAAACTATCAGAAAAGAATGGCAGGACATTTCTGTGTTAAAATCCAGGACACAGAATCCTTTCCAGTCTAAACAGTGGCCTCAAGAGAAAACAAAGTGAAATACTTTTTTGAGGAGACATAGTGATTTTTGGGGGGGCTTTTGGAGATTTTTGGCTTAGATTGCTTATTTTGTTGTGGGTTTTTTTTATTATTTTCCTTGAAGAAGGGTGTTAGAAACCAGATTACAATTTCACGCTTCAAATACAAATATGAAACAGCGAGGAGGAAAATATTTGAGTTACAGCATGAACATATCATAAGGGATTGCTTTTCTTCTTATTTTTTTTTAATTATATGAGCCTGAAATCCCATTTAGTGGTCCCTGAGACTCACACACTCAAAGGCCACTGGCAATCTCTTTACAAAGCATGATGCTGGGGTTCTTTTTCTGCTTGGGAATGTTGCTTGCTCCTTTGTTCCAACCCAAGTCATGTCTTACTAGCCTTGACTAACCTTCAGCTCTGTAACTGATACATCACATTTACTCTCTGGTGTGCTTTGCAAACCTTGATACCCAACTATAAATGGGAAAACATGACTCCACTGTAATTTCTTCCATTTGTAGGAAGATGAATGTGTATGGCATCAATGTTTCTTGGCTCTCTGACAGCAGAGCTGTCACCTCCTGATCTGAGGCGAGTTTTAATGGCAAAAATCAGTAGTGCTTTCTGACTTGGTACTCAGAGAGAGGCATTAGTGAGACAGAGCTCCATCTACTTTTTGATTAGTGCATTTCTCCAGGCAAGAGTCTGATTGAGTAGTAATTTCCAGGCTGAAGCCTTTTGGACCACAGGGGCATCCTTTACCCGTCAGAATAAAGTCAGTGGCAACTAATTCCTTGAATTCACTGAGCTGAAACCTTTCAAAACTCTGTTTCATCTATCTGTTTCATAGATACCTACAATCAAATAAAATACAAGAAATCAAAACTGAGAGCCTAATTTTGACAAGATTTCTTATTAGACCAAGACTTTTGCACCTTTACATTTAGTGATACATTGTGGGAAAATAGCATTAGAGAGCCTATTTGTAGATTGATGTTTAAAAATACAAATGTTGTACACAGTTGAGTTAAACAAGTTCCACTTTTCAGAACATGCAATACAGGGAAAAATCTACCACTTGAGGTAAATCTACCACTTGAGGTAAATCTTACCAAATAAGAGAAAGATAGTGCTGTTCACTTCAGCCTACATTTCTCTCATTTCAGCAGCCATGATACACAACTTATGCAGACACTAGTATAGCTAATTATTGGTTTATGTGTCTTGCAAAGGTAAAATCCCTATGGACTTCACTGGGAAAATAACAACTCTTTTAAAGAATAATATACTGGTCCTTTTTACAAATTAAGTCATTGGAAATTTTAATCTCTGATAAACACATGAGTTTTTCCGATAAGGGACCGTGGTAACAGAGCAGACAAGATGTAAATTCTTTATTCTTCCTAGGTTTTTTATTGCATTTTTATTTATGCATTTTCTAAGGTCAAATATATACTGTGCAAAATCCTTTACAAGCCTATTTAGCATCTGTTCCATACAGTCTGTAAGAGCCTGTATAATTTTTTTGCTTTGATGAATCAATGCTTCATAGTGTTTATTGGACACATCTCTGAAAACAAAAATCTATTATTCTACTACAAACATTTGTTTCACTTTTCTGTAAATAACAGCAGCTTTATACTTTCCTGTAACTGAATAAATCACTTCTGAAACCCAGGGGAAAAAAAAATCAAACAGAAACAAACCACAAAACTAGATCAAACTAAATACTTACTGCTTTCTGTAGAAAATAGACACCAGGGCTGGGTTTGTTACTGGGTGGGGTTTTTTTGACATTAAAATATATAACTTAGAAATAAATGCTTTTTGGCTTTGTATTTTTAAAATTCTGACATAAAAATGTAGCCACAAAACCTTCTCTCACAAAGCAATTTGATTTCACTTAAAATTTCATCTTTGAGAGCAGTTGTCAGTATATTGTGAGAGACTGTGTAAGTTAAAACCTGCTGAAAAAAATATTAGGAGAATAAAGCAAAATTTCTTGCTTTTGTGTCCTCCCAGCTTGACTGTATTACAGCCTGGAGGTGCAGGAGCTGTCACATGAGCCTGTGTGTGCTGTGATGTGCTGCTGTGATGTGCTGCACATTCCTCCACTAATGAGAAGCCATGAGCACACTCCCATGTCCTGCTGCATTTTACTCAGCCCCATCTCTTTGCAAGCATCTCTTCTCATCATTTCTCAGCAGCAATTTCTTTTTTTCACAGAGGAGGATGGAAACAGCTTGGTGGGTGTTTGTGGGCGTATGGCTTCTGAAAGCTGTATATTTTAGAGAATAATACTCAGCTGATAATCTTCCCTGTCTCAGTCACTTTTTAAACAATATGAACTATAACTTAGGGAGGTACAAAGATAATTACATAGGAAAAATATAAGGAAGCTGCAGCACTGGAAAAAGAAGATAAATATCACAGACACTGAACATACAATACTTGAAGAAATAAAATGCATGCCTGACAACATGGACAAGTTGTGTAAGCCTTCTCTTAGATGTGAACAGTAACTGAACCCCAGGAACTTAAGGAAAACAGCTGGAACCTCAATTCCAATCTTCTGCTCTCATCACTAAACTTCAGCTTTTCTTTAACATCTGATTGCAGCAGATGACTTCAAATGACACAGTAATCCCTGTGTGTTTGGGTTTTCTAGAGTGAGAAAGTACTGAGGGAAGCTGAAGAAGGGATCCCTTCTGTGTTTCATGGGCCTTTAGATTGATTTCAATAATCATCAGCACTGAAGCAGATCAGAAATCTTACACAGGGTTTGGGAGACACCACAACTGTGAGGACAGGCATCTCTTGTGAAAGGATGAGAAAGGTAAGGAGCAGATAGTGGTACAACTTCTTCAGAACTCCCAGAGGACCCATGGGAGAATCTTGTCTAGACTCTAAAGCATCAGGGGCAAATGGTGTTGCAGGGAGCTGGAATTTGTCCAAAGAAGGACAAGAAAGCTGGTGAAGAGTCTGGAACACAAGTGATATGAGACACAGCTGAGGGAGCTGGGTTGTTTAGACTGAAGGAATTCTGATTATACCACATTCCAACTAGGAAGTACCTAGCAAGACTCATCTGAGAGAGAAGAGGGAATAAAGCAATAATCTACTTGGTGGAGACTGGCAACTACTGCCAATGAGTGATCTGTAATTCCCTCGGTCCCAAAGAGCCTCCATTTGGTGCCAACTTCCATAGGATGGGCTGGGTTTATTTAGCTTGAAAATTGTCCTTGAGCAGTTGTTACTTCCAACTTCACAGTTTGCCCTTTAAGCTTATAATGAAATCATTAAACAAACAAGCAATTCCAGCCTCCCTGCAAGACAGGAACTTTCTTTTCTGCTTCCTCTCCTCAACCCCTTCTCCAGAGATTGCTCTTTCACTTTCATTTCTTGCCTTCCTGTTTCCTGGTGAATCACACTGTGAGAAGTAAGTGTTTTGTGATCTCATGTATTTTTCTTCTCAACCTTTCTTTCAAAGACGCAAAAACCACAGAAAAAAACCCACAACAACTCCTTCAGAGAAGATCAGTTTCACATGTTATGAACTGCAGGGAAAGGTTTCAAGAGAGAAGGTTCTTCACAAAGCAAAGAAGTTGCCATCTACCCTGCAAAAAGGAGGTCATGGTCTTTCTCTGAGGCAGTCCTCACACAGACCTTCACAGAGGGAAAAGACCAGTTTAACCATCTCTCCACGACATTGAAAGGGAGAAGAAAAAGTTGTTTCACAGATCTGAGTAAGGATAAAATAAAGGGTTCACCTGAAATTCAACTGGGAGATACAGACTGAAATAACACTCCCTCCCTGCACGAAGCAGGGAGACCTCAGATGAAAAAGTGTTGACTTTGTTTGAACAATTAGCTTTTCACAACTCTAGTGTCAATTTTTCCAGTAGATTGTTTTGGGGTTTGGTTAGGGATTTTTTTAATGTTTGTAAACTTTCAGTAGTTAAAACATTCTACATCAAGTGTTTCCATGGCCGCACTATATGGTTTGTAAAAAAATACCTCCTGGAATTTCTTTAAGCCTTTGTGTGATAGTTTTTCCTCACTCTAATACTTAAGGTACTGGAAGAATCATAGAACAGTTGTTCTCCACCAGAAACTCATTTCATAGTCCTCCAGCCATTGCTTTTCCAACTTGAAAAATCCTAAACTGCTTCATCACCCCCTGTGCTGAGGGTCTTCCATTTTGATTATCCTTGATATGTGTAGACATCCCTCTCCTAAAGGGTGAGTCGTCAAAATATGTCCTTTGGAATTTTTTCCAGTAATGTTACTCAAAGGTAAGGCTGCCAGAAAGACAGTGTTCGAGAGGTGGGAATTACGAATTTATAGTGCAGTAATAATGACTTCCATGTTGTTGTCTACTCCTTCATAATAATTCCTAACATTACATCTGCTTTCAGTACTGCTAGTGATCATTAAATCAATGTTGAGGCATCACTGTCTGTTTTAACCCAAACATCTTCCTTTTGAAGGGCTAGAAGGAAGCTGGTGAGCCATTGCTGAGTGAGCTGTTAGGATGGGCTTTCCCCTCCCC
>VZRH01000392.1:1034821-1085972 GCA_013397555.1 Urocynchramus pylzowi | reverse complement strand
GTTAGGAGGGGCTTTCCCCCCCCCCCCCCCCCCAATATCCTCCACTTTGTTTTGCTTTTTTCTTTTACACTGAATTTGATTTTTTTACTATCCAACTACCCAGAATTGTGATGTTAATGACATTGCCCCCCGTTCACAGGTAAGAAATAGAAAAATTAGGATTATACAGGAATTTCAACAGAATAGAGCGCAAAAGATGGTCTGCCACACCCTCAATTTTCCTCAATGTGAGAAAGCCCTATTCTTCTCAAGCTGCTTTCATGTTCCTGTATACCTGCACTGCTTGAGGGGGGGTCCACACAAAAGCAGCCATTTTTCTTTGTTTCCAGCAGTGGGAAGCATCTATACAAAAGGGCAAAAAATCCCACAAGTAAAAACAGGGTTGGACAATGAGATCCAAGAGGTTTTAAGGAAGGAAGGACAGCCAAACAAGTCATTAAAGTGCTAGAAATTAGTTACAAGGAGAGGAGTTTATGTCCTTAATGCCAAGATGTTCAAAAGCATCGTCTAAACAGTTAGTCTAAATCTAAACTGAATCTAAAGAACCACCTGAAACCTTGGTATCTTGTAACCAGCTGGCTGATGAGAAGAGAGTAGCGAGTATGGAGTCACTTGAGCCACAGGAAGGAGACATAACTGGATTGAGGAGACCAGGACAAGGCTCTGAAGGAGAGAATTTGATGTTTCTTCTTTTACCAGAAGAGCAGGTGTGTGTGCACTGCCAGCATGCCTGGCAAGCTGCTGTGGGCTGGTATGAGATCCCCATCTATGAAAGGACAGGAAACCTGCTCCTGCAGCCTGGCCATGGAGAGATCAGCAGCTGTGCTGGTCTGCTGCTGCTGCACACCTTTGTGAAAAATCATCAGCTTTTAATATTGAAATTAATCTTGCTGCTGGCCCAGCTTCATGTTCAAAACCCCCTTCAGATACAGCACTAGAAAAGATGTGACAGCATTTGGGGAAGTAATTGAAAACACTGCAGCCTGGACACAGGTTTGGGAAGCATATGGGCAATATCCTGCAAATAATTTCCATTTATAGCTGTTATTTCAGACCAGATCTTGTCTATGGAACTGCAGCTTCTATTATCTCCTTTTCTCTCCTACTTTCTCAAAACTTCCCATCTGTTTGGCTCTCAGATTAACTGGGCATTTTACTACAATGGGCAAGCTCCTCCAATCTATTATCTTGAAGGGAAAGTTAGTTAGTAACTTAGATTTTCTGGCCAGCATGCTAACTCTTCGTTTTCTGCCATTTACAACATTTCCCTACAAAACAACCTGCTACATGCCACACGTGGAGACTACCATGAGATTTCAGGATGTGCAGGTGTGTGTCTGGTACAGATGCCAAGGAGCAGCTCCCCAGACATCTGCTGGGAGAGCAACACAGCTGGTTGTGAGCAGTCTATGAGACTTCTAGAGGGTGTTGAGGACCTTGTCCAGGTATTGGACAAACCAACCAGAGGAGAAGCATTACTGGACCTGGTGCTCATAGTGCAGATGAGCTCATTAGCAGGGTTAAGACTCTGATGGCATCTACCCAGATTTTATAAGGCTTTTTACATGGTCCCCCAGATTTTATAAGGCTTTTTACATGGTCCCCCACGATACCCTTATCTCCAAATTGGAGAGTCACTGGTTTGAAGGGTGGGCTATTCAGTGGGTATGGAACTGGTCAGATGGACAAAACCAGAGAGCTGTGGTCAACAGCTTGATGTCCAGGTGGAGGCTGGTGACAACTGGCATCCCAAAGTGCTCTGTTGTTGTACAGGTGCTGTCTAATACCTTTATCAGTGGCACAGACAGTGAGATTGAGTGCCACCTAAGCAAATTTGCAGATGACACAAACCCAAAGCTGAGCAGTACAGTTTACATAACAGAAGGAAAGGGTGCCAGCCAGAGGGACTTGGACAATCTTGAGAATTGGACACGTGAGAACCTAATGAAGTTCAGTATGTGTGAGTGCAAAGTGCTGCACCTTGGTCAAGTGCAGACAGTATAGACTGGGAGAACTCATAGAGAGCAGCTCTGCAGAGAAGGACTTGGGGGGTTTGGTGGATTAAAACCAACATGTGCACACATGTGCCCCAGAAAGCAACTGCATCCTGGGTTGCATCAGAAGAGGCAATGCCAGCAGGTTGAGGGAGGTGATTCTGTCCTTCTGCTCCACCATTGTAAGATCCAACCTGAAGTACTGCATCCATGTCTGGGGGTTCCCAGCACAAGAAAGACAGGAATATGCTGAAGCAAGCCCAAAGGAGGCCATGGAGAAAAACAGAGGGCTGGAGAACCTCTCCTGTGAAACAAGATGACAGAAATGGTATTGTTCAGCTTGGAGAAAATAAGGCTTTGGAGAAACATTAAAGCAGCCTTCCAGTACCTAAAGAGGGTCTTTTAATAAGAGGGAGAACAACTTTTTACATGGACAGAGAGTGATAAGAAAATGGAAATGGTTTTAAATTAAAGGAGGAAATATTCCATTTAGATGTTAGGAAGACATTCTTTACTTAGAAGGTGGTGAGGCTGTGGAACGGGTTATCCAGAGAAGCTGTGGATGCTCCATCCCTGGAAGTGTTCAAGGCCAGATTGGATGGGGCCCTGAGGAACCTGATCTGGAGTGTGGTATCCATTCCCATGTCAGGGGGGTTGGACCTATATGATATGGACCTATATGTCCATTCCAAGCCAAATCATTATGTGATTCCATGAGCCTTGGTACTGTATGGCAAATGCAGTCTAGAGTAAAACTAAAACTAACATGTCACTGGCTTCTTGATCACATTCATTTTTCAGAGTTGAACTAATCTCTCTAGCCGAGAAATTTCTTTCTGGCATATAGACATATTTATAAAAATGTTCCTTAGACAAAACCAGGGATGTTGAATATTTTCTACAGAATATAAGCAAAAACCTACAAGCAAAAAAAGCTCTGTATTATCCATATTGGAAATTCCTATCAAGGACACAATCTAGCCCAGGACAGAAATAAGATTAGTAGAAGATTCTCATGTCTAGAGGCAGACAAACACTTGGTTGGAGAAGATCCCAAGGGCTTAACTAAAATGACTGAAATAAAATAAGAGTCTTGGGAGATTCTGTAAGTTGGGGCTAGACTCAATTTTGAGCTTCCTGCTCTGATTTTTGTCATGGTGTAAAATTTATGTTGCTCTCATACTCATCGTCCTGGGAAAAAATACTTTCATAATCAGAAGTGCCTTCTGCTACATCTGCCTCCTCTGGTAGCACACAGCTGCCCCAGACATACAAAATATATTGCAGCCTGTCTTTTTCAGCTTGTACTATGAGTTTCCTGACTAGGGAATGAGCACAGAATCTGACAGAGTATGAGTTTGAGACTCAACACAAGCTCAAGTAGAGCCTACACCCCAAGACAGAGGCTGCAGCACAGTCCCTTCCAGCCTGTGCACCAGCTGATTTGATTTTCTAGGTAACACAGCCTAGAGAAGCCACCTATGGCCTGGAGCTCCAGACAATAATTAAGTTGTTAGTGGGTTGCCCCAGCATTGCAGTAATTGATGATTAAAGCATGTACAGCACACTGCTGAGGCCTGGCACGCGGTGAGGCCGATCAGCTGCTCTCCTCCAAAGCCACACCAATTTTGTTACATGGATCATTCCAGATGTTAACAGCTCCCCTGTTTCCTAATCAGCTGGGGCAATTTACACAGTCTCTGGCTGTGTTTTACATCAAAACTCATTTGATTCTCTGGTATGCTGCAATAATACTGGAGACAACCATCCTTCAAATGCGCTTTCCACACACATCATGCTCCTTCTTTACCACTTTTAGATGAAAAGGGCAACACACGGCTGTGTGAGTTAATTAAGAAAGTCCTCATATATTACACTCAGCTTTGTTTCCCAACAATTCTCTTATCTAAGCCCAAAGATGTGTCGTGGCTTGACAGGGAAGTGAGTTTTTTGGGAAGTTGTAGTCAAACCAATCAGTGGCCAGATTGGAATATTGGCACCTGGTGTGGCCACTGAAGACCTGGATACGCCTCTGAGAACACAGGGGGTTAAAAGCAGAGTACTCCCAGGGGAATTTTCTCTCTCTTCCTGCTGGTGAAGAGGTCTTAAAGCCTCCCCTGCCCAGCCTGCAGCTGGGTGGGGGAGGGGGGGAAGGAATGCAGCCTGTGGTGAGGTAGCCAGAGCCCCTGCAGGACGGAGGGGTGGAGGAACACTGGGATGCTTCGGGCAGCCACCCCCAACCCGTGAGAGAGAGAGAGAGAGAGAGAGTCTGTGCCAGCTTGAAATTTGATATCAAGTGCTGGCACCACAGCTGAGAAGACAAAGCACAGGGTGGCAAGAAGGTGCCCAGCCATGGGAGTCCTGTGCAGACAGAGGCTGAGATTTTAACCCTTTTTGTTCTTGGACAATGGAAACTTTGAAAACACTGATCCTCCTTGATTTGAATGAGAAGAGAGACAGATATGAAATAGAAGGAAATGGGCAAGTGTGGTGAAAGTTCGAGCAAGTGAAAAAATGTCAGAAGAGGATCGGAACAGTCCTAGGTGGGAGGAGATGATGGAGTGGCCTTTGGCTGGACTTTTTCTTGCATAGCCATTGGACTGAACCAATTTCTTCCTGTGACACGGAGACTGCATCTAGGGGGAGGCAATGGCTGGCAGCCAAAAGGGTGCAGTGATGTTATGTGAAGGAGTGGAGTGAACAGAGACTGATGAGGAGGGTGCAGTGGAGCCCTCTGCCTTCAGAGGAGAAGGATCTCTGTTCTTGAGAACCCCTGGCCCCAGGGGAGTGAATATGGGGGGGAGTGCTGTCCCAAAAGTGAGATGCTGTTGCTTTTTTTGGAACTGGGCAAAGCATCCTTAAAAGGAACCCTAGAAACAGTTTGGATCCATGAACTGTGGTGAGAGCACTGGACATAGAAGGAAGATGTCCCGATCTCTTCAGGTGGTGCCATGTGTGACCTGGAAACACAGGAGGTTTCAACTGTGTTTCCTGGGGAAGCCTATGGTGCAAGAGGATGCCTCTCTCCTGGATTAACTGGGAGTTGATTGTCTGAGGGGTCATAATGGACTGAGAATTTATTATTTGAGGGGTGGCAACTGGATTGTGAATTTAAGGTTTTGTCTCATTGTGTTGTGGTGGAATTGGGTGGGGGGAGGAGGAGTGTTTTGGAAGGCATCCATTCAGAATTTTGTGTGGTTTTTTTTTTTTTACTATATTGTAGGTTAATAAAGTTTCTTTTCTTTATCCCTAAGCTGGAGCCTGCTTTGCTCTGTTTCTGGTCACATCTCACAGCAGCCATTTGGGCAAATATACTTTCATGGGTGCACTGGCACTGCGCCAGTGCCAACCCATGACAAGATGACATAGTAAAAGGTTGATTATGGGAACAATATCACTGAGCATGAGTTTGAGATGGAAACCACGAGATTTTGTCCTGTCTAATGCAAGCACACATACAGGGATCTGAGAACCTGCTTAACCCAGCATTAGCTGATCTTTTTACATACACAGAACAGAGGAGGAACTTGTGACATTGCTGTGGGTAAACTTGTGTTGCTATTTTATAGCTCGCCAGCTCAGAACGGATGTCTAATAACAATGACCTCGGATAAGAGGGGGAGGTCTCCTTCATTCTGAAATACAGCCTAATTGGGACTGAAGTGCCTCATGACATAGACCAAGCAAATACATTTGTATCAATAAATGCTCACCCATAGGCAGATGGCTGGAATTGCACAGTGGGGTTCCTTCTTCTAATCTGCTGCCACTGAGCTGTTTTGAGTCGGATCCAAAACCTCTTCAAGGCAATGGGAGTTTTTTCAATTAACTTCAATAGCAGTTGGGTAGGATCCAGAGAATTAAGTGACCCTGGAGATGTATTCTGGGTGCCTGCTGACACTCTCCAGGGGGGAATTTTCAACTCCTTTCGGGTTTTTTTGGGCAGTTCTGAAACAAGAGAAGTTTAGTTTACATTTTCAGAAATTTACACTGTACGAATGTCCTATTCCTGCTGAAGTGTGAGGAAATTTTGCATTTATAGGAATTTATACTTATGACTGCCATTTACTCTACCCCAGGAATTTTACCAGCTCAGGATACTGCTCAGATTGTCAAACAGATTCTTTCAGTACCAAACAAGCAAGGCTAAAAATAAGTACTTAATCATTGCTCTTGAAATGCCCCCTAAAACTTCTCTAGTGTCTGGAAATGTTCCACCACTCCATTTCTTGGGGGTTTATAGCAACCCTACCTATGAGATCTATTAACAAGAGCCTTTCCATTCCTCCCACGCTTGAACTATTTTAAGACATTCTGCAGTTAAGCTCAAGTCTCCATAAGTTTTGTGTTAACCTGGTCTACACTTCTCGGATGTGGAGTGTGGCTATTTCCTGGCTCAGTTTTACTTCTGACAGAAGAACAGAAAGACTTACTAAGTACTGCTAAGAGCTATGTCATGGCCCACTGACAGTAATGCAGTTTTGACAAATTTATGTGAAAAAAGAAATGGGGAGAAAGCTTGTTCAATGGTGAGCAGAATTAAAATGGTTCTTTAAGGTGACAGCCTACAAAAATAAAAGTAAAGCCTATGCTGAAGCCCAATTCCAAATTTTATTTTTTTTATAAGTAGAATACTCAGAATACTCAAATTGATATATTTGGATTTTCAAAGAGGAAACGCTTTAAAAATTCTCTTTCAGAAAGTAAGAATTTGAGGAGGGTTTTTTTTGTTGTTGTTGTCGTTGAACCTGAATGCATATACTGTCCCTTTTTAATTTGTAAACCTCTGGAAAGCCTGCACAGTCCTCTTACTCTGGCTGTAAATGGTAGGTCGTGCACACTTCTTCCTCCAGTCCACCTTTGTTCTGTGCCCTTCAGAGAGGGAGAAGCACTGCCTTGGAAAGAAACATGGGAGATTGTGTGGCCACAGGCCTGGTAACAAGACCCCTACAGACCTCTACCAATTTGAGATGCTCCATCAGTTCAAGTCCCTTCTGCTTATTCAAGGCTAAAGTATTAGCAGAATGGTACAGAAGAAGTTAATTTTCTGTTTGCTGATGTCATGAGTGATATCATAGTCCTGGCACACAAGTATCTCTGTACTGTAAAACACTCCACAGAATCTGAATTTGAACATTCCTAGATGTGTGATGATAGACAAAAAGACCCAACTTTGTAAAGAGTCAAACTAAAAGGAGATTCTTCTGGAAGGCAATTTTGTCTTTCGCTAGCTTGTCCAATCAATCTTACCCAATCTTCCAAACTGTGTCTGAGCTATTGAATATATTTCTGTGCTGTAAACACGGGACAAAATCAGCGTCAAAATCTAACCATCAAGTTAGCTAGATCAAAATATTTTTCTGCATTTTGTGTTGACTGGAATGAGAAAGAATTTATTTTTTGAGTACCAGATCATTGAAATAAATTTCTAAAACAAAACTCCTGCAAAACACAATTATTATTCAACTCATTTTAACAATTCGATAAATGCGGTGCAATGACTTCCGTTAGCTATTTTCCCAGCCAAGGTCTACTACATCATTAAATATTATTGAGTTGGGTCTGCCATTTTACTTGAAATTATGCGCCTGGCATTTTAGTCTATGGCCATAAATGCTGGAAATGTCAGTTATATAAGCATCCATCTTTTTCACTACTGTCTCCCATCAAACATTAACGGTAGGAGCTTTAATCCATTCTACACAGTCCCAGATATCTACATTTGCTGGGAAAGGAACTGTAACAGAGAGCACTGACAACTCACAGTAAGTAATTACTCTCAGAAATATCTCAGTAAACTCAATTTGCTCCCAGAAGTCTTTTAAATTATATCTCGTTAGAGTGCAATGTTTTTTCAAATGACAAGGTCACACAGAAAAGCAAAACTCTATTTTATCTTTATCAGAGCTTTACTCCCCCCACCATAAAACTGCTATAACACATAATTCCAACCAGATAGAGATATTGTGTTTTACTGTTGGAGCTCAGGAAAGCCATAAAGCAAGCAGAATTGTTGTTTACAGTCACAATAAATTTGGAATATCGTATAGCATTCTAGGTGAGGCAAACACATCTACTGATGTCAGCTGAGTGGGAAGAAGTAATTTTTTATTATTATTTTTTGAATTTAGCTGGTAAAATAAATTTATTTTGGAGTTACACTAAAAATTTCATGAATCAGAAAAGATTCGTCTGAAGCTATATTAATATAGCAGAACATACACTTTATCTTATCACCCTACTTATCTGCCTTGGTGACTTTACAGCGAGAAGTTATAGAAAAGCAACATGGATTATGTAGTTGACCAACACTTCTAATTTTATTACAAGTCTTGATAGTTAGCATTATTTCTTATAACCCCAGCATGAAGCCATGTAATTAGGAAAGCAAAAAAAATTACAGCACAAAAGCGGCAATATGATCGCATTTTTTGTGGGTACTAAAGTTGCTTCTTGTATTAATAGAGATTTCAATTTAACTAAAGTAGAAGCAGCCAAGCAGACCCTTCATTAAGTACATCCTTAATTTTATTCCCATTTAAAAAACTATACCCTTAAGTGAATATGTGCTTTTATTCTTAAATCCAAGTTATCTGGAACATTAAAAGAGTGCATGAAATTGAAACCGAGCAGCACTGGTATATCTTAGCAAGTAACTACATCCAAAGAAATTCTCCAAGGAGAATATCAGAGGATTAGAGTCTGCCACCACAGAAAATGCACAGCCCAGTTTGAGAGCCACTACACAGGGGATGGGATACACCCTCATTCTGCAAGCATGGGTAAGCCCAAGTCTTTCCAGGAATGTACCTAAATGAACACACCTACTCATAGCAGAAGTCAGAAAAACAGAAATAATTTTGGAAGGATAGATATCCACATAGTAGGGGATTTTGTTCATGAGTATATTTTACAGGAGTCATTTGGGAGAGGCTTGCAGGAAATTTAATGGGCATAGCAGAAAGACTGTCATTACAGTCAAGAAATATTCTTAAGCAGCAGTTCCGATTTTATAAACTTCATCATCTTGCATTTTAATTATTTCTGGATTTTTTTTATATGACAATCATAGGCTGAGAATTACAAAAGGATACCTCCAACAGACAAGCTTATCCATCCCAGAAAGTTTACCTTCTCTGAGCTCCGCCAGTCAAAATAGGAACCAGTTTCTGACAAGGGATCTTCTAATGTTATATTTCCTTGCTTTGCTAAGTCAAGACAACATATAAGGCAAATACCTAAATTAATGCCTAAAAGTACAGACCACAAAACTATAAGTTTAGCCTTGATACTGGATTAGAAGGGCTGAAAAACCTTCTTCAAAGGTTTTTGAGAGTGAGAAAATTAAATTATTCAATTAATTTTCACCAATTTGACGGAAAGTGAAACATGAGCTTTCTAAACACACCACAACTCCACTATGTGGTCAGTAACACAAGCTCAGGCCAAAAAGCACCCAACGTCAGTCCTTCAGGCTCTTGTGGGTTTTCTGAACCTAGGTTTTGCTGCTCAGTTTCTGACAACTATAAACCCATACCTCCCCAATGGGGGAGGGTACAAGGACTCAAATAAAATCTTGCTGACATGCCATGACTGCCTCTTGCTGCTACTATGGCATCTATTGTTATTTGCTACAGGTAGTAAGATACAACCTTATCCTGTTTCTTCAGAGCCAGTAGTGGCTGTAATACAGAAGAGTCTGTGCATGCAGGGGAAGGTGGAAGGAGTCAGCAGAGAATAAAAACTCTGTCTTAAATGTATCCTTTTAGAGGTCTTAAGGGTGCTCACCTGGATGACACCACTATCTGTTGAGAAATCTTTTCAGAGGGGTTCTCTGTGTGTGTTATGCCAGTAAAAAAGTATGAAATCCTCTTTGAACAAGACAATGAGGGAGTCAGGAGCTGGGGTGAGAAAACAATTTCTTCTCACTCAATATTTCTTTGATCTTGACTAAGGTTTTGTGTCTATGAAGAAACTTGTGGATGCAAAGCCTCAAACTGGGTTTTAAGGGATGTATGTCCCCACTCTAAAAATATCCTGTGGGGCACCAGAAGGTAGCTTCTTGGGCACAAAGCAGAAATCACAGTAGAATATTTTCCCCCTTCTGAGCTATCTCTGTACATCGGGTCACAGAGTCAGACTTGAGACTTTCTGTCCTTCAATCCCCCACACATGACTGTGTCTATGGATCACTTGGTGCAACAGTAAAAGTCATCCAAGAGAAAAAAGTTAGACAGAATAGAAAATTAAAAATTGCCAGCAGAGAATGTATAGATATGAGGTAATTTCCTATATCCTTATACTATTTAGACTATAATTTGCATTATCAGCAAATACTGTTCCAATCTCATCTCTTTTCAGCTCTTCTATGTAGAACAGCATTAACAGAGTAAACACCTCCAAGGATTAATTTTAACAATGTCTGACCATGCTACCCTGCTCACAGCTTCTCAGTTGCTGAACTCTGTGCTGACAACTCAGCAATGATTCAGACTGTTCAATAAAACCTGAAATAGGTCAAATCTGCCACTGATCTGCATCAGGTAACTTCATGAATTGAAGTTTACATCCCTGCAGATGTGGTCCACCTGACTTTATAGAGAGAGCTGTGTCTTTTTATTCCAGACATAAATTTGGCTATCAGCAATAGGGGTGCTTTGATCCATATCAGCTAGGAGTTTGATCCCATGACTGCGAAAGACCTGAGCTAATTTATGTCACTGGAGAAAACTGGGGCAAATGCCTATACCTGTAAAACCATAGTCTGATCTCTCTCTTTCTCTAGCATCAAGCATTTCAAAACCAACTCATAGTCTGAATTTTCTTTTTCATTTTTTTATTATTTGGCCCAGTTCTTTAGATAATACTCACAAAATGCTGGTATATTTTTAGAAGGCTAGAACTAACTGATAAAAAAGTTAAATAAACATAATTGGAAGCCAGATTCATCTCTTGCTGTAGAAATATGCCTTGTGCTTGCATTTGTTCAAGTTTTTTGCTGAGTTTTGACTTTTTGCTCAGACCTTCATTTTGTCTTGCCCCAAACAAAATCAGAATTTTTCAAAGCCAAAATGAAAACAACACATTCCAGCTCTGCACAATGACTTTGGCTTGAGGAGAACAAAGGCTTTCATAAAACCCAGTTTTCAGTAGAAAAGCACTAGGATGGATAATTTTCAGCCAGCCCTGCCAAATAACTGCATCCTTTCCTTCTGACGTTTTTACCTGGTCGGTACCGCTTCACTCCACAGTGAATCCCATTGATTTTCTCTGTGCAGTCAGCACTGCCAGACAGTGATGCCTGAGCCATACCACCCTGGGAGCACAGTCAAGTGATGCCAGGCTCTACAGACTCAGGAGGTAGGATTTCCTCTTGGTTTCTTCCCTGCTTTCTAAAATTGAAGATGAAGGGTTAGTAGCTCACCACTGCCTTAATTTATCCAAGCAGAAAGAGCATTTCTAGTGCTTCTAAGAGTCTTCAGCTTATCAGACACATCATTCCTACCTCTGCAGGCTGTAATTTAAACTCAGAATAATGAGAGTAATAATGAAAAAGAGAGATATGTGCTTCCATTTGCTTTTTCTTTAAACTGAATTTATAATCAGCAGATTATCCAGAGGTCTTGGAGGATCTTCTCTGAGACTATCCAGAGGAAGGTGGTCTCTGTCTCCTTAAATTTTAAAGATTTCTAGATCTTTGTAAATCCTTAAGTTTTCAAAATCAAGATTGAATACATACTCTGAGAACTTTGAGTTAGTTCAGGCCCAGGTTGTTAGACTTGGAGCAGGACTCAGTGGGTAAAATTTTATGCATTCTGCTGAGTTTAAGAGATCATCCTAGTCCCTTCTGCTTTAACAATGTACAAATCTGTGCAGTGAGCAGCAGAATGTTATCGAGCTTTGGCTACCCTTTCTCATTCTCCTAGTTGGATATTTTTTTGCAATCCTACAGAGATATTAAAAAAAACCCCAAAAACCATCATAACAGCAAGCCTGAAATCAATATGATTAGATGAAAAGCAAATGACCAAAGCTGCTGCTTTCTCGCCCATTTTTTACATTTTCATTACTCCTGCTCTTTTTATTGTAGAGATTCCAAATCAGAGTTTCCAGAATCACCAAAAAACTGAAACTATCCTACTATACACAAAGCTGTGCCACAAAAATCTAGGCTCTGCTGTTGCTATGTCCCACTCTCAGTCAACCCTGCACAAATAAGTCTTTCAACAGAGCACTTTGTCATCCTTTTGCCATTCTTACTGTGAAAATTCCCTCTAGGCTTTCACCAGCCCGAAGGATGATCAGAATTTTTGTGGGGCCCTGATAACAACCAAAACCAGTGAGTACTTCATACTGCAGTTTTGACTGTGGCTTGTATTTCACAAGAGCATGGAGGAAGACCATAGCCAGCTTGTTGCCCTTTTTCACCTCTCTGCATTAGTCAGACAAGTCACTATCTTCATGACCATGTGGTGGAGGAAATCTGCCACAGCCTGCAGCAGGGTTAGCTGCCATGGTACTGGTACGGGGAAAAGCTGTAATGGGATTATTTTTCCCCTGATTTTCCACTAACCAGCAGAGTCAGAGTCAGAGCAGTGATCAGGTGAGCACCCTTGTAACCACTTTCAAACAAATCACATAGACTTTTACTAAACTCAGAGAAAAATCTGTTGGTTCCTACAAAACTTAATCCAGATTACATCCCACTACAGTAACAGGATGCTGACCCATAAACTGCTACAAATGAAGTTGAACTTGTGCACTTTGTGTTGCTATATCTAAGAATGGGTTATCATGACTTTAATGACCAATAGGACACACAAAACACTGTAAATTTTAAAGAGAATGATAAAGCCAGTCTTTACCCTTTTAAATAATCTGCATCTTGACTAGCTGTCCAGTCTATTTTCTCCTTGCCAGTTATATTGAGAGGCCATAAACAGAAGAGAATGAAAATAGCCAGTAAATTAAAGTGCAGGCAACTGAAAAGGTCAAAGTAGTATGCTTTATTATTGTCTGCCTCTGAGTATATGGCATGGCAAAATTCATACAGCAGTCTTTCAAGAAAATAGAAACAATGAGAAATCAATCAACACACATTGGCTATACTAAAAATAATGGGATTAAAACCAATTTTATGTCAAAATATCTGCATATATATATATATATATATATATATATATAAATCTCTTTTCTCTCTACTGCCTTAACTGATTGGAACTCAGAGAGGGACTAAACAATGGAAGCTTGCATCTGTTTCAGAAGTACTGCAGAAAAAAGTGAGATTGCACCCTCAGCTGCAGGTTGCTCACTTTTCTCATGTACGCCGTGCCATGTATCAGCATCAAGGCACAGATCCACAGCTCTGAGTGAGTCTGCTGTTGTTAATGGCTTTGTTGCATTCAGTTTCAACCAGTGGAGGGAAATACTAGATCTCAAATGGGAGCTCTTGGCTTTCTGGCCTGTGAATCTCAGGAGTACCTGGCATGGCCAGCGCTGGTCTTTGAAAGCTGCGTTAAGCCAGTTGTCATAACACACAGCACACAGGACAATTTGGTACCATTAACTGGGTAAAAAAATGACTGCTCCCTTACTGAGAACAGCCTCTCTGCTTTTAGTCCCTCAAAGTGCAGCTGCAGAAGGACATTTTCCTTTAATTACACAAGCAAATAATTAGGAAAAGGGCTGGCCAGATGAAGCTTATTTCCAGGAATCTGCTAATTTTAAATTTGACTGTCAGTATAAGTGTAGAAAAAGAATTAGAGGGAGTTGGCAGTTTTAAAACATATTATTTGTTATCAAGTCCACCAAACACTAATGAGACACAATGTCTTGCCTGCAGCACAGGCTGATATGTTTTTTGTCATGTAATTATATATTACTGTGGCAGAACGTATTTTCCACAATGATTTTCTTTCCACCTATCTATCTACCTATCATGGGGGAGTGGACTAGCAATTTGCAAAAAAACCTGTCTTTAAACAACTATAAAAATAAGTAGTGTCTGGTCTTACCATTTCTCTTAAAAACCTGACTAAATTTCAAGCTCAATAGTTTTTCCTAAAGTATGATATGGAAACTGCTTTCATGGGTGCTGGATTCATCACCATCATAATTCTGTTCTCTTACAGAATCAAAAACTACTGTATTTTCATGCTGCAACCATAGTCTTGTGGTCACAAAATGTGAGGTCACCACTCTTGTAAGCATTCAAGGGTGGAATATGGCAAGAGAAAACACCTGTGTCTGGTGAAGCAAATAAGTAGTGCTTACATCTCACCAGATTTCAAAGAGGAGGGAGTGTAAGTCCTCAGACACACCACAGTGTCTCCTCCTTCACTTAGAAGAAAAAAGGCATATGCAATTTTTATTATGTTGTTAAAAACACAGTCTTTTGTCATTCTTTGGTCATATGCAGAGATAATTTCACCAAATTCTAGTCCCTATACAATGGTTTCCCTTCTCAGTTATTGCTGTTACAGATAACGAAATATCATTCAACAGCACAGTTCTGCACTAAGCCTTACTGAAAATTAACTGGCAGTCTTGTCTCAAGATTAAATACTTTTGGGGTTTAGCTCAGAAGAAAAGCTGTCTGTGGAACACACAATTCAAACCTGAGGGAGACACATCAGAAAGATAAAGCATAGATAGATTTATATAGAAATTTAGATTTCTATATAATTTAGATTTCTAGGGTTTCATAGATTTCTAGGGTTAGGAATATAAATCCTATAAATATCATGTCAGAAGTTGACCAGACTTTCCTGTAGTCCCATCGCAAAAACCCTTGACATCAGTCTTCTCCAGCATGGGTAAACTCCCTCTTGGCCCTATTATCCTCAAAAGTGCATCCAACAGAGAATACATCTGTGAAGCTGCAGTATATTTTCTGGAGACTTTCACAAGTTTCCCTTTGTCCTCAGCCCTTATCTCCACGCTACATGGAGTATGACAGTTCCCAGAAAGGATGCATGCCTTTACATCCAGCACTTGATGTACAGCAGAGATACAAAAACATACAGACCAGCACAGGAGGGATAAGGTAAATAGCAAGAAAAATGTCATTTTTGGGGAAAGGTACCAAAAGGCATTTTTGTACTCTCTTTTATATCTTAACAAAACTTCTCTACCATTCCATAATAATAAATAAGGATCATAGATAAAAAATATGAACTCTGGGTAATGCATGCTATCTCTTTCTCTAACTTACTAGCACATATACTGTGATTATGCTAAAAACACATGTATGTAACTTCATAAAATTATAGCTAAATCATGTCTTTGCAACCTCTTATCTGACTCACACCTGAACATAAAACTGTGGTTTTCACCTTATTAGACAAAAGAAAGTCTGGACTGATCATTACTCTAGGATCTGCCACTGGCTGGCCCTGGGTAACAACACTAGCCTTGCCACTCACCCTTGTGAAAGCCAGACCTTTGCCTCTTTGCTCAAACAGATGCTCTTTCCCAACATCCCTTCTCTACTTCTTTTGTCTAAAATTTCAATGCCTTGAACAGCCAACAGGGCTTTACTGGTTACCTGTCCAAACAAATGAAAATAATTATCATAGCATGGTTTGGATTGGAAAGGACTTTAAAGATCACCCAGTTCCAACTCCCCTGCCGTGGGCAAGGACAGCTTCCACCAGGGTGCTCAGAGCCCCATCCAGCCTGGCCTTGAGCACTTCCATGCATGGGTCATCCACAGCTTCTCTGGGCAACCTCTTCCATTGTCTCACCACCCTTACAGTAAAGAATTTATCCCTCATATTCAATCCAAATCTCCCTTCTCTGAGTCTAAAAACATTATCCCTCATCCACTGAGTTCTGAATAAGTAGCCATCTCCAGCTGTCCTGTAGACCTCCTTTATGTACTATAACACTGCTGTAGGATCTCCCCAGAGCCTTCTCCAGGCTGAATAACCCCAACTCCCAGCCTTTTCTCACAGGGTAGGTGCTCCAGCAGCCTGATTATTTTTGTGGCCCTCCTCTGCACCTCTTCTAACAGGTCCATATCATTCTTAGGCTTGGGAACCCCAGTGCTGAATGCAGTACTGCAGGTGGGGTATCACCAGAGTGAAGCAGAAGGGCAGAACCAGGTCCCTCAACCTACTAGCCATGCTGCTTTTAATGCAGCTCAGAATGCAGGTGGCTTTTTAGGCCCTGAGTGCACATTGCCAGTTAATATTCAGTCTTTCATCTACAGATTATCATTGTTAATAATTAATCATACATTAATAATTATTGTTATCAATATTTCATTATGCTGCTGAGGAAGGACATAGTGAGTAATATAAAGTCAGGGCCTGTCAGGACGGTTGCATACGTTTTCTTCTTTTAGTTTGAATTCTAGCAGGGTAATAAGGTGATAGGAGTAAGTGGTATTCTTAAATAAGTGATGAATCAACAGCTTCCATTGGGTAAATTGTGACTGGCTCTTTCCCTACCTATTTATGACCTATAAAATTTGCTTTATTCCCCTGTATGAAAAGGATCAGCTCCCAACTTTTCTTCTTTTTGTTTCAGGATTGACAGGAGATCATTGAAGGCTGTGAACCAATAGGTCACAGAAAGAGAAAATCTGATGGGAAATTCTCCCAGCCTTAACTGGGTGGAATACAAATTCAATTCTATCCCAGCAATTAAAGCTTTAATTTTATCCCTTTGAAATCCCTCACTTGGTATTTGTCAGAGATTTGCAGAAAGTTACCTTCTTCGGACTGAGCAGATTATCAGAGGCTGCTAGAAAGAGACAGAACTTAGAGCATGGCTTCCAACAGAACTTTCAGCTCTTTTCCAATTGAGTTTCTTGTCAGTCTGTGACTTGTATTTATCTTCTTTTCCTGCTTATTAAAGCTGCCATACTTATGACTGAAAATACTAGGAAAGGCTTTGGTCTAATCAAAGTAAATCCCCTTTTCAATCTCCTTTGCATAGGCGGTTGTTCATCAGTAGAGAGCAGAGCTAGGGGAACGTGGCTGGGGAAGAAGCGAAGAAAATGTGTTTCCACTGGCTCCCAGGAAGATGATTTTTACCAATATATTATATCCCACTGCAAGAGGCTGCCCCACTGCTCACAAGTAGTGTGTCCTTGCTGGTTGTAATCTAAATACCCAGGCATCCTTACTGAAGAGCTATTGCTGTATATATGTTTTCCATCTGGGGCACCCATGGGGTTCTCTAGAAGACAACAGGTGAGAAAAAAAACATGCTGCAAAATGCTTCTGTTGCTGACCAGGGAGGTGCCACTGCTCCCAGTACCAGCTGAATAATGAGGATTGTAAGGACATACACAGCAGGCAGGCACTTCCCAGAGCCTGCAAGCTGGTGCATTTACAGACACATCCTGCAGATGTGCCCCTTCATGAATGAAAATTGGGTAAAATAACCATAGTTACTCAAAAGAAATGAAAACTACTAATCTTGCTTTTACATTTTTAAGATTTTTTTCGAAAGGTTCTGGTGTTGGCAAGAAGTAAGGCTTTCCTACTGTGGTTGGTGGCAGAATTACACAGGCATTTGGGGGTCTCTTCTGTATTGCTCAGAAAAGAAGAACCAGTCTCACAAAGGTTTCTGCTTAATTGGAATCAGGTCAAAACTTTCTCTTTATAGGTCAAACAGTATTTTCTAATTCCAGATGCGAGATGCAAACAGTGCAATACCTCTGACAGCCTCAGAAACAGGAGTCTTTCATGTCATGACTTGGCTTCATCTGAATCATTCAGCACAGACTAGTTCAAGTGAAGGACAAAGCAGAGACTTGATCCCATACCCCTACACATACTGTCACTACAGAAGGCACAATGACTCACTGCACATAACTATGCAGCAAAAAATTAGCAGGCAAAACTTGAGCAAATCCAAAACCTGTCCACAAAGCATTTCACTTTTAATGACAAGAATCTGTTTTGATAAATTCTCTATCATACGAAAACCTGTTTGATAGGGCCGAGGCAGCAAAGCTGCTGTGTTTTTCATCATCTGAGATGTTCCCCTTCTGGAAAGCACATCTGCTGAGATAAAGGGATAATTCTGTCGTGTTGGTGTCTTACAACAAAGACCTATGTGAAAATTTTCCATCAAAACCGATAAGGCAAACTGGGATTTTGATTAAATAGGAAAAAAGCACAATTTTCCACTAGAAGAAAAATCACCCAAACCAAACACCCCAAAGATAAAACCTCTCAGGCGCTTTGCTACTGCAATGCTTCAAAATAAAATAAGTTCCTTCTCCTCCCCGGAATCCCACTCTACCCTGTTGGCCAAGTATCCCAGTTGATCTGTCCATCTCACAGATTAGGGATTATCCCTTGGACCTCTCTCCAAGGGATAATCACTGAAAAAGTACTTCAGAGAAGGTTGCCAGCATGGAAGAAGAGGGATGTACAACTTCAGGAAGACAAAACCAAACATGGGGGTTCATCAGCTCATGTTAGTAGCATAATTTTAGATGTGTTCAAAGCTCATTGCAAAACTAATTCTTCTCTCATCCCTTCTCTAGTTATTTGAAAGTTGTGAGTAGAATAGGTAGTGGGAAAAGTATTTCAAGCATCAGAAAAATGAACTGATAAAGATGTAAAGGGCTAGTGGTAGATTTTTATATGTTCCTGCCTTGAAGTTGGATTCATTTATGTGCTCCTACCTGATTTGCAAGCAGTTTACTGCACTTTTCTTTGCTTGGCCATCTATTCAGGCTGAACTGAGTGCCAATTCTCCTCCTCAGTCCTGCATTCCGGCATCACCTCCTTCTTGTGTGAGCCAGTATCCACCAAGAAACACTCTCTTGTGAAAAGCAGCTTCATCCTGGCATGCTCCACCTAAATCAGGGATTAACAGGGAATATTAGTCCTCACCAGGACCTCACAAAATATTAAACAAAGACATTGGTTCATCTAAGCTTGTACATACGGATCCTGTCTCTGGTGCTGCTGCAAAGAATTATGTCTGTCAGCACTTTCAAGGGGATGATAATCCACCTGATGATCAATCCAGCACACCAGGCAGGGGACAAGGCACAAACCTGGGGGGAAAAGTTAATGACCTCTCTGCTTCTGCCCCCAGTGCAGGTGATGTTTGTAGTCAGCACCATTCTCCTGCACTCTGGCTGTCTTTAGCTCATCGCTTCCCCAAACCAAGAACTGCAGACACTGCAGAAAAAAGCTCAGTGAATTATACTTTTTGCCTTTTTTATTTAAATGAGATTAATGTTTAAATCAGACTTTGGAGAGAGGTTCAAGGTTAATTTTTTTTTTAATCCAAATGTGGCTCTCCCATCCTTCATTTCAGCCTGCAAAGATACCTCTGTTCTGCATTTTCTGACAGTTCTGGCTTTATCTTCACCAGCTGCTGAGTTGCTTTGGACATACTTAGCCTGTTCTCAGCTAAGAAAATCAGCCTTAACAAAACAAAACAAAAAACAAAACAAAACCCAAAAACAAATAAACAAACAACCAAAAAAAATCCCCACAAAAACAAAACCAAAACAACAACAACAAAAACCCCACATAAAACAAAAGAACTCCACAAAAAACCAACAAAAAAGGGAAGATATGGAAAACAGACAGGTGAAACAATGCTGATCTCTGGCCTTTTTCTACCCCAGCCACTGATGCAAAGTCAGCTTATTCTGAGAAAACAGCTGTCAAATACCATGTTGGGAGCAGCTCTGACATTAACTCTTTCCTGACTGGTTAATTTACCTAAGGTCACCCTGCTCACTGGATATGCTCTGCTGCATCAACCAAGCCTCTACTGCCATCAGCCTCTTGCCCACAGCCACCAGTTCCACACTAGTCCATGTGCCACCAGCAAGGATAGGGAGGTAAGGTCACACAACCCAACTGTACGTTCCTGCTTGCTGGCAACCCTTTTAATTTGCCCTAATTTCCCAAGTAAGCCTATTTTGTTAGAAGAGGGCAGAAACCTGACCATCTTTCCCTGAAATGAAGAGGCCAGAAATGGTGAACAAAGGATGCCTCCATGCCCATGGAAACCACCAAGACAAGCTGCACATACAGGAATGCTCTGGTTACAGATTCCTTAACTCTGGGTCCTTATAGCCACTGCTGTGATGAAGGCATAGCACAGCAGGGAAAGTGTGCTGTGAGGTGCTGCATGCACCAAATCCCTTGGATTTGCTTCAGCAGGGGAATAGATTTGCTTTTGACTGCAAATCGGGCTAAATTAGGCTGTCTCCTTCATCCTCAATTTCTCTCCTGTCTGAGAAAACCTAATATTCTCAAAAATCAAAGGAGAATTACTTCACAATCTTGAAAACTCCAACTGTAAGGCACTGTCACAGGTCCAGATGATTGCTGCTATGGCACATGGAGGACAGTGAGGCAGTTCAAGACAGCCCCCATGGCTTCAAGCAGGGTGAGTCTGCCTGACCAAAGCATTGGCCTTCTGTGATGGAGTGACTCCATCAGGGCAGGGTAAGAGCTACTGATGTCATCTCCATGGACTTCTGTGAGGCCTTTGACATGGCTCCCCCACCACATTCTTCTCTGTAAACTGGAGAGAAAGGGATTTGATGGGTGGACTGTTAGATGGATAAGGAATTGGACAGATGGTGGCATCCAGAGGGCAGAAGTCAACCACCCAATGTACATCCATGACAAGTTGTGTCCCTCAGGGGTCTTTACTGGGACAGGCATTATTCAGGATCTTCATAAGTGACACAGTGAGGTCAAGTGCACCCTCACCAAGTTTGCATACAACATTGAGCTGAGTGGTGCAGGTGACACAGCTGAAGGATGGAATGCTCTTACATACAGGTAAAGATATTATAAAAGAAAAGGCCTTGTAAAATCAGGCCTTGCTCTGCTGAATTACCAACAGGCTTGTAAGTTCCCATAAGGAAAAAATTAGTGGAATGAAAACCAGTTAACATAACAAACTATTCTTGCAGAGAAAAACAAGACATCTGTCCCATAACAATCAGTGAAGATAGTATGCAAACATATCTAGAGAGAGGAAATTTGATAGACATATTCAATAGCCCTTACCAGCCAATGAACTGAGTTTTACTGCATTACTGACCAATTAGGTTTAACACCGTGCCTTTGGATATTTCCTATAAATATGAACGATGTGAAAACAGAATTAGCTTTTTCTGCATGAAAAAATACTAAGTCCCACCTGCTTATTAATGCAACAGAATGCTATCCAAAGTGGACAAGCCCAAGAAGTGGGTCCATGACAATGTCAAGAGGTTTAACAAAGCCAGATCCAGGGTTCTGCAGCTGGGTTGGGGAAATCCCAAATATCAGTACAGGATGGGGGATGTACAGATCTAGAGCAGCCCTGCCCAGAAGGACTGAGTGCTGGTGGATGAAAGGCTGGATATGATCTGGCAATGGACACTCACAGCCAAGAAAACCAGACATGTCCTGGATTGTGTCCTGCATCCAAAGCAGCGTGGACAGCAGGGGAGGGAGGGGATTCTGCCCCTCTGCTCTGGTGAGAGCCCACCTGCAGGGCTGCATCAGCCCTGGGTCCCAGCACAGGAAGGACATGGACCATGGGAATAGTCCAGAAGAGAGACACCAAGATGATCAAAGTGATGAAGCACCTTTCCTATGAAGACAGACTGAGAGAATTGGGATTGTTCAGCCTGGAGAAGAGAAGGCTGTGGGGTGACCTAATTATGGCGTTCCAGTACCCGATCGGAGCCTGATGGAGAGGGACTTTTTGTGAGGACATGCAGGGACAGGACAAGGGGGAATGGATTCAAACTGAGGAAGGATAAGTTCAGATTAGATATGAGATTTTTTACAATGAGGGTGGTGAAACACTGGCACAGGTTGCCCAGAGAGATGGTGTATGTCCCATTGCTGGACACATTCAAGGTCAGGTAGGATGGGACTCTGAGCAACAAGAACCTATTGAAGATGTCCCTGCTCATTGCAGGGAGGCTGGAACTAGATGACCTATAAGGGTCCCTTCCAACCCAAACCATTCTGTGACTCTTCTACAGAGACAGTCCTGGCTCAGCCACAGGGAGGGGAGGGGGGCTGGTGGCCACATGAGTTTGGTGGGTTATGGCAGCATACACAACAAGCACCTATGAATTAAACTACTGTAATAATGGATTCCCTCTTTGGTAGGGCTGAGCTTAGTCCAGCAAAATGAAGTTGCATAAGGCTTAAGTATTTAGACTGAAAAATGTGAATATCTGTGCTATAATAGAGAAGCAATTTGCGTGAAGAGAAATTGCATTATGCTTATTCAAAGTCAAATTTATTTCTTCCCCTTCTTATTAAGGATCTAATTTTAAAAATCCCAGCCTCAGGTCAGGGTTATACTTATAGGGCTGACTTCATATGTGGCAGTGCAGAATTCAAAATTCCTACAAAATTCCTTGCTTTAGTCAATCAACAGCCTAAGCCCCCTACTTGGGCCAAGAATTTTTTTATTTTTCTTTTAATTAAAAAATAGCCAGAGGGCATGGAAGGCTTAAATTACTTGCAAAGAGAAAAGTACTTCTCTAAGAAACCTATTAGGAGATATGGCTTGAGAGCAACAGAAGCCCTTCAGACTAAACAGAAGTTTAATATTTTTAAGGTAATGGAGAGGAGGAGATATAATCTGGAGCGTTTCCTTCAGCTCATTTTGGACTGTCATTTTCTGCCCTGAAGCCGTAGTTGAGTTACCTCTGAGGAGATCTAGAGAGAGTGGATTTGGGGGAAGAGTCAGTCACTTAGCAGAATGGGGGAAGGACTTGTCTGTGTGGATCTAGGCCAGTGTGGGTTTCTCCAAAATATGCAAACCTTGGATTCACCTCAGTTCCAAAAATAGAACCCAATGATAGCTACGGCACTTTGGCTTGCACATCAGCTGGCATTTTTTGGCACAAATATTGTTAGTTGGCATAAAGCACCTGCAAGCTCTAATGCAAACAAGAGTGGCAAACAACCTCCTCTGCCCCCTAAAAGAATAAAAGGGAAAAAAGCAAAATCCCAGAATCACACATGCTTTTTGGATTCCCAGAGCTGCAGAGCCCTGAGGACCTGGAGTCCCCATTGCCTGCAAGCACAGTGACCATAGTCTTCAGCAGCCTGTCTGCCTGTCCTAGAGGGAGATGCAAAAGCCCTGTGCCATCTGAACACAGACAGATTAGAGCCAAAGAGGACTATGATTATAATTTTTAGCTGGTAAATTGGGAGTCAGCAGCACCAGATTGTGTTGGGTCAGCTGAGGCCAAGGGCACTTCAATCACAGTCTACATTTACAAGGGACTGCATTTACAGGGGAATAACAAAGTCTACATTTACAAGGGAGTTGGGTAGTGCATAACTTTCCCCTGCTAAGCTAGTATGCATTTCCAGCAAGACAGGCTCTGACAGACAGGATGTTCTGCAAATTCTGCAATTTCTCTTAGGGAAGCATCAGAATATGGCATACTCTACTCCACCCCTCCCTCTCCTAATTTCCTCCTGATATTCCTCATTTTCATGTAAATGATGCAGAATCCTCCTGCACTTTACACAGTAGTAGCAACATCTCGGGGTGAGGGCGGGGGGAGCGGGAAAAAGTTCCCAGAAATGGCAGATTAGGCTCAGAATTATCCCTCCTTTGAGAGGCAATGACCGCATAATAGCGTTACACTCTAGTTAGGCTTAAAAGCAAAGCACGAATTAGAGAGCAGATCATTTCAGTGACCAGACACAAGGCTTAAATGACTGTGAATTTCATGCAAAAATATGGATATGCTCATTTAAATACTAACAAGCTGTTGTCTTGGCCTATCTGCAGAATAGCAAAGGGATAGATGAAGTCTCAAACAGCAGCTGTGACTTTTGAACTACTCTTCTGCAAATGAATGAGGGAGACAGTGAGTGGAGCAGACCAGCCTGATATGGGTAATACTGAATGGAAAACATAATGTCACACAGAAGGAAGTATTTCTCCCTCATCACCAGGACAGTAATTTGTCTTTCCTATTTTTTAAATGAGGACTTCCCTGGCTTTGTGGCAAGAGACCTGGACAGCTCTCTGGGCATAGATGAAGACTAAGGGGCGCCTATCACTCCAAGTCCTGACCCTTGTTTTGCTAAGGAGTATGAAGCAATTCAGCTAAGTTGAACAGTGAGCAAAACAAAAGGGAATTAAAATTTTGTGTTGAAACTGTTGCTTATGCCTTACCCCTTGTGAGACTAATAGATTAGAGCAGACTCTCTCTCTCTTTGTCAATGTGTGGATCAGTGTTTGGCTGATCTGCTCGCACATGATCGATCCTGTAGGTAAGTAGGAGCAGCATGGAGCACAGGCTGCAGTCCCAGGCTGTGAACATTTCCTTCCCACTCCAGCACATTGGAACTTAGCAGGGAGCAGGGATTGAAGACATCAAAGAGCTCACAAGCTAGGATAAGCACTTATAGGCTGTGACTTTACCTGGATCTCACAGCCCTGCCCTGGACCAGGAACTAGTGTTGCCAGCTCAGAGAAGATGGAGCTAATCCAGACTGCTGTTGACACTTCTATTCCATTCCTTTTGGACTTTCCCAGTTACAGGCAGCAGCATTGTGTGGATGGCAGTGATGGCTGAAATAAAAGAGGCTTGACTTCACTAGGTGTAACATACCTTGGCACAACACACAAGAGAAAGAAGCCTTCACTGTGACCCTACCAGGACTTATGTCCTCTGGCCAGCCTTGCCAGAATGGAAGATTTGCACTGGAGATAAGCACAAGTAAAGTAGCCCATTAGGAGGAGATGAAAGCTACATAATTCCTTAACTGAGTTCATGTTTTGTGCCACTTGCACACCCAGTCATCTGGGAGATGGCAGCAGAAAGTTGAGTGATGGCAAACTTTAAATCTCTCTTTCAGGTGAAACTGCCACCACAGCAGCAATGGTTTATGCTGGAACATTAAGCTTCACACGGAGAGAGAGGAGCTGCACCACAAGCTCTATTCAAAGGCAGCTGTAAGAAGCTGTCACCTCTTTATTGTTAGTTACCAGCTCTGATCTTGCCCAGATGACCTTAACATTCACCAATGTATCAAAAATAATATAGATCTGACCTGGCGAGTTTGATCCCGTGACTGCCAACGCTGGATTCTCCCTCCACATCTCCTACTGCTAACAACCTCTGGGATATAAAGAGCATTTTCAATGGCTCAAAGAAGCTTTTTCAATACAGAAAAAAAGAAAAAGGATTTCTCAAGCTGAACGCAGAAATCCTGCAATGTGCTGAAATGTCTTTCATTTAAATGTATTTTTCAACTATGGCCTTTAGCCATTTAAGAGACCCTGTACAGATGAGGTAAGTGTTACCCTTTACAGACAGATACCTTGCCATCTCTCCAGCTCTCTGTGCAGTCTCCAGATCTTGCCTTTTTAAGGCCTTGAACCTGCTATATAGTGGAAATGAAACCAAGCCCATCTCCAAAAGCACAGGGCAGCCCCTTGTACAAGATGAGGCAGAAAATGTGCAGGCAGCAGCCACTTTAGAGACCCATGGCACACACCTTATCAGTTAGAGAAGAAAATGATATATTCTGCTGGGTTAATTAGGAGATTAAGAGAAGGTAATGCAGTCATGTTTCCCTGCTTATTTAAGGGAGTGGAAGCTGGAGAGAGAATTTAATGTGGGGTTTCACTAGAAGAGATAAAAAGTGACAGGGACATAATAAATATAACACCTTCTGCCTGAGTTGCCGGGGATACAGCATCTAGGAAAGAGAGACAGAGTGGGTGAAGTACAAACCAGTCCCAATTCTCACAGCAATCATCGCCACCAGAATGCATTCATGTTGTGCCATTTTCCATCTTGTTATAATCTTTGTCACAAGAATGAGGTTATTGGATAAGAAGGGCTTTTCCATAGTGGGTTTAGTAGTATTGCTGCCATTTCCTTGATCTTTTCAATATTCTGTAATTGATCGGTTTGCCATCTCAATTTTCCCTTGTTTACAGCCTCTGTACCTTGTAGCTGACCAGACAATTCAAGGAGATAAAGGACCACTGAAAAATCCCTGCCTTGTAGCACTCTCTTCTGCCAGAGTAATCAAAAATCAGGGGTCACATATTTCAGCTAGTGTAAATAGGTGTAGCTTCAATTATGCCAGCTGGGTTTATCCCCTGCTATGGGCCTTGAGCAAGCAAAGTCCATTCTGCAGTCTTTCGAGTAGATCTACAGAAATGCCAAAATAAAATCTAAGTTTACATAAAAAGATGCAGTTACAATACCTCGTTCTTTGCGTATGGCACTTTTGGTGAAATAAAAAATTCTAAGTAGATTCTACCTAAAAGATTTACAAGTAATGAAGAGGAAAATCTTTAAGAGTTAAATTCTTTACAACAGTTCCTGAATTCAGCTTTGCCTATACTGGAAGCAGAGTTCTGAACCTCTTCTTGGCAGTGTGGAGTGCTTTGCAAAGGCACAGAATCCTAAGCTACTTGTTAAAACCTGCCACACCTTAATGCTGCCATCCCATCTACTTCACTGGGCCTTCAAAGTACTCCTTTGGTCTGCAACTCCTTTTTCCTCCTGTAAAAAGGAAATAAGGGCATTTTTTTCTATTTCGTTTACCTACGAGAGGAATTTTTAAGGCAGAAGCTCCAAATTCTAGCATGCCTAACGTAACAGGCAAGTAATTTCAGACTTGCCCCATCGCAGCCTGAAACCACTACTCACTACCAGTGGCAGGAGTTGTTAAAAAAAGCTTCTCCTTTCAGGAGCCAAAACTGACAGAGCCCCTCTGGCAGCACAAACTGCATCCCCCCGAGGTGTGTGGAACACCACAGAAATATCAGTGTCCTGTGGAAGCAGCTCTGCCCAAACACATTTGCAGAGGGAGGGCTCCTGGATGTCACATCCTCACCAAAATTGCCACCACAAGCCCTGTGCACGTTTTGGGCAGTGGGAATGTCATTTGTGCTTGGAGAGCAAGGGATCCAGAAGCTGCCCTGGAGCTCAAACCTGCCAGCTGATGTTGCAATTATCAGGCAGTTTGAAAAGACTGTATGGAAATTTATAGCAAAATAAGCAACTGGGGAGAGCAAAGCAGTCCCCGAATGGGTGAGACACTTCTGCATTGATTGCATCTGGTACAGACCCAGAACAGCAAAGGTCAGCACAGAGCTGCTCTACAGAGGCTGCCTATTTTGTCACTCTGCAGAAAAGTGTTTTCTCTTTGCAGTCCTACAACAAAGTATTAAAAGGGTTACACTGTGTAGATGTACAACATACTTTCCACCACATAGGAAAAAGCATAAATGCTCAAAAAATTACAATATCTTTGAACCTTCCAGATCAATCTGATTGAACTACATACATCACTTAAAGTTTACAATACACTTCCTGACATCAAAGGAGGGGGAGAAAAAAAAAAGCATAGCCTGTTTTTTTAATCAGGCTGATCAGAAATACTGCTGTGACATCTCCTCTATGGAGCTTCAATAATTCAGTGATTTTCTTTTAAATTGCAGTATTTTGTATATTTTAATCTCCTTTTATTTGGCTGCCTTTGAATTTGTTTCCAGGGAGCTTCTGTGTTAGATTCCTGCTGCTATTTTTTGGTGGTGGTGGTTTGGCATTTTAGGTTTTTAATGTTCATAAGAAACCTGAACTAGGAATGATTTGGCGTCATATTAGTAAAATCAATTGCTTGAAGGAGATTGAAAAAACAAAGAATTACCCCCAAAAATCATCTCTTATCACCTGATCTGTGTTATTATGGACCGATTTATCTCCCTCTGGAGTTAACTTTTAGATAATTTTCTTTATGCCTAACCAGCTCATATCCATTGAATAGAGGCATATAATTTAGGATCAGTGCAAAAACTTGCCAGAAAAAAGCTGCTTTGCTTTCATCATCTACGATTACTTAGTAAGAGGGGAAGCCCTTGATTTAGAGGGCTTATTTATTACACATATTTACCTCTTGTAGATCAATTTATATATCTTGATATCAGCTGGGCTGTGCTGCTTTTCATAAAATCATGAAATGACTGGGTTGGAAGGGACCTTAAAGATCATCTGGTTCCAATCTCCTGCCATGAGCAGGGATACCTTCCACTAGACCAGGTTGCTCAGAGTTGTCCAACCTGGCCTTGGACATCTCTAGGGATGGGGCATCCACAGCTTCTCTGGGTAACCTGTTCTGCTGCCTCACCACTCTCACAGCAAATTTCTTTCCACTATCCAATGTGAACCTACTCTCTTTTAGTTTGAATCCATTCCCCCTTGTCCAGTTACTACATGCTCTTGTAAAAAGTCCCTCCCTGTCTTTCCTGTAGGCTGCCTTCATCAGTTAAAAATCAGTCCCTGGGTTTTCCTTTAATTTCCTAACAATTTCAGTAATGTGCAAATTATGCTAGAATGCTAAAGTAGCACAGCTTCTTTTCTAACCCTGTGCAGCAAGCAGAGGTCACTAGGTAAGCTTTTTCTTCTTTGCTTTCTGAATTTTAATTGTGGTTATTTCACAGCCTGGGTCTAATTTCCAACACTAATTTGTAATGAAATCTCTGTATTTTGCTTAGCTCCTGGCTTTATATTTCTTGCTTGCTGGGTTGCACTGGATATTGTTAGCTGACTCCCTGCTGAGAAACTCCACATAATTGCAAAAAAAAAATTTGTAGTGCCCTTCCCCAAGGGGTTTCCAGGTAGAGTTAGCTAGCATCAGACTTCTACCCCAAAATTCAATGCCATATCTTCTTTTTTACTCTTCTTTGTTTAACACAGAGAATAAGCCAAATGCACAGACCTTAAAGAATACCTAAAACTTGCAATAATCAAGGACCTCATTATAAAAAGGGAGTTGGCCAAGTTTGCCATCAGAGCAGCTTGCTGGAATAGTCACTAAAGGCAACAGGATGTATGATGGTGACATTAAGAAGGACCATAAGCCATTAGAGACAGTCAACAGTCAAGCAAGCTGACCGCATGGAAATGTCTGGGTGCCTCATGCCATCTCCCACCAACAGTTCCCTGTGTTTTGGTTCATTTGCTAACATAGAGGCTGGATCCAAACCCCTTCCCCAGCTCAGTTCCCCGTGGGTGCTAGGAGCAGCCAAAATGAAGGCAGCAGGGTCCTTTCTGCAAGCTGGGAGCTATTTGCTGCGAGAAAAAATGTCACAAGCTGGCTCCAAACCAAGGACATTTTCAACATCAGCCCTGCAAGCTTCACTTAAATTCAGCAAGTGCCAGCCCAGCCATCACCGAAAAATGTTTACAATAGAAGCCAGCTAGGAGTAGCAATGTCACTGCCTAACCAGGGATGAGATATCCCCTTCACCAGCCTCTGCAGCCTGACAGGGCTGCAAGGCAACCGGGAGCACTCGGCAGAGCACACAGCCACCTCACATGTCACTTGTTCCATCTCTATCATTCCTTCATGGTTTTAAGTTAAATGGATCGTTCCTGGAGCTCCAGCCTAATAATCCTTGCATCTGCTAGCCAATGGAATTATTCCCACAAGCAAGTTTGAGCAGCCTGGCTGCAAGATCCTGCCTTTTGCTCTAGCCCAGCACCACCATTGTGCTGTGTTTGATTTATGGTTAATATTCCTGTCAGCACCACAGGCCTTTGACACTCAAACCACATTACTCAATTCCACCTACCGCTGCCAATAACAACGCTGAAGTTTCAGTTCCCAGCAGTTTGATACCTGAAGCTGAAGAATAGTTAGATTATCACCAGTTATGCAGACAGCACATTTGACAGACGTGCAATGATGTTTTCAGCTGTCAGTTATCGCAGCTACAGCGTGGAAACCACAAAAGGGGCATACACTGAATATGCACTGCGAAGGCATCGACTTTGGAAGAGGCAGGCTTCTGGATAAATACTTTTTATAACATAATTGTGGCAACTCAAAATCATCACCTTTTTTGTCTTGGCAGAGAGGTGGTTTTCCACATGCAAATTAATTATGGAAAGCTTGTCTCAAATCAATGCTAAGAGACATAGTGGGCCCAAACATTGTCAGCAGTGATTCTGTGCTGTAGCAAACTCTCACATGACAAATGTCCAAATGTCTGTAGTACTACAGCTCACCTCTGCAGGCAACAGTTGTAACTGAACTGCAATATCTGGTTGATTAAAAGAAATAAATCTTTTCACATTTAAAAGATTTGCCAATATAAAGGGAAATCAAAATTACAGAAGTCAACATTTCAACTAATATGGACACATCTGCAATTTCTCAAGACAGGCAATCCACATCACTGATATCTTAAAAATTATGTTTTCAGTTGATTATTGTTAGGGCAGGGGGAGAGGAGGGGCTCATGCTGCACATAGATTTACTCTGATTTTTTTAATGAGAGGGCAATACAGAAGCATTAAAAGACACACATTATCCTGATTAATAAATTCTTTGAAAATAGCATCATTTCTTTGAATCCTACCTTTAGATGACACAATCCACAGTTTATTTGCCCATACTATAAAATAAGTAACATTTATTTTTTATTGCTAGTCACTGTCTTTGCATAACACATGTTGGTAGGTTCCTATTTCACTGAGCTGTCAAATGTACCCAACCACTAATTTAATGTAATTTTTTTTCCACTTGTCTGATAAAACTTGCAAAACAACATGCAAACAACAGTAGTTCAGGGGAGTTACAAGGACATAGCAAGCTTGTCCTGGGTGCTCGGCTACCATAAAATTGTTTTGCAACTATTTAAAAAACTGGAGTGTATTTTATTTGAATACCTACCAGGCTGAGTATGGGAAGCTGTATTTAACTTCTAATCTCATTGACAAACACAGATATTTGTCTTTGGTCCTGAAGAAACTTGAACCATTTCAGTGCAGACAGTAAAAGAGCCAGAGAACTGAAATATCTGTTAATAATGTCTGATAATAATATCTCTGCTACTAATCCTGCAGCACAGAAGAGTTATCCTGAGTTAGGCAGAACCAAACATTAGCACAAGCATCCAGAGTGGCTGTGCGATTTTATTTCTTGGAAAAACTCAAAACTCCCCTGGACAAGACTCAAGAAACCTGCATTATACGGCCTACTTTGAGCAAAAGGTCAGAGATCTCCAGAGACTACTTTCAAATTACTTCATGCCCAAATCTTAGGAAGATTTTGAACTCAAGAGGGCTCTCTGCTACCACTTCCGTAAATGCTGGAGAATCACAAATCATCCCCATCCCACTGTGAGCATTCCAAGACAGGGAGATCAACAGCCTGTGCATTACTCTTCCTGAGACATGTTTTCCCCTGTGAGGAAGTGCCCTGATTTGCTTCAGATACTCAGGAACAGAACCTTAGAGAAAAGGCCCACAACCAGCTCTATCTCACTTGTGCTATTTGCTCACCACAGTGTGGATTTTAGATTAGGACACTCCATAAATGTGAAGGCAAATTTGCCATTCCTAGTTTCATCCAAAACAAATAAAGAACAGATATTTTTAGTTTGGGAATGATTGCATGCATTTCTTTAGCTGCTGCAATGAAGATTTTTGCAAGCAATAAAAAAGAGGCAAGCTACTTTTTCAGGCAACATTTCAGGTTTTTTTCCAAGATATTTTTTTGATGTGGTCATCAGAAAAAAGCCCACTAATTTTATTACAAAAGAAAAAGGGATCTTGGGGCACAGTAATATAAACAAATGTTTGGGATTTTAGGTTTTGTACTAAAGGCTCTGCCACCCACAGCATTTTTACCAGCAGGCCCTGGGCTTGTGGTGCTGCTCATGTGACTCCATCAATAGCACACACAGTTGGAGATTTGCACAGTGGGGACTTGCCTCTTAAAAAATGAAAAAAAAAAAAAACCAAAAAAACCAAACAGGAGCAGTTGATGTTCCTATTGATATTGAAAACAACATGAAGAGCAAACATGCTAATAGCACAGGCAGACAGGTGTGCAGCACAAAGAATAAAATAGTGCAGCCCTCTGTTGAGCAACGAGTATTCAAGATTTATTGATTCTATCTTCCACCAAATGAGAAATAAGTGAAGCAAATCAAAGCATAAGCTAAACGGAGCGGAGCAATGGGAAGCCTGTGCGGGATGAGCAGCTCTGTGCCCACTGCCTGAGGCAATCTGCTGCTGAAGGATAACGTGCCAATGCTAATCAGATGATGGGTTCCCCTTCCCATTAGGCATTCTGCTAACTCAACAGATAAGCATTCACTCTCCTATGGTTCCTTTAGGAAAACCAGCTCAACTTGGGAGGCAGTTCCCTTCCTACTTCCCTTCTACATTTCAGTATTTTTGTTATTCCTCAGTCTCAAATGCGGTCCTGGAGATGCTGACACCTCCACAGCTCCCCACCCCACGGCACTGAGCACCAGCCAGCCTGCAGCAATGCACTGCCAGCCTTCCAAATGCTGCCAAATGTCTTGCCCTTTTGAGAAAAAATATGGGATCTTGCAGAGCATGGGCTGCCAAAAAAGTGTGTGTTGATCCCTGAATGGGTATAAGACTAAGTTTCAGCAGGGATAGTAGAGTATGCAGTGGTCAGAAAGGTACAATTACTTCTTTGACAGGCTGAGAACCTTTCCTGTGCTCAGAGCCCAAAAAGTCTTCAGGCAGCTTTTGCTGGTCACATGCATTTTTGTTTTATCCAGCACTAAGGCATTAAAAAAATCAAAACCAGACAACACCAAAAAGACAAAACAGCACCATAACAGACGGTGGAAGAAACACAATTGTAGACTGTAAGAGTTTCAAGGCCATGAATTTCCCAGCTCATCTTATTCAAAAGTAAATGCAGCACAGCTTTCTGGCAAGGAAAAGAGAGAAATGTTCTCTTTGGGACATCTCATGGGACCACAGAGCAGGAAGACACAAAACAGATTTTACCCATGTTTGATGTTGCCTGCTGAATGGCTGGGCTGGCTTAAAGATCCAAAGCTCTTGGAAGTCAGTGGTTTCCCTAAGGCTTTGAATACATCCCGGTAACTGATATGTAAAATAATGGTCCTGTGAGGTGAATGATGTACAGAGTAAAAAAAAACCAAAACCCTTCTGCATACTGAATAGGATTGATTCATTCTGGTATGTGCTCGATCATCTGCTAACAAAAAAATATAAATGTGTGCTTGTGTTTATATTCTCTATTGAAGATGATATATTCCAGAATGAGTAATGTTATTCAACTGCCGAGTCAGACATGCCACTCACCATGTCAGATATATCACATACAAGCTCTGACACCTTGCCTGCTAAATGAGACAGATTAGCTCTTCCTCTGAAGACATCAGCCTTTAACTGGCTATATTAACAACTGGGTCAGGCAGGCAGCATGCTGAAAGTTACCACCTACAGACTCACAGAGATAATTTAGTAAGCTGCATCTTCACAGAGTGCCTTTCCCACCGCAATCTAAAATGAGGTAAGCTTGATATAATTTGCCTACCTGGAATCAAACTCGTGGCTGTGCAACAGCCTTTAATGGAAAATACATCACCTTTGAAAATGTGGCTTTCTGGGGACACACTAAGTGTATGACTTGGTGAAGTCACTATCAGAAAATGTTATGGTCAACAGTAGTTGCACAGGAATAGTATTTTTAATTTTTTCTGCAATGCTGATTATTACTGTTCAAACACAGAAGACACCAGCCAAACTGCTCAAATAACTGGAACCAGGGATTCAGCACTGTAAGAGCAGAAGTGCTCTCTCTAGCTTAAGAGACCCAGCATCAGCTTTTTGCATCAGAGACATCTCTGGAAAATTTATCAAGCAAGCAAACAAAAAGATTCCCCCCAGGCCAAGCAGAGCTCAGATATTTGGTCACTGCTGATGCCTATACTACAGGATATGGTACTTATTTATCCATGTGTTTAAATACCTATTTCCTTAGAGCTCAGCCTCAGACTTAGATGGCGCTTTAGTTCTTTAGGGAGCACAAAATTACCTACTACAGGAGATGACCTGGGGTTGATTTATTGCTGATATTAGCTTTTTGTGAGTGAGATAAGGGGGATTATAGGATATTATTCCCCATTTACCTTTACACCCATTTCCAAATACACCTTGGGAAGCAGGCAGAATGGAGAGACTAGGGATGACTAAGCTGCCCAGCACTTGCATTTCTCAGTTCTGCATGATTACAGATGTTCATCTCCTTTTTTGTGCCTATCTAATATAAACTACCTAATAAAACATGCTTTCTTTGCTTCCCAAGCCACTAGCTGAAATAAACAGTTACTGCTTTACAAACAGGGAACAAGGGACTTGTACTTTCCTATACATTACCTTTATCCAGTTCAAACCATCCAAGAATCTGAGCTCTTCATGGAAATACCTTCCAGGTGAAGCCCATTTGATCCATGCCAGCACACTCCCCTTCTCATGGTACCAGGAACTGATCATACCTACCCAAACAGTCCCACATGGTGTGGCTGTTGTTTTGGGAGGAGCAGGAGAGACAACTGTTCCTTATCATCCCCCCAAGCAGGAGGGAACAGAGTTGTAACACCTGGGAATTAAGTCACAGTCCCCAGCACAACCAGGGCATTGTTTTGTTCTTGTAAAAACAATGAAGCATAACTGTATCTGCTGTGCATTAGCACAATACTGATCATACTGGAAACCATCAAGGGGCTCAGCTGAAAGATTCTGAAAGAGAAACTGTATGTTTATTTTAAGGAAAACAATCAAATACATGGCTTTTAGAGGAGACTACAGCCCTTGCTAAAACTTTCAGGGCTAGAATCAGGGATAGGACTATACAGGATAAGACTGCACATAAGACTGATGGACCCATTTCACTGTCAACCCTGGTGTTTAGAGGGGACCTACTCCAGTCACCCCATCTCATGTCAGCAAAACTCTCATAGGTCACACACAGCACTACCTGTGCTTGTTGCCACTGTCTGCATCTCATCAATTAATGATCAGCTGAGTTAATCAAGAGCAAATAAAAAGTTGCAAAATGGTCAGATCTAGAAACTAACTATGCCAGTTGCTCCCACAGAAAAGCATGGGAGCATAGAGAGGTTAAGTCCTTCAGTGCTTCTGTTTATACAACTGCTTAATAGAAGCTGAGCTCCATGGAAAATCTAATTCATGGTCTATAGTTTAATCTTGTCCATTTATTTCCTTTCAGCAAGTAATATCTTTTTGCTATTTTAATTTAGTCTTTGGGGTTTAGTCTTTTACATTAATTTTAATATTCACTCCACAGAAACAAACTGGTATGTCAACTGTTAAGCACATGGGGTTCCAGCTAGAGGGGTTTATAGCCAAGGTTTTTCTAAAACACAGAACCCTGAATAGAGGCATAGTAAAAGCCACGCAGGTGAAGTGAGGGAATGCAAGAGATGATGACAGCACAGTTTTGTGATGAGGCCAAACATTACTAACACAAATAGCACTTGCAACTGCAGCAAAAATCCAACTGCACTCGGCTTTTCTTTTCGTTGGTTTTGTGATATTTGGTTTCTTCCTCCTAACAGCAGCACAGTTAAAAACCTTCCAAAAATTCATTTTGACACCTCTTCCTTCCCAGAATGGCAATGCAGAAAACCCCAAAGTTTTTCCAGCAGCCTTATTCTGAAAGTAAGTGACTTTTATGGATGGCTGGCATTTGGCCAGTGTCAAACCACAACACCTGGTCACTAGCCCCATTTCTCTTGCCTGCAGAATCATCCAGAACCATCTACCTTTTTCTATCTATTTTTGTTATAAAAGCTGGAGAAGGAATCTCTAGAAACGGGGACAGTACAGAAAGGGATGGCTCAGGTGCCATCACCTCTTTTAGCACCAGCGTGTTTTCAATCAATCTACTTATCATGGGTCAACTTTCATGGTCCTAAGGGTGGAAAACTCCATAATCTTCCTACTGCAGAATTTGGCAATAACTTTTTACATTTTCTCAGTTGCATAAGACTTTATTTGCTTCTCCTCTAGAAGATGCAAGTGATGCTTACAGTTCTGCATCTTCTTAAAGAGTTGCTGCATAGCCTACTGCCAAAATGAGAAAACTCCTTCAATCCCAAATAAAAAAATTGCTGGCATTCCCACACTGCCCAAGAAGCAGTGCCTATGAATGTTTTTCTTGGCTTTCCCCATATATATTAGGAATGTACTGCAGGTCAAATAGTCTAGCAATTCACTTGCTAGCTTAGCAGCTTGAGGCTCTGCCTCAGGGCCTTTCACACCAGCAGCTATTAACTACAAAGAAATGTCACCTGTGCTGGTCATTATTGTTAATTACAGAATTCCTCTATTCGAGCATCCCTTTGCTGAAAGCTTTTCCTATCAGACTCCTTCCCCCACCACTCAGGACCAGGTTATTGTGATTATCACACTCATAATGCACTGTAGAGTTTTAGTTTTCAAAAAGCCAGACTGCTACAATTTTGTCTGCACTGGCTGCACTAACACCAACTAGACAAAGGGCTAAAGCCCTGCCCATTGCTGTCTTGCACTCTCTTATTTTACAGAGTTACCTGGGATTCAGGTAACCTGTAAAGGCTGCCCACAGTCTTGAGGTTTGTGGATTCAAACTGTTCACCTGAGCCCATCTGGGGCAGATGAGAACTCAATATTTGGTTAAAACACAGGATAGAGGGCATTTATAGATTCATGTAAGACTTTTCCTCAAATAGCAACGGCAGCTTGAAAAGAAAGGAAAAGGGACAGTAAATCTTCAGTGCTCAGAGCGAGCTACCTACATCTCATGGAGAAAAGTTTTTTATTCCATATGATCTGCCTAATGTGCTGTGCTTGTGCTTACAACACAAGCAGACAAGGGCTGAAGCAAAAAATAGAATGAAGTGCATTTTCCATGAGTGAATAAAAGTTGGAAACAACCACAGGGTACCACAGAGCCCTGATGCATACAACTACCACAGTAACTGATACTTGTTTAAATTTTGCAGATTTCCATTAAACCAGTAAGGTCCAAAAGACCATCACCTTTTCTTACCTAAAGACAATTTTGGTTTATAGCTTTCAGCTCACCCAGATGGAAGATTTTAAAGCTCTTCTCACTCCTGAGCCATTTCTCCACAATACTTCTGCAGGAAGGGAATCAAAGCGGCTGCTACTCCGGAACATCTGCATATGCCATAAAGCAAAAAATATCCTCCCACTTCCAGCAGGAATTGCTGCAAAATGCAGAGATCCTTGCAGATAGTTATCCCTAATTGCCCCTGGAGGAGGCACTCACTACCCCTTAGGTATCAGTCAGCAATTTAAATCCGAAGTCCTTATTTCATAAAAACTTGATTTGTCCTGGAATCTGTAGTTTCTTTAGGAAAAACATTCAGGAAATATGTCTCTTCATAAATCCAGTCTAAAGGGTCCCTAGGAGCTAATATGATTGCACACTGTAGCAAATAATTTCTAATAATTTATGTCTATTATGACATATGGATATAACAGCCAAGGAGTTATTCTGAAAACTATCTGAAATGTAAGTTCAGCATGCCTTTCACTTCTTGAAAGTTTTATGTGCTCTATTACTGTGGGGTTGGACTCAACAGGCTAAATAAAGCTTCCTCTTGCTTGTCCAAACTGAAACGTAAAATAACACAGGGGAAATAAGCATTTCTTTTCTACACAGCAGCACACACAAAATTTTTTTACTAAAAAAAAAACAACCAAAAAACCAAAAACTTCAGCAGTCAAGCCTCTGGGTCATTCTCCTCTATGTGAAAAGACTAGTTAAAAGTATATGTTAATGTTCCCTGCCAGTTTTTCTTCTCTTAGCCTCTTCCTTCCAGGGCTTTCATTATGTTCCCCCTTCTATGCAGTTTTAAAAGGTTTCCTTGTTTGACAATTTCGCTGAAGGCAATTATGTTACTTGCTTTCTCCTGAGCTCAATATACAACAGCAGAAGTGGTACACTGTACATATGGTTAAGATCTGTTTTAAAAACACTTGCAGATTGCTATCAAATCTTGCTGTGTGGCTTGTCATTTGTGTTTAGCAGATTCTGTGAAGAAGCTCTAACACTCTGCTATGGGATAGTCCCTTGTTTGAAACTGAAGAGATGAAGTTTCTATTGTTCAGCAGAAAAGATGGTTCTGCATTAAAGTGAAACAAGAAAAACATATTTAGAAACCAGGAAGGAAAATACACATCTTGGGATGACAGCTCAGCTTCATGTGCTTCATTAAGTGCTCATGAGTCAAGACTATTCACCTTTCTGATGAGAAAACCTTTCTTATTTTCAATTTTTAATGACAAAAAAGGCATGCTCAAGGTCATAAGGGGCTTCATCTCCAGGGCACTCCCCTCTGTGCATAACAGTTTGACATTCACCTGCCATTACTAGACTGCACTACAAATCCTGCTGCCAGATTCAGCTGCTGTGGCTAAACTCAGCCATTTTACCTACTTTGGAGTTATCAAAGCCAACATACAAGTAATTACACAAGCAGAAGAGTTTCTGACATTTCTGAGTTCTTTCATTGAGCACATCTCTCTAGCATGTGGATCCCCTGGTGTATGGTCATACAGTTGAGCTCAAACTTCAGGTTTTCTCGTTAGTGGGGCACTGATAAGGTTTGAATCCTCTATTTGACCTAATATTTTCAGAAAGCATGGAGAAACTCACCATGGTATAAAATTAGGTTGAAATCAGCTAATAAGTTAAAATATTACCAAGGTGGAGTTATAATTGGGGATGGATTCACAAGACAGCATGCTGTGACTTCAAAATGAGTCATACTCTCCCTTTGCTGTGTCCTATTGCCAACCCAAGTAGCACTTCAGGGAGGGATTCTCTTTCTCAGCCACCATCTCAAAGTATCTATTCTACTGGGGAAAAAAATCACTGTGCCTACAAAATAAACACATCTTCTTTGCTCATTTTTGGGAAAATGTAGTCAGTCAGAACTTTGGCATCACCCTGGTCCATTATAATCTCACAGGTGGGAATGTGACACAGACATCCCCACCTCACTTGAGCCCAACAAAAAATGTGGGTGAATTCAAGAGAATTGAAGGAAATGCAAGAACCTAAATTGCTTAAATTCAGAGAGTTTGAAATTATAAATTTAAGGGCACATTAGCTTAGTTTTTGTGTCATTTTTTGTTTTTTTAAAACATTTTATTTGTCAAACTGGCTTTCCCTATCAAGGGAATATAAAAATATATGCAAGTCATTTAGGTACACAGTATATATTACCACAACACAAAGGACATTTTGAAAACTGAAATTGGATGAACTTTTTAAGAAAAAGCCAGCTTGGGGTAAGTTATTTCTATGCATCACTGCCAAGTTTAAGTAATATAGTAATGACATGGGACTGGACACATAAAACACCATCTGGATAATTAAAATATACACAAAGGTGGTATGCAGATGAGTAACATCTGAATGGCAACAAAGTAAAGTGGTAAAAAAAATTAACCCTTCATGGAGATATTGATGTCAGAGTCAGGTGTTACAGAAGAGTAGGGAAGTCAACTTCTCTAAGACTTACACCAGGTGCAGGTCATACCAACATTTTAGCTGCAATTCTATAGAGCATTTAATGCTTATGTAATTTAAAGCATAGGCTCTGTGCTTGTAAATCCTTAAATTCACATATAATACGCTTAAGTGCTTTTCTTCACTTCAAACAAGTGTGCTGCTGTCTCTCCCTTCACTTGTAAATCACACGGCATTTTCCTCATCTCTTTACATCACTGTATATGATGTATATGTATATATATCCCACATATACAGTCTCAGTGGAAGTTGGCCTTTCTAATCAAATGGTTCAACATGTCTCTAATATTATAAAATCAGGAACAGAATTATTAGAGTTGATAAAATTTTTTTGTCAAGTTCCTAATAACTCAGTTTTTCCATCCCAGACTGATCAGAAGGTGGCAGTATTTCAAAACATTACTTTTCAATTTTACCAGCGGGGCATTTATTTTTTAATTGACTACTTGTTCATAATGAATTTTATTATTCCTAACATTTAAAGGTCAAGAGCTGTAACTTCTAGTGGCTGAGGTGCAATGGAAGCAGTAACACGCATTAGGCTGCAATTTTGAAGAGAATCTGGTGAATCCATTTATATGGGGAGACATAGAGGGCTGCATTTGCTTTCTAACTGCTTTTATTTGCCATAAAATATTTGTTAGATGCTTTTATAGAAATGACCACTTCTATGAAAGATGAGATAAGAAATTCCAAGGTGTCCAAAGCTTGTTCTTGTTTCCCAGAGCAGTCCCTAAATTCAACAGTGTTACTGGGAAATATTTTGCCTGATTTGTACCCTGTACCTTCTACAGATTTATATGAACTATCCGTTTGCACACTTCAAACTGCCACCCTTTGTTTTAACAACAATCACACACGTAGTGAACTTCTCTTCCTGAAACTAAAAATGTCCTACTCTTGTGTTTGAGCTGCCACTGCTTTGTCTTCTACCCTGCTACAACACAAAGTGAATTTTAGCAGCCACCACCCTTTAGCACCTCTCACTTTACATGCACAGGAAAATTCACACTCTGCAGAAAGATATTCACTGAACAGCTTCATAGCAAATCTAACTGTGGCCTGAAGCCCCAAATAACAGCTCTGGATCACCCAGCTAGTGCATTCAGCAAAGGCACTGCAAACAAGGTGTGAGTCTACAGTCTGGCTTTCCCACGTGCCTTTATGTTCCCACAGTGAAGCTGTCTCATCAAATTAAAAAGAAGGTGAGAGAGAACAGAAAGTCTGCCTCCACTTGGCAAGTAAATCAGCAAAGGTTCTTATAGAAATTGAAAGGATGACAGAAGAATCTTTGCCTCCAAAAATATCCTTCCATTATTTAGTTCTGCTCACTTTTAACGTGGTTTAGTCCATTAACTCTAGAAATACCATTCCAGAGTACAAAGGAGAGGGGGCAGAAGTTACAGACTGAAATACAGTTGCTCTGCTTTCTTCCTTATCTTTCTGTCAGCACAACTACAGGAGTTATCCAGAAAAGAGGAAACATTTTGTTGCTGATTTGTTGAGCCTACTTGCTGTGTCAAGTCATCTGTGCCAAGATATTTAAGGAAATTAAATACCATAAAAACCACTCATGAGACTAAAACACAGTGAAAATATCCAAGCCAACAAAATAGTTCAGCAAGCTGAAGTAAGGACTAGGAATACTACAGTATTCCTAAATCAGCCTCAGATTGCCATAGACTTGAACTAATATTCCCCAGTGTTCATGGAGGAGTCTGTTTGGATTTACAAAAGCTGTTTAAAATAATAGAAACAAAGAATATTATGAGTTGGAAGGGACTCAGAAGGATCATCCAAGTCCAGCTCCTGGCCCTGCACAGAACAGCCCCAAGAATCACACCATGTGATTGTGAGAGCATTCAATACATGCTATGAATACAGATTGTCAGCTTGCCTTGAATAACACTGATCAAACTGACCATATTTAACATTTTGGGCTTACCTGGAAACATAACTTCAAACACTGGATGTTGGATATAGTTTAATGCAAACCAGAGATATTTGGTGGATTTACTCACTGTGTACAGAATGGCAACTAAAAGGAAGTTCCATCCACCTTTATTTTGATAAGGGAAAATTAGGCAGGGAGTCATGGAGTTAAAATACTGAATGATTTACATCCCCAAATAAGAAGAGAAGAAAATGAAATCCTGTTTCTATTTCTTCAGAGCAATTAAGACTGCCAGCTGCCTGGGCACAAAAACCCAAGAAAGCCCGCTATCTCCTGCTAACGTTTTATTATAGTCACTGCCTGACAATCACTTTTGTCAAAGAGCCACGTTCTGTAAACACTTGTCAGTGGTCTCCACTGCCTTGCTTTGCTCCTGTGGCGAAGCATGAAGTGAAACAGCGATGCAGGAGTATTACCACAGTCTCTTTCTCTTCTCTGACAATAGCCAGGCTTCTTTGGAAGGACCTCCGTGTTGGCAGGCTGCTTTTCATTACAACAAGGCAGCCAATTTTGGATATCACATGTGGCTGAAAAATTGTGAGTAAACTGCCACTACTTGCAGTAGGAACTGAAAAGGCTTTGACTTGCAGAAGGGAATATCACAGGCCAACAAGAAATTCCCTTTTATTTAGGTGGACTGGAGAGAAAATGAGGGTTCATGCCCTTAAATTGCAGTGATCCTTTGTTCTGTTATCTTCTTATACAAAAGTGGGTGAGCCAAACACATTTCATTTGTACTCAGAGATGAGAGTTACCCCCGTGCTCAGTTATACTGGACAAAGCTCTATTGAATTGTCTAGGACAAAAGCAGTTTGTATGAAGCACAGATTCCCCTTACAATGCCACCTGGTTTCTGAGGGACAACTTTTGCAAGTACTTAAGCATCACTTTGCTTAGCGCTGCAGTGTTTAACTGGTGGAGGAGCTCGACTCTGACTTGTACAGGGAAGTCAGGCACACAAGAGTCAAAGCCCTGTTTCTTTCTGCCATTGCTTAGAGAGTTTCTGAGTGGCCAAGGACACCCAGCAGTTCACCTCCTCTTTCCATGTGCCAAGTCAGCTGGGTCTGTACCCACAGGAATCCCCAGAGCTCTACAGACACACCTTTAGGAACACAAATTCGTTAAAACCTGCCTCTGAATGTTTAAAGAAAACAAATCTTGTTGGGGGTGATGTGATGACAAAAGCCAGGTGTGTTTGGAAAAGCCTCTTAGTTTCACAAGAATTCTACTTCATGCCCAGGGAGGAGTTAAAGTCCTCTCCATAGAGTAGCTGATGCTAGAGTGAGTTTTCCTCTACTGGTTCCCAATACACTTATTTTCCAGTCAGGGGTGTTTTTTGCATTGGCATGAAGCAGATTGGAAGAAAGCAGCTCTTCAGTGGCTGTGCCAGGCGAGGCGCTGCCACACACAGCTTGACTGTGCTGATACTAAATGCTCTGATTCTCCTCCTAAATAACAGTGCTAAATAAAACAGCAAGGTGAAGTCTCTCATTACACAGGCAAAAGGAGGTAGGGAACATGAGACATCTTACTGGGTGGCTTTCCTATTTGCACCCCTTTCTGTTTTTCTGGGTTTGAGTTTTAAAATGGGTTATATTTTGCCTGCAGCAATTTCTTTTAATAACTGCAATTACTCTCTTCCATTGTTCTGACTCTTACAAGCAAATTAGGGAAATTCAAAGGCAATTTTCATGATTGTTTGTTGTCGGGGGCTTATGAATGGCTCTTCTGTTTCACTGGGATGTTTCATTAAATAAATAATGAGTGTGGCACAAGAGTCATAAACAGTCAGATAGGGATCAGTTAGTTTTAGGGACAGATGCCACTTGGTGCTTGGGTGAGCATGCAGGAGACACAGCATGATTCCCTCCAGCTACATATATTTAACAGCTTCCATGTTTAAGAAAGGGCAATTTTGCTCTCCTCACATGTGACTGTGCATCTTTAAAGATCTCATTTCGCACGTTTCTCACACCCTACCCAGAAATCCATGAAAAGAGGGGGTAGTGTTGGGAGGTTTCACATCCCCTCTTCTCTCAGTGCTTGCATAGCAGGCAGAGAGAAGTTGCAGGCCACAGCAAAGGGCAACCTGAATAAATAACACCAGGACTTTGTGCCATACTGTGTGGGAAATAATATTCACAATGTGAGCTTACAACAACAGCAAGACTGCATTTCTGGAAAAAGTCCAAAGTCAAAGCCACCAAAAAAGACTCAAGCAACCATTTATCCTGCTCAAAATATCATGCAAATATGTCACTAAGTGGCATTTATCAATGACAGAGGATCAAGAACACTTGCCAAATCATTTCATGTTCAATCTGGCTGGAGGAAAGTGAATGTACAAGGCAAACTTAAGCTAATAACTTCCAAATGCTCCCCCATCTCTGAGCAAAAACAGGACTAATTCTCATTTCCATTAATATGCATATATTCCTCTGCTAGATCACTGTAAAGACAAGCCAGGTATAAAAGATAAGCCTAATGTTTTTAGCCTGGTTTACTTTTTTAAAACTCTGATCAACTGTAATCATATCTAGTGAAGTGGGAGAAATCTCAGTCTAAGTTACATAAAATTAAATTGGATTCAATACATCCAGCATTGTGCTGATGTCCTAGTGGACTGTAGAGGCTCAACAGCATCAGGTATCTTTATAAATGTTCCCAGTGGGCACTCATAATTAGCCATGAGTCAGGCATCTGCATGTTCCTGAACTTAAATAAGTTCTTGCTGAATTACTTTACTACATACTTTTTAATGTTGATGAAAGCAGAGAAATGAGAAGTCTCAGCAAAATACCTGTTACCTGGCTAAAAATTCACATGCAGAATCTTCTCTGCTTATCTAATATCATTTGTGCATCACAGATTTTGTGCAACCCACCTTGGCTACAGACAGAATCAAACCATTCGCTTCCTGAATGGCTCAGCAGGGAGAAAGTCAGAGACTGTGCTAAAATATCTATCAAACCCTGTGTTCATAAGGTGCTCTGAAGAGGTCCTGCTTCACAGACACAGATTGGCAACCCATATAATATAGAACTTCTTCTCAGAGATCTATGCTTATGAGAATTTCTAAAAGCCCAGAGGCAAAAAACTAGCTCTGACAGAAGGAAATTAGCAAAACTCTCCTTCGTCTTCTTATCCCAAGGCAACTTGAGCATAGTTCTGGAAATATTAATCTATTCTCAGCAGCTCTTGTCACATAAAGACTGTGGACCATAACCTAAATAACCACTTTTTATAACTTTTACTCCACTATTCTGAATATTATTTATTTAGTGCCTGTGCAAGAGGCAATCATGTTCTCCTGAACTCTCCAGGACTAAGAAAAATTTGCTTTTCACCCGTTGGGAATAAAGGTAGAAATTCTGTTCAGAAAATAGCTATATATGTGCTCACTCAAAATAGTATATAGGTTACTGATATCTCTACAAAAACAAAGAACATTTGTACAAAAAGGAAAACTGATCTTGTGACTCCTGGATTTTAGCTATGAAGGGTTTGAATCCCTCCTTGTAGCAGTATCTCATCACATCTTTTCATAGTCCAGAGACCACAAAGACCCTACTGCTCACAGACTGAATAGGTAAAAGAGCCCTTTGCAACCTCTCCTTTCTACACAGCCATGCCAAGAGAAAGGTGACTGTTCGTCAGGGATCCTTAAACTTTTTACTACAAAATTTCTAGCCCTGTCATTTGCTTTGAGATTATTCCCTATTTCTCTTTGTTATGAAAAAAAATTGCTGAAGAAGATAAGAAAGTGAACTGGTTTTGCATTTATTCAGATTTTTTTTTCCCTAAAAACCTAAGCCTACATAAAGCAGAAGAGAAAACCCTAGGAAAAAAAAAAAAAAAAAATCAGTAAGTCTACCCAGGAACATTTAGACCATTGCATATCTTTGTTTTCTTACTGGTAAACTGAATTTATAAATTGAAGGGAAGGCATAAAAATAGTCAGTGCTTTCTAGAGCCATTATTGGAAACACCTAATGACAAACAACTCTATTAGCAAACAAAACCCACAAGTCTTAACTCTGTAGCCTTCTGCATTCTTATGTTGGCTTTCCCATCCCTGGTCAATAGAAGCTTAGTTTATGATAATTTAAAAAAATTACAATGTTTACTGTAAGGAATCATAAACAGTAGTAGAACAGTTAGAAAAAATAGGGCTATGGAGCTAAGGAAAAATAATGGTTGTAAGCAGCCTGAACATAACCCTTCTTTATTCCAACTGAGATTGTTGTCCGTTAAGCACAATTTTAAATAGCATGTGCTTGCCATCCCAATATGTAACATCTGAATTACTAAAATGATGTTTTCAATACAAAGCTTTATCTAGCTAAGGGTCTGATCCAAAGCCCCTTTATGTAAGGAAATTTTCCTGCTGATTGGAACAAATGAAGCCATGAAACAAGGACAACCACTACAAGTAGACAGAAAACTACGAGGAGATACAACAGCAGTAATCACTTACATAAAAGGTTGAAGGAAAAAGGAAGGGGGCAATCTGTTCTCCCCTTCCAAGGTAGACAAGATAAAAATAACAGACTTAAGTTACAAAAAACCCCTACGTTGCACAAGAAAAAAAAGACAACAACTTGTTAGCGGTAGAGCACTGGACTTTGCAACAAGATGAAGCAGTACCTTTAGAACAGCTACCAGACAGCTCTGAGGGGTGGCTGAGGCACATCTGGTTCTGCTTGGGCACTGAAAGATCCCTACTTGCCTCATTCTGGCAATTCTTCCACTATTGCAAATTGCAGCAGTTGGTTGCAGGATGAGAAACCCCAAATCCTTCCATGGTCACCAGTACCTAAGCCTCCTCTGTTTCACAGGGAAAGGCATGGGAGATAATGCAGTTATTAGCATCACTCTTTTCCTGGAGTGCAGGAAGAGGATGATCATTATGGAAAGGTACTGGAATCTGAGACAAGTGGGATCCTTGCCACCCCTGCAGCTCCCCCACTACACCCATTGCAGCTTCTGGTAATGCAGACACACACACACACACATTGTAGGAAAAGCTGTGAGATTAAAATGGACATTTGGCTAACAGTAAATGAAACAGACAGCAACATATTCAATAGTATTCAGGAGATTTAGAGGCCTAATTCTGACTGGAAATGAGGCAGTCACTGCACAGTGCCACTTCTGAAAACAAGACCTATATCTCAGGTGACATAGGAACCCTTACAAATCCTATTGCAGATTTAAACTAAAATAAGAGCCAGTATACTGCCATTCATAAGGACATTTTACATCTCTTTTTACAGTCCTACTTGTCATTTGGGTGCCAAACATATATATTTCATAAAGAGTTGATAAAGAGTTAATGTGCATGTTAGTATATAGTAAATCAGTTGTTACAGAGTCCAGCCATTTTGCAGGTTGCTTCTAAGTTTGGCCTGCAGCCATCTATGGCACCTTCAACTGATGAGCTAATAACCTCTGTAATACACACCATCCACTACGTGAGCCACCTATGCTTTCAATCTATCATTTATTACCTTTTCTAAACTATAGATAGACCCTTAATATAAAGAATGACCATTTTATGTTTGCTTGCCTGAATATATACGAGCACTCAGCCACATCATTAAAATAATTTTACTGCTAAGGCATACCTAATATTCCAAACAGATAGAGCAGAATTTAAATTAGGAGGGGAAAAAGAGATGGTGATTCCTTACAGAAAGGTTTGGAGATGTGACAGGAAAGAAGAAAATGGATTTGTACAAAATAACAAGTCCATAAAAATGTGAACTTTATTAGAAAGTTTTCTGAGCTTTGACAGACTCTCAGTTCACTTTTAGCTTTAATTATGGTTTTGCATTATCCTTGCAATTTCTGTGTTCTCCTGACCATGGGAGCAAAAGTATTGAAAAACCATCACTAACATACCAGGTGTTTTTATGTCAATGCCAAAGCTTAAAAAAGCCAGGTTTCTATTCCAGAAGAAAGTACATGGTTCCTAAAATCCTAAACTGCATCAGATCAGGGAGAACAGGTAATTAAGGCAACTGAGAACAAAAGAGGAAGAAGAAGGGTATGTTAAAAATCCTAACCAAATACATGCACGTACCTTTAATTTTTGTAAAGGCTTAGGTCTGGAGTCATGGGGTAGGAGAGGGAAACCTCCTTTGTTTTCTATTAATATATCTCTCATTTCATGATTAGAAAGAGAGGTCCAAAACTCAAAGGGAATAGAAACAGTTCAGTGTTGTCAGTGCTTTAAAATGGCTTTCCACAAACATGGTGCATAAATATTTGGATGGGCAAGCTTTGCAAACAGACACAGAGACATGAGAACACGGGAGGGTACCACTGCTCAGACAAACAAAGGACCCTTTTTTTTGAGTCTCCCCTCACCTATCTCAACATAAATAGTCCTTCATTGCAGCTGGGATATTACCCCTTATTCATGACACTTTTCACTTAAATTCAGCTTTATGCCAAACAAACACTGCATTTGTCCCCAGCATTTACAGAAAGATTTTCATCTTACCTGAAGACCAGCCCACAAAATTCCTTTTGTTGGGTGGCATAGTGGTGGTGGGCATCCAGCTATCCTCTGGTGGGGAAAGTGAAGCTCTTTCTTTTCACCTCTAGCAGTCTTGGTGGGAAACTCAGCAATTTAACTTACTCTCTTCTGTGACCCACGCCCCCCTTGCAGGTGGAGAAGTGCCAAGCCTGAAAAAAAAAGACAAAAGACATTATTCTGAGAAAGTGAGAGACACAGGAGCTGCCTTGGAAGCCCTTGGTGGGGGCTTGCACGCCAAGTATGAGATTTGACAGTATCTCCCCTTTGCCCTTCAGTTTACCACCTGCTCTGCTCTGCTGGAAAGATTCAATTCTTTTGCAAAACACAAAGCTGTGAAACTTCAGAAATTAAATCCATGCAATGAGATCCTCTTGCCTCCTTTTTCACAAAGCTGTCAAAATAATGATGTATTCATGGTGTTTTACTTGATGTGTGAAATTTCCAGCTCACAGATATGAATCAAAGCATTCTGTGCTATTTATCCTCTCAAAAGGATTTTGAGCCACTTTCTTTTAATAGATAGAAACTATAATTTTAGAAGGTGGGTAGTGAAACTTCTCTTTATACTTGAATGGACAGCTCAAGGTGATAAGGGAAGTGCTTGGGAAGCACAGCAAGCAAAAATGTTTTATGTCCTGTTACACCACAGCCATTCCACATCTTGCCTGATTTAAGGGGAAATTTGAGGTGGAAGAATGCAGAGGATATGTGCATACAGCCATGTATATCCAGCTTTGTTCTCCTCTGGGAGATGCACGCTAATTGCAACGTCACAATTCAGAGTGGGGAAATGGCAAATCTGTGCCATTATTTTGTGTCTCTGTCTCAGACAGACGTGACACCACAGGCTCAGCTGTGCTGCCTAGCTTTATTGCAGTGAAGCAGCCACCTTCTTCAAGGCAGTGGCTTTGGGATACCTTTAACTCAGAGGCAGATATTAAACAAAAAATACTTCAGCAGAATCGGTTCAGTCTGACTTGGTTAGTAAAAGATCCATTCCTGCTCCTCAATGACCTTTAAAACACATCAAAACCCAGTTAAGAGTTACACTGGCTTTGGATGGGAAACATACTATTTCTTAATTTATTTATGTCAGATTAGAATGTGAAAACATCAGGCCAGGCACAGAAAATGCATGATGAATTGCAAAGTCGGGCCAAAGTTCCCAGCTGGGTAAACTGGCACAGCCACTTTGACTTTTTGGACTTGGATGGATTTATAGTCAGCTCAAGACCAGACCATACTGCCACAGAGATGAGAAGCCATGGGAATGCTTTTCCTTTTGCATTTGCTCTTCTGCTCGAGCTCCTCACCACTGTCAACCACATGTGGGACTGCATAATGCAGGTGCCATTTAAACAGCATTTCCTAACAGCTGAAAATGGACTGAACCAGATTTTGGGCACCATTCTGCTGCGGGTTTGTACTACAGGACTGAATAATCAAACAAATTAAAATGTACTCAGAACCTATAGAAACCAATCAAGAAGCTTCTTTGTTGGGCAGCAAGTTGAACTTTTTTTTTTATTTTATTTTTAATGTCTTTTATAGAATTTGGACTTAATGAGCTTCAATGACAGAAAAGCCTACAGCATCAATGATTTTAAAAACACCTGTCATGTGACTTTTCTACAAACTACTCATAAATGTAAATATTTTTGCAAATGTGCAATTCTTATCAACAATTTACTTTCTATTCCAGAAAAATCTTCTAACACAGCTGCAGAAGATGCACTGCTTTTTCTTGAGATTTCAAACCTCCTGAGCAACCAATTATGTTGATTGAAAATTGGTTGTTTCCTTCACCAATTTCCCACCAATCAGGATAACATCACTGCACAGGTTCCTAATCAGGATTCATTCAGGTGGATGCAAAAAGGTTTATGAGGTCTTCTCTTAGATTACTTTGTGCTATTCTTTAGGATAAGAGGCTTGACTTTCAAAACAAAATAAATCAGCTCATAAGAGTAAATTATATAGGAGTGATATAGAGAAAAAAAGTAATTGCACTTACAGGAGTAGTTACCCGAGGATAGAATCTTCTACAAAGCATCTCCTTAGTGCAATCTTTTACAGAACAGTCCTGTAAAACTGAAAACAAAAAAAATCTCCATAGGTCTTCTCAGTTGCATCACATCCTTTGAGAATTAAATTCCACCTATAGAATTTTACACACAACAGAAACATACCCATTTATTTCCCCTAATTAACTCTGTTGGCTTTGTATTAATTTAAATAGGACCTTAATGAATGTCATGAAAATCTTATGTATTTCCTCCCTGTCTTCAGAGGCTTGAGTTCAACAAAAAAACCTAGCATAACATTTAAATTCAGACACAAGGGAAACTACTGAATGACTGTTCAGCTTCTACCTGAATTTATTGGTGCTCTTTCAAATGCCAATGCTGACGGCTATTTTTCTTTCATAAAAGATGGGGCAAATATCTTGACATGCTTCTGGAACTGGTAAGCAGCTCCCAGGCATGCCCACGGCAGCAGACCAAGTTAATTCCGTGCCTGTCATCAGACCTTGCAAAATTGGATGTCATGTGCTGAAGCAAGTTATGGCATCTGCAGGGCATTTTCCTGCTGGAGATTGTGTCTTGCAGCAATGTGACATGAGACACACTGGGAATTGCCCCCAGTCTGCACCTCATAAGCTTTTCAGTCCCTCCCTTTCTGCAGCTCCTAGTATCAACCCTTTAGTATATTCCTATGCCCATATGACCTTGAAATTTTTGGAAGTTCAGTTCTCCAAGTATTCTCTCTCTACCAAGGTTAAGTTCCAGGCACTGAGTTTAGCAGTCTGCCATTTTCTGGTGGTATTACCTGCAAAAGACTCAATTGTTTTTCACTCCACCTCTCTTTAAAACTACCCAAAACCAGCAGTAAACTTTGACAGGACAGAAATGACAGGACAGGAACTACTGACTCCTTCTTGGAAGGCACTGTATCTAAATGAACATGGAGAAAATTCCTTATAATGAAGATTTCCCCAGCAGAAAATTTATTTATTAAGTAAACTGTCTATTAGAAAAATTTCTAATAGAAATTTTAAAATAGAAATAAAAAAATTCCTTAGGAATGCTTTAATGATGAGCCACTTTGATTCATGCAGGGCATTTTTTATAAGATATTCTCATATTCGATACTGGTTTTTCTCTACACTTTCTGTGTCTAGTCAGGCTGTTGCATGTTGGTTTTTTTTTTCTTTTTTCTTAACTTTAATTAACTTGGCAAACCCTTTTTTTTTTTTTTTTTTTTTTTTTTTTTTTAAATTGATCCCTTT